>JANZXR010000007.1:16038628-16058888 GCA_027575705.1 Erythroxylum echinodendron
GTGAAATGGAATGCTCTCCTCAATACATCTTCAAGATTTGCTCTTGGTGGTTTCATGGAAGAACACACCATGTGCATGGTCTTCAAATGCCTGTATGGATCATCACCTACAAAGCCATGGAATCTAGGTAAGGAAGAAATTAATACTCCTTTAATTTCAAAGTTCACATCATCAATATAAAAGCCATAAGGGTCATAATCAACATTGGAATTATTAATCTCCCTCATGCTTCTATTATTTTCACCATTATTCCCTAGGTTGTTCTCACCACGTCCGTTGTTCCCATTAGGCCCATTATGTCCATTATTACCATTATCACCATCCATGGTTTCTTGCTCTAATTTAGAATCACTAACAGACAAGTGTTCACTGGGGGTAGCTCTCTCACTAGGTTCTTGTTCACTAGATGACAAACTTGACTCTTGTGAAATATGCTCCTCCTCAACAAGAACTTGACTTGTACCCTCTATTCTCCTCTCTCTTCTAATCTTTTCCACTAAGCTCTCAAGTTCAACATTTAAGGAAATCAAAGGTAAAGCTCTATCACTCCTAAGCATAAACAATAACCAAAAAAAATGAGGTGCAAAATTGACTTGCACAACCAATTTCAAGTTTTAAAAAAAAGAATATGATAAGTGCAAATGTGTGTATGTATGAAAATGTATGAGTATGGATGACTATACACTTAATAGTGTATGAAAGAGTGTGAAAATATGCAATATGCACAAATATTCAAAGAATGTCAAAACTTCAAAAATATGTAAAAAGAAGCAATTTTCCCAAAACTTGACTTGGAGAATGGACCTACACACTCAAGAAAGCAATCAAATAGTCTATAATCAAGCAAACAAGAGCAATGTAATCCACTAAATTGCAACCAAGTCCAAGAGCAAACTAAAACTTCTATCTAGTCAAGAAAAAAATGCAAAATACAAATGGGAATGGTTTATGCAATGCCAATGCAAGTATGAGGCTCAACAAATAACCCAATCAATGTTACTTGACACTTAGTTACTAGGGAACCAATTCCTTGGCTCCCTGGCAACGGCGACACTTGAAAGAAACCTTTTTGTCCGATTGTCGCCTTGAGATTACTTCAAAATTTAACCAAGAATTGCATATAGTGTAACCTCGGGTCGTTCTCTTTGAGGAGCCGAAAATGAAATTTAATACCTAAGTAACTAAATGCAATGCAACCTAAACTATAAAATGGGGTTCGATTTGAACAATTACTGCTAGATTTTGCAACAAATTGAGATAAACACTAAGGACTTGTTTTTGGTATTTTAAAATTAAAATGAGTAATATGAAATGGTAATGAGTTGGTTAAATTAAGAAGAAAGATGCAATTAACTAATAATTATAACGCAATCCTCTAGTTCAATAGCGCAGGCAATCATCACTCAAACAGATATGGGAGTTAAAACAAATGAACCAAGAATTAAAATCGACCTTTTAATCCAACAACCGAGCCAGCTCGAATTGTTACAAAAATATTTTCCAAAATTCTAATCTACTAACTGCCACCAGAATAGAAAATTAGAACAAAGGATACTAAAACTAAAGCTCAATTTTCACTCAATAATTCAGAAAACGGAATTATGCAAACAACTGATATAATAATCCAACCATTTAAGCCACCTTGAATAATCGCCAAATATTCAACAAAATCTCAACACCCAGTCTTGACCCAAAACAAAGTAATGAAGTTGAACCAAATTTAGCACAATATCAGTTGCTAACAATAACTCAACTACAAGAATCTTCCAATTCAAAGATATAATCCATACATAACTCCAATAATTAAATAGTTATCCTAAGATCTAGGAATCACTAAATAATCAAATAGGTAGAAAATAAATGCAGCATTAAACTCCCCTATTACAAACCCAAGTTCCTGCCATTGCCATTCAATCAGAGGATCAGGGTGAACTATCCACGAAAAACCATGGAAGGCATTGTTAAAGGTGAGCTCCAACGGTCAGCCATGGAATGTGAGAATAGTGGTTTTTGGATTTATTGGAAATGATGGTTCGGATTTTTGTGGAAGACCAGCCGAAAATGAACCTAGATCTATCTTCTTCTTTTTTTCACGCCTCCAGCCCTCTCACTTAATCCTCGCTCACCACACAGCAGGCACACCTCTCAGACGCCTCACTCCTGTAATGTGATATGTCTCCCTCCTTTTTTTTTCCAGTCTTCTGTTCTTTTCAAAACCCTTTCAAACTCACCACCACGCTGTCGTTTTTTTCTTTCCTCACGCACCTCACGTTTTTCCTTTTGTTTCTGCCACTGTTTCTCTTCTTGTCTCTCCCTGTGCAACTGCGTTTAATCTTGGCTTATCTATATGCTGTGCATTTTGCTCCTTGCTTTTCAACACTGTCGTTTTGCTCCTTGATCTCCATTATGCGTGCGTTTCATTTCTGCTCTGCTCCTAACATTTCTGTGCTTGTGACATTTGGCTTCTCCCATCTGCTATACGTCATTTTGTTCATGTGGTTTGGTGTTTTGGGTCTCTCTTCTCCATCTGCTTGTGCGTTGCGTTTTAGCATATGCTGCTGCATTTTTGGCTTGGTCCTTTATCTGTTGCGTTTTGCTCTTCCTTGTCTCCACTTCGTTGTGTCGTTTTGCTCCTTTTCTAGCTACACCACTTGCTGTGTTTTGCTTCTCTCTTCTCCTCCTGCTATGCTGCACTCCAAAACCCTTTGGAAGCCTTCACTCTGCTGTCGTTTGGCCACTTACTCTCCACGCTGCCGTTTCCTCTCGTATGTGATGCTTGCTTTATGCTTCTCTTCTCTAGCTATTTTAATGCTTTGGATCACTAATTTTTTTAATCTTTTGAACTAATTTTTTTCAAGTACCCTACCATAAAAATTACATGTAAAGCAGCATCAATTGTTCAAAAATTAATTTATCACAGTTAAACCAAAATACGACAATTTTTGCCCCTATAGGCACAAATTAAATGTACGGCACAATAATTCAAATAATAATCAAATAAAGCATAAAGACCAATTATAGTGACAAAAACCCATCTAAATGATATGAAAAATATATATGAATAAATGAGTTTGTCAGATACATTTGAGTGTTGTGTTTAATGGCTAAAATCTATGTATTGTGTTATGAGTTTTGGACTAAATTGATTAATGCTTGAATTGCTAGCGATACATGTGCATATGCTTGAATGGTGGTTGATTACCGATGGCTATAAATGCATTAGCCACTAAGCTGTGTAGCTCAACCCATCATCTTCCCCCTTCTCAAGTACAGAACGAGACAGTTAGAAAAATTTCAAGATAGTTAAAGACTTTTGCACTAAGTTAGTGAACATTTTTTATAGCTTTATAGGCATATCAAACATGAGCATCCTTGGCCTTTTTTTTAAGTTAGTGATGTGTATACTGATATGTAGTAAAGCTTGTTCAAATATTTACGTTTCTTAGCAATGACAATGGGAATTTGAGAAATTGCTTTTGTGTATGATGAAGTTATTTTTACAGGTTGAGTATGATGGTTGTGGAACTAGAATGGGTATGTGCATATTCTTCTTCGTTGGTATTGCAAAAATCATTGTTTGTTTTAGAATAACATGTTAGAGATTGGAAAGGTTGTATGGGATTAATCATTTGAGGTGGGATTCAAGAATTTAACAAAATTACTTAGCAATTGAAGTGATATGAAGAGATATGGCATTTTGCAAGTTTTCATAGGTGTAGAAATTGTGTTCTAAATTCAAGGGAAAAATATATCAATTTAGGTAGAATTATCCAAAGTTGTCTTCTTAAAAGTTATAGATCTTTTTCTTAGCTTTCCAACGATATAAAGTATGGAATTTTTAGACTTTGAACACAAAAGATATGGCCTTTAGACAAAGCGTCAGACGAAGCATAAGTACTAGACGAAGCATCAGATGAAGCATAAGTACCAGATGAATGTCAGACGAAGCGTTAAATGAAGCATCATCAGGTGAAGTGTCAGACGAAGCACCAGATGAAGCGTCAGATGAAGCATATGACCAAACGAAACATCGAAAAAAGCACCAGACGAAGCGTCAGACGAAGCACAGCCACCAAACAAAGCACCAGACAAACTGATTTCGGCCCTTTAGATGGAAAATTTTTTCTTCATGGTCTTCATAAAATTATAGATCTCGAAGTCATCTTCGAAAATTTCTTAAAACGACTAAAATCTGATATCTCTAGTAAAAGTTATGCCAATTGTCCTAAGATAGGTACAATATGATTGAGGACATAATCAGGTTTGACTCTTTTGGCCATAACTTCATCACCCGGTCTCCAAATGAGGTGATTTTTAAACTAATAGATTCCTAACATAGTTCTATACCTCTTCATAAAATTTTGGTATGCATTGGGGTTGATTCAAAAAATATATACGGAGAGAAAGTGAGGGAAACGACTGAAAGAACATGGATTGATTGTTTTACCGAACATACTTCGGTATTTTAATCATATCTTGATATGTAGAGCTCCAAATGAAAGGATTAGTGTTTTAAAATAAACTAGAGACATGGAGCTACAATTCTTTTGAAGAAGTCAATTTGTGATTCTGCTTTCTGAACTAGTTTTGGCTAGAGAGTTCCTATGGAAATAACCTTATAGGATAATATGTTTATATCTTTTGATATTCCGGATAGTTGGGCTCCGAAAACGGAGTCCAACATCTTATGGTATCAGAGCTTAGGTTTTTCCTAGGATCAGAATGCTTAGTGATATGAATTGTTATGCTGTGTGATAAATTGTTTGCATTGTAAATTGATCGATTGCAGTAAGTGGCATGTATATCATGCATACATTTAAGAAATAGGATTAAAACAAAATGTAAGCTAATCATTATTGGTTTAATTGAAGGAGTAAGATGCCACCTCGTAGAAGGATACGAGGAGTTTTGTAAGGATCAATTGCACTTAACTCTCTGCCCAGAGAGGAGAGTACTGATGAGTCTGTAGCCCTAGGAATTGTTGAGGCTTCTATAGGGCAAGGTAGTGATCTCGTTCAATCACAGACGAGGGAGTCTCCTCTTCTGCAAGAGTAAGTGCCTACGCCATTGGATCCGTGGATATTTCAGGCATTTGCTTAGGCATTTGCTCAGGCTATGGGCCAGATGCCACAAACTTCTGCTCCGGCCCCAACTATGAAAGGGAAGCAATTTGACAAACTAAGGAAGTATGGAGCAGTGGATTTCTATGGGACAACAGATCCAGAAGAAGCCGAGACTTGGTTGAGAAAGACCGAGAGGATACTGGATCAGATGAATTGTGAGGATGATGAGAAAGTTATGTACACTGCAAGCTTGCTACAGGGAGATTCTCTGCATTGGTGTGAGTGTGTGCCGGGAAGTCAGTTGAAACCATCAGTGCTCGCATGGAAAGATTTCTTAGCAGTGTATAAGAAGAAGTATTTATCTGAAGTGTATATCTAACAAAAGCAGAGAGAATTTCTGAGTCTTACGCAGAGGGAGATGACAGTGAGCGAGTATGAGCACCGATTTAAACAGCTATCTAGATATGTAGTTGAGATGATGATGAATGAGGTGGCCAAGTCTCATAGATTTGAATCGGGATTGCATTTGGCCATTAGAGAAAAGGTAGTGGTGCAGAACTTTTGTGATTTCTAGCAGCTAGTTGAAGCAGCATTAAGGGTCAAGAATGTGGAGAACATCAAGAGTGTAGTGAATAGAAAGAGAAAGGGAACAGAACAGTTCAGGAGGGGAGGTGGTACTCCCATGCCAGAAAGGAGTGCCAGGACTTTCCTTATATAGTCTAAGGAGAGGAGAAGTGGTGCAAATAGATCTAGGCAGTTGAGAATCGTTTCTCAGCAGGCCTTAATGGCTGGAGGTAGCAAAAGGGGAGGAGGAGATAAGTCGTCCATCCCCAAATGTGATCATTGCGGGAAACTCTATAGAAGGGAGTGCTACCGATTGACAGGAGCTTGTTTTAACTGTGGGGAAAAAGGGCACATGGCTAGAGAGTGCCCTCAGTATACACGATAGGAGAAAACTCAAATGCAAGCTTCAAGGACGGCTGAGACTGGGGGACAGAAGGTAATAACTGAAGTGGGTAATTCTAATGTGACTAAAAAGGTGAACCCTCCAGGAAGACTGAGGGGGAAAGCTCCACCTAGAGTATTTGCAATGACACGGGAGGACGCAGAACTTGCTCCAGAAGTTGTGACAGGTATGATTACATTATTTGATGATAATATTATTGTTTTGATTGATTCGAGTTCTACACATTCATTTGTTTTATCAAGTAAAATTGTGCATAGTAGAGAACTAAGCCCATTGGATACTCCTTTGATGGTTAGTACTCCAATCGACCAGTATATTATTATTAGTCAAGTCTATAGAGATTGTGAAGTACGTATTATTGGGGAACACTTAGTGGTGGATCTAATGTCATTGAAGATGGGGGGATTAGATGTGATACTGGGCATGGATACATTAAAAAAGTAAAATGCCCATCTAGATTGCAAATAAAAGACAGTGGAGTTCGAATTGGATGAAGGTAGAATGGTAGTGTTTATGGGAGACAAGAAAGCAAGCCCGCCTAGAATTGTTTCAGCTCTGATAGCAGAGAAGATGATAAGGAAAGGGTGTGAAGCATTTTTGGCCTATGTGGTAGACGAGAAGGTAGATAGAGGAAAGTTAGAAGATATTCCTGTGGTCATGGAATTTTCGAATGTCTTTCCTGAGGAATTACCAGGACTACCACCCTTAGAGAAATTAAGTTTCCTATTGAGCTTCTTCCAGCTACTACACCAATATCGATTCCACCTTATAAAATGGCTTCGAAGAAATTGAAGGAGCTTAAAGAGCAATTGGAAGAATTGTTGGAGAAGGGATACATTAGGCCTAGCTCTTCACCTTGGGGAGCTCCAGTCCTTTTTGTGAAGAAGAAAGACAGATCGCTAAGAATGTGTGTAGACTATTGGAAGCTAATCATGTCACTATCAAGAATAAAAATTCGTTTCCACACATAGATGATTTGTTTGACCAATTGTAAGGGACAAGGGTCTTTTCTAAGATAAATTTGAGATCAGGTTATCACCAATTGAGGATAAAGGAGTCTGATGTATCAAAGACTGCTTTTAGAACATGGTATGGGCACTTCAAGTTCTTAGTTATGCCCTTTGGATTAATAAATGCCCCTGCAGTCTTTATGGATTTAATGAATAAAGTCTTCAAGCCTTTCTTGGACTTATTTGTCATAGTCTTCATTGGTGACATATTGGTCTATTTCGAGAGTGATAAGGAGCATAAGGAACATTTAAGGACTACTTTGAAGACATTGAGGAAGGAAGAGTTATATGTTAAATTCAACAAATGTGAATTTTAGCTAAAGAAAGTGGCATTTCTTGGATACGTGATTTCGGAGCAAGGAGTACATATGGATCCGAGGAAGATAGAAGCGGTTGTAAAATGGGAAGTACCTAAAAATGTAGCTGAAGGGAGAAGTTTCTTGGGCTTATCTAGCTATTACAGAAGGTTATGGAGAGCTTTTCTATGATAGCAGCTCCACTTTCCAAATTGACAAGGAAGAATCAAAAGTTTATGTGGACAAAGGAGTCCCAGAATAGTTTTGAGGAATTAAAGAATAGGCTCACAACTGTACCAATTTTGACTTTGCCTTCCAATAGTGATGGATACATAGTGTATAGTGATGCCTCGAAGAAGGGATTAGGGTGTGTGTTGATGCAAGAAGATAAAGTGATTGCCTATGCTTTTAGGCAATTGAAACCTTATGAGATGAATTATATTACACATGACTTGGAGTTAGCTACTATAATCTTTGCGTTGAAAATATGGAGATACTATTTATATGGAGTCACCACCAGGGTGTTTACAGACCACAAGAGTCTTAAGTATCTGATGAGTCAGAAAGAGTTGAATTTGAGACAGAGAAGATGGTTAGAGCTACTAAAGGATTATGACCTGATGATAGAATATCATCCAAGAAAAGCTGATGTAGTAGCGAATGCACTAAGTAGAAAATCAGCTATGGCACATGTGGAGACAATGTATCTTCCTTTGTTAAAGGAATTAGCCAAACTCATGGTGACATTAAGACAAGCTGAATCTAGTTATATATTGGCTAATTTTATAGTAAGGTCAGTATTGAATGAGAAGATTAAGGAACTGCAGAAGCAAGATAAGTATTTGAGCAAGCTTAGAGAAGAGATTAAAAATGGTAAACCTTCTGAAATAGAGGTAAGGGAAGATGGATTCATGGTGGTAGGTAACAGACTATGTATTCATGATATGCAAGAGATGAAGGATGAGATTCTTAACGAGACACACAATGCGCCTTATACAATGCCCTCAAGAAGTACGAGAATGTATAGAGATTTAAAAGAACACTTTTGGTGGAAAGGAATGAAGAAAGATGTTGGAGAGTATATTAAAAGATGATTAGTGTGTTAGCAAGTTAAAGCAGAACATCAAGCACCTATCGATAAGCTTAAACCCTTGTCAATTCCTGAATAGAAATGAGAGAAGATTACGATGGATTTCTTGATGGGATTGCCAAGAACTAGCAGGAAGCATGATGCAATGTGGGTGATTGTGGATAAGCTAACTAATTCAGAACATTTCTTGCCAATTAAACAGATGGATTCCTTGAATGCTTTGGTTAAGAAATATATAGATGAGATAATCAGGCGTCACGAGATTCCGATTTCTATAGTCTCGGATAGAGATTCTAGGTTCACCTCTAAATTTTGGGAAAGCTTACAAGAGGATTTGGGAACTAAGTTGCACTTTAGTACATCTTTCCATCCACAAACTAATGGATAATCGGAGAGAACAATCTGGACTTTGGAGGCAATGCTGAGAGCTTAAAGGCTCATAGGATGATCATTTGCCGTTAATTGAATTCGCCTATAATAATTCTTATCACTCGAGAATCTAAATGGCACCTTATGAAGCTTTGTATAGTAGGAGGTGTAGAACTCCTATTTGTTAGGATGAGGAAGGTGAAAGGAGGCTTTTAGGGCTTGAATTGGTGCAAGTCACAGTGGATAAGATTAAATTGGTGAAAGAGAGACTTAAAGTAGCTCAAGATAGGATGAAACGTTATACAGATGCACATACAAGGGAGATGAAATTTGAAGTTGGAGACAAAGTATTTCTTAGAGGCTCTCTATGGAAAGGGGGTTATGAGGTTTAGTAAGAAGGGCAAGCTTAGTCTAAGAGACATAGGCCCTTATGAGATCACTAAGAAGATTGGGCCTTTAGCCTATAAGTTAGCCTTGCCATCGGAATTGTCTATGATTCACAATGTCTTCAATGTATCGATGTTAAGAAAGTACCGATCAGACCCTTCACACATAGTTCAACCATTAGAGGTCCAATTAAGGGAGGATTTGACATATGAGGAGCAACTAGTGGAGATCTTAGATTCGAAGAAAAAGATTTTGAGAAACAAGGTTGTGAAGCTAGTTAAAGTCTTATGGAAGAACCATTCGATAGAAGAGGCAACATGGAGGCCTTTGGAAGCAATGAAGGAGAAGTATCCACATCTCTTCGTGGACTCAAGTAAGAATTTTGAGGACGAAATTCTTTTAGAGGAGAATTGTTAGACGCCGAAAATTTTTTATTTATTATCAATTTATTAGTTTAATTATTTAATTACGATTTGTTTGTTTATTTATTTATCTTAGAATTGGGTTATTAAATTTAGTAAGCATAAATAGAGAGTAGAATTAGATGGAAAGATTAGAATTAAGTTAGAATTAATATGGGAATGATAGAATTGAGTTAGCTTAAGGAGTTAGTAGATAAAGACAAAAGAAGGGGTAAATAGATATTGAATTAAATGATGAGGGCATAATTGGGAGACCAAGGATAAAAAGTTATCTTAAAATTTAGAAGAAGAGAAGAGAGAGTCGTAGAAGAGAAGAGAAAAGAGAGAAGATAGAGAAGAAGAAGAAAACGTGGGAGAAGAGAAATCAAGCTTGTTAAGGTAAGTTGATCATCTTTTCTTCTTGCTTTATTAAAGAAATGGGTTGTGTTGAGAATGAAGGGATTAGGAAGAGAGTAGGTGTTGTGTTGGAAGAAGAGGAAGAAGGTTTCTAAACTAGGTCTTGGGTTTTCTAATCTAGATGAACTATGGGTAGGTTAGGTTTGAGCTTAATTTGTGTTTATTGAATTATTTTCGTGATTATTGAAGTTTATAAATTTTATTAGAATGTTGTTTTGAATAGAACCTTGGTTGTTTTAGGAAACCAAGAGAATCCTACCTAAGAGCAAGAGGAAAGACAATCTTGAGTTAGATTTTTGCAAAGGATTTAGGTGGGTAATGTATTTATAGTTATTGCATAATTGGGCAAATTCTTGCCTATGTATGTGTATGTTGATTTGCTTACATTTGATTTGTCTGAAATTGAAATCGTTGTGAATGTTTGAAAATGCTTGATGAATTATGATTATATTATGCCTCGAAAAAAGTTATAATGTTTGTATAAAACGAAAGAAGAAAAAGTAAAAGAAGCATAAGATTATGGATTTGTGATTGACTGTATTGAGCATAAAATTGTTTGTGATTAGGCAAGAGAGGAACTCGTTTCGTTAGTTACTTGCACGTTGATCTATAGCCTTCTCCTAGCTACCCGCTTGAGACCACGAGATCTTGAAAAATCGAACTTGTTTTGTTCACAGTAGAAACTTCGGTTTCTCCGTTTCGTTTCATAGAAATCTTGAGCCATTTGTTTGTGCATTGCATCTTTGAATTGTCAAGTATGATATATTTGAGTGTTATTTTAATGGCTAAAATCTATGTATTGTGTTATAAGTTTTGGACTCAATTGATTAATACTTGAATTGCTAGCTATACATGTGCATATGTTTAAATTGTGGTCGATTGCCGATGGCTATAAATGCATTAGCCACTAAGCTCTGTAGCTCAACCCATCCTTTTCCCCCTTCTCAGGGGCAGAACGGGATGGTTAGAAATCCTTGCAAGGCATCGGAAACTTCAAGATAGTTAGAGACTTTTGCACTAAGTTAGTGAACATTTTGGATAGCTTTATAGGCATATCAAACATGAGCATCATTGGAATTTTGTTTTAAGTTAGTGATGTGTATATTGATATGTAGTAAAGCTTGTTCAAATATTTACTTTGCTTAGCAATGAGAATGAGAATTTGAGAAATTGCTTTTGTGTATGATGAAGTTATTTTTACGGGTTGAGTATGATGGTTATGGAAGTACAATGGATATGTGCATATTTTTCTTCGTTGAGATTGCAAAAATCGTTGTTTGTTTTAGAATAGCTTGTTAGAGATTGGAAAGGTTGTATGGGATTAATCATTTGAGGTGGGATTTAAGAATTTAACAAAAGTACTTAGTAGTTGAAGTGATATGAAGAGATATGGCATTTTGCAAGTTTTCATAGGCGTAGAAATTATGTTCTGAATTCAAAGGAAAAATGTATTGATTTAGATATAATTAGCCAAAGTTGTCTTCTTGAAAGTTGTAGATATTTTTCTTATATTTCCAACAATATAAAGTATGGAATTTTTGGACTTCAGACGCAAAGATATGGCCTTTAGACGAAATGTCAGACGAAGCATAAATACCAGACGAACATCAGATGAAGCATCAGACGAACATCATACGAAGCATAGGTACCAAACAAACATCAGACGAAGCTTCAGATGAAGCATCGGACAAAACGTCAAACGAAGCATAGGTACCAGACAAAACATCAGACGAAGCACCAGACGAAACATAGGTATCAGAAAAAGCATGGGCACCAGATAAAGTGCCAGACAAAGCGATTTTAACCCTCTAGATGACAAAAGTTTTCTTCATGGTCTTCATAAAAGTTGTAGATCTCGAACTCATCTTCGAAACCATCTTAAAACAACTAAAATCCGATATCTCTAATGAAAGTTATGCCAATTGTCCCAAGATAGGTACAATATGATTGAGGACAGAATCAGGTTTGAACTTTTTGGCCATAACTTCATCACCCAATCTCCAAATGAGGTGATTTTTGAACTAATAAATTCCTAACATATTTCTCTACCTCTCCATAAAATTTTGGTATCCATTGGGGTTGATTCGAAAAATATACATGGAGAAAAAGTGAGGGAAATGACCGAAAGAGCATGAATTGATTATTTTATCGAACATAATTCAGTATTTTAATCATATCTTAACCTGTAGAGCTCCAAATGAGATGATTAGTATTTCAAAATAAACTAGAGACATGGAGCTACAATTGTGTTGAAGAAGTTAATTTGTGATTCCGCTGTTTGAACTAGTTTTGGTTAGAGAAGTCCTATGGAAATAACCTTATAGGATAATACGTTCATATCTTTTGATATTTCATATAATTGGCTCCGGAAATGGGATCCAACAGTACTGAAAAGTATGGCATTCATTTCAAGTCAAAAATCTACTCATTTCAAGTCAAAAATCTACTAAAGGACTAGGATCAATGTTTGAAAGGACTAGGGTTGAAAAGAAGGAAAGAAGGCGATCTTTTTTTATTTTTAGAGTTAAATATCTAAAATTTAAATTTTTATAAAAATATTAAACAACTACTAAAATATATAATATTCATACTCTTATAATCTTTTTTTAAGTCACGTCTTCTTAAGTTATTTTACACATAAACAATTAATAGCAAACAGCTAATTTTACTAAATATTTTTAATAAACAGCCAATATAATCTATTGGTCAAATCAGCTGATATTAATCAGCTATCAACTAACAACTAATGCAATCAACTGATTATTAAACAGAACCTAAGTATCCATTATGATAAAATGACATGCGTGTATAAGAAAATCGGATAACACACCTTAGGGAACAAAACCATTCGATCCCCAGGATTCCATTAGCCCTATGAACAAGTAGAATATAGAAAGGAACAACAAAAGTGTTTTCTTGAACACTGAAATGTCGGTACCTCTACCGAGCATTATAAAAAATCCTTGCCGCCGACCATGACTGAAAAAGTAAGGGTAGTTAAAATAGGAAGTTCAGAAATTGGGCTACTCATGGAAAGGAACATCAAAAGTGTTTTCTTCACGGTAAACTGAAATGTCGGTGCCTTTATCCGAGCATTACAAAAAATCCTAGCCGCCCACCATGACTGAAAAAGTAAGGGTAGTTAAAATGGCCAGCTCAGACATTGGGCTACTCTAGGCTACATGATATACTGAGTACCTATAGAATCGTTTAAAACTTAATAACTAACCAAAGATATTATCTGTTTTTTCATTAATGGATTGGCCAGTGAGAATTTCTTATTACAGTTAAAACAAAGACCTTTAGAGCATCTATCGTGCATTTCAAAAGGAGGACACAAAATAGCAACTTAAGGTCTAAGGGAGCAAAGGTTTTCAGTTGGAAGAGAAAGTTCAAAGTCAGGGTGGGTTGAGTGGAATTAATTTTTGTTTCTACCTATTTAGTAAGGCCAATTACTTTTAAAATAGATTGAAGCTGAAGAGCGATGGGTTCGTACTGAATATCGATTTTAACTTCTCAAAGGCAGATTCATAAGTTCCAACAAGAGTAGTTTGCCTTAACTTGAAAAGAGCAACCCTATGGTTTACTTATTTTTTTCAAAAAAAAAATTGTTATGAGAATGTGGTCAAAATCTAATATGAAAATGTCTAGTGAAAATGTGAAATTATCACTGGTAATTAATTGTTGGGATTTATGTAGCCATTTGAATCAGGAAATAGGAGGCCTCGTGCATATAAAAAACTATCATAACTAAAGGTTGCTCAGTTGGGATTTAATAAAAATCAAAATATTGTTCCCTTTGGAATAACCGCTTCAATGGTTTAGCTCAATCAAAAACGCGCATTTGAATTTTGAGTGGCTTAAGAGAAAATTTATAACAAGCGGTGTAGGTGTTAACATAGGGTAAAAAGTGTTCTGGTGTTGGTATATGGGATAAACTAGTGGTGTATGACGAGAGTCTTGTAAAAGGGTAAGAGTCGGTAATAGTGTTGGGAAATCGGGATAGAATTTGATCTCGATAGTAGCAGAATAATTACGAATATTTTCATATTTTGATTTTTTGAAAATTAAGATTATTTTAATTTTATAAAATAATTAACAATTAAATCATAATAAAGCATGAATCTTAATTCGTACCTTATTTCAAAGCTTTATCATATTCTTGTTGTATCTCTCGAATTGTTTTTGAAATCGATTTACCTTAACTACCGTAGTCGCACAAGTGTCTCTCTAATAATATCTACAGAATAAGTTAAGAGAACTTTGTAACTCTTACAAAGAGGGATAATAAAGAAGTGCTAGTTTTATTAGAGTTTAAACCTATTTATAATAAGATATAGACATTTTAGTAATTTAATTGAAATTAAATTCAAATTTAATTAGAATTACAAATAATTCTAATTAAATACCAATTATGCTCAAATAAGATATAATATTTCATATTAATCCTTATTTATTAAATATCTTATATCTAATTATAAAGTTTCACAAGCTTTACAATTAAGTCCAACTTGATTAAATATATTTGTTCTCTTTAATTCGTTCTTTATATGAGACTCATTAGGTTTCTAAATATATTGGCAATGATTATAAATTACAATTATAATTCATAATTAGAAATAAATAAATTAAAACTCTTTTCAATTTATCTTTAGTTCTTTAATTAAATAATTTATAATCACAGATCAAGATTGGTATCTAACAATAAATCATGACCACCTAAATATCTAGAAATGTCAAAGCAATGTTGACTAACCTTTCCGTAAATGATATTTTTTTATAATTCAATCCTTTCATCATATAATGTTCAGATAGACATAGAGCATTGTTTTAATATCTACTCTATTTTGAATCTAACCATATTAATTGTCTACCATTAGCTATTGGTTCAATTAATGACATTTGTAAACTATTTACAAAACGACATTCTACTTTGGCCAAGGATTTTTCAAATCAATACTAATCGAGAACAACATAACATTCTCGCTAATTACTTTAGGATGATGAATCCTAGCTTGATTTCTCAACTACCTCCATATAGTTCATACTACATTTAATGACTACCGACTGAACTACCTATGATTAGAATAGGTTATAAATAATATTAAAACATATCAATCCCTATACAAGATAACTTTGAAAATCTTAAGTTAAAGAATCACTTATACAATCATCACAATGAGAATTACTAAACACAAACAAGTAATGTTTCAAATGGATTTCTTATATAAGGTATGCTCAGTGAACTTGTTCTCTAACAAGCATCTACAAGTTTGTTTAAATATTGTCATATATGAGATTGACTACTTCCTTCATAAGGAAAAACATAACGTATGATAGCCTTTTACGTTCTATTAATATCCAGTTTTAATAAAACAATGACTAGGAACAACTTAGGGATAATATACAAGTGCAATATGAGTCTCATAATTATAACATCATCATAATTTTATTTGTAATGCATAATTATCTCATGGACTTTATCATATGCATCTAAACATGTACAAAAGAAAGAATGTTTTTAAATTATTTTGTCACTAAACTATAACTAATCAATTAGTTATAAGGCATAAATCAATAATCTCTCACTTGCACTAAGGCAATTGTTTACTTATCTTATATCATATCACCATATTATGATCATGCTACTACTGGGATAGTAGCTTAATGAGAGAATTCTACAAGATATCATCATAATTAAGAAAATTTGCCTAAATACATTATAAATTTTGATATGACCTTAGCTCCTTTTACATGCCTAATAGCTATAATGTTCTATAGTACATTACTGTATTGAACAATTCAAGGAACTATATTAAGTTCATTAAAGAACTTATTAATACAATTAATCATTTTCACTAAATGAAAATTGTATTATGGCTTAATTAGCTACCACTAATACATTAGAATCTTTCCAATCTTAAATGATATTGGTAGAAGTAAATAGAACTTAATTATAATTTACTTTTAAAATTATATCCTTTTCACCTTGAACTAAAATATCAACTCATACATAGAATAATTGATAATAATATTTTACAAGTATCTAATATCTCAAATACTAAACATTTTTAATATGTTATCTAGTATGTTATCTATGTACTAAGACTTAGAATAGGTGAACAACTTCCAATTGACCTCCATAGATCTAATTCCAATAATTAAGTTGTTAAATTTTCATATCTAACAAGAGTTGTTCTTAGACAATTATGTTTTCAACAATTCAAAATTAGAATTATTTCTCTATGATTAATATGTCTCTATATACTCCCACTAAAGAGAACAACTATATTTCGACTAACCTTCTTATAGATATGGTAAATTCACAATCATCTCCAAAACAAATTCTTTGAATTTTTCATAAAAGTGAACCTTTCAACATCTCGTAACCTTTCAATTATACATCGAATGTATAAACAAAGGCACTGGTTCCAATTGCATGTATTGTCATGAGATTTGAACTTTTGAAATTTCATTTTACTCCAATTGCATGTATTGTCATGAGATTTGAACTTTTGAAATTTCATCTTACTCCTACTACTTATCTTAAGAACCATTCTCCTATAAGTATAAGTTGAAACAAACAATTTGTTCAATAGGTCTGTAAGATTATATCCAACTTTTTGGATATCTCGTAACCTTTTATTACCTAATTTAGTTCTAAACTTAATGGATAATGTATGCTTCAACCAAGCGTCACATCCTTGAATCATTATCTTTGAATCTTTCAAAGACTTAGTATTTTATATCTGATATGAAATCTTGCTAATCGATTCAACTGGAACCATTGAAGATAAGTCATTGTACTAGGTATAGTTATAGGAAAATAATATTGCATCATACAATATCTCATATTGTATTTTCCTCCTTATATAAATTCATACTCTTATAAAATTTTATTATGAAGGTATTCACTACAGAATCCTATTCCCTATAGATAACTAAAAATTTAAAACTGACCACAACAATCTGATTGAGGCGCTTCAGCATTTGCTTAATTTTTACTTATATTTAAACAAATTGAACTTTTCAAAATTTTAAATCAACATTTCATTTTAATACATATAACTATATCATATAAAGTTATTAGTAATATAATAAAATATCAGTGTCATCCTTTTCTGAATTGTTATTCCATCCAATATGTCACATTTATAAATTTAACAATTCAATACCATCATCATCTTTTCACAAAAGGTTGATTTGGTTATTATTTAACTTGAAAGTTTCACAAGGATCATACGATTCATAATTAAAAGGATAAATATGTAAATATATCTTATTATGTAACTTTATGATTCTCGTTATGTTGATTTAACTAACATGACATAAAAGGATAGTCTCAATTACCCAGCTACGTATTATAGCAACTTATATTAAGCATATGTCTCTTTTGATCCGATAAATATAAACTATTTGTATAAAATTGGATCAATTGCTTTTACTTAACAATATATTTCTTATCATGCATTGAATATTATAATAATGTCGAATATAAATTCAATATCGTATACTTAAAAGCATAAATTAAAAATACATATAATGTCTATCATATTGAGTATAGACAAGATAAGTCGCGTAATCATTTTCTTCTAATGACAACTATTATCATTCTATAGAAAATGCCTTTAATTGATGTCTATGTTTATGCTTTAGGTAGGTTAAATTAAGTGAAAAAATTCCAACAAGATACTATACCTTTTATCTCTACTTTATGCAACCTCTTGCATCTTGCTATCATAATGATGACATACATTTTACACGTTGTCATTAAGGTTTATGAGACATTATACAACGCAAGATGTCATTACATTTTGTCATCTATATGATTTTGACATATCTCTAAAACTTTGTCATTGAATTCTCAATAAGGATAATAGCAATATAACGTAATAGGCATATGATTTTCTATATATCTTTGATAACTCTTCTTAATCATAACCTATGTCTAAGAAATTGATTTAACTAACTTAGTATCAATTATACTAAACAAGGTACATTCCACTCAGTACAATTCATAAATGTAAGAAAAATAAGTAATTAATTATATATCTTGACTACCAAATGAGGTTAGGATTTTAATCATTTATTTGGTTACTCTCATTATTTTATTCAAAATAATAGCTCTCACTACTATTCGGAAAGATTACTCTAATCTTTTTAGTAGGTTAGGATCTCATTCAAATTTAATTGATCATGATTTTGCTCAATAAACTAACTAATCTTAAATTAGGTAGATAACATCTTATATGACTCATAGATTCATTATGTGACAAGTCTTACTAAAACGTATCTTATATGTTATTCCTAACTCTAGCTCCAAATTCATGTGATCATGAGTTTGCTCATTCAAATCGTACAAATTTAGTTTTGGTAGGACCCACTATCATAAGACTAAAAATATTCAGTATCATTTAGTATTTTAAATTTAATAGATAATTTTAATATTTTAAGGTTAATGTATTATATTTTGTTGTTATTAAATAGTAAAAAATTAATTCTTAAAGACTAAAAATTTAATAATATACTTCTAAGTTTTTATCATATACACAAGTTATTATAAAAAGTCATTATTTTAATATAATCATTTAATTTAATGTAAATAAAATTATTTTTATTAATGAATATTATTATTAAAAATTAAAAACATCATAAATGTTGAGACTTATTTGAATTTTTATAATTTTTCAAATGTAGATTGTATTTATACCTTGGGTAGAGATTTGTACTATACCAATTGGAAAATGATATTGCTTAAATTGATATCGTACCAGCCTAGGGTATCGACTTATACCTGGCTTTTTGACTGGTGCTGGTTAGCACCGGTCGATATTTAAAATACTTATTGAATAATGAAAAAATTGATAAGTTTTATAAACTTTAGGACTAAATTAAAGAAAGAACAAAACTTTTTTAACCTTACCTTGTCCAACCCTCCTTCCTCAGCTTCACTCTAGTGACTTTCTCCATTCGACCACCTCTCTCAATCTCTCAGCTCTCAGCCTCATCGTTCAATCATCATCTCACTGGTGTCCTCATTTTTCTGCAGCTCCCGCCATTGTGTAACCTAATTCGCCTCCATCGCCAAGTCGCCCGCCATAACCCACTTCCTCTCCGTTGTTGTATCTTCCATGTTTCTGTGCTTTATTGTTGTCTTGGAAAGTCAAATGATAATAACTCAATGTTTTAGAGTTTCAACTTCTTAGTTTTTATCCTCTTACATGAATCTCACCCAAAGACATTTTATTTTTTAAGTAAACAAATATTTTTATATATTATGCGAAATAACTGTAATCATTTGCGTCACATTTAAAAGACAATTGGATCAAGCAAATATTTTCACATGCTTTTTGTGTAAATTCAGAGTTCCTATGTAATAAATTTTTTATTACTCTTTTATTCTATTAATATTTAATTACAAAAGATCATGCCTTTTTTTGATCCGCCTGCGTAGATAATTGTTAACAGACCCTTTTTCTAGTTTTTATTTTTAATTAAAAAGATAAAATTTGTATCGTTAAGACTTAAGATTTATAATAAAAATTGACAAAAAATTATTTAATTGAAAATTGTAATAAAAATTAAATAATAAAATTCTTTCTTTTTTACTAAACTATTTATAGTTTTTTCTTTTTATATTTATTATAATTATTTAATTTATTCATTATCATTTATTTTACTTAAAATTTATAAAATATAAGTCTTATTAAAAATAAACTTTCATTTGCTAATAATTTGAAATAAATATATCAACTCATGAATGAGTTAACTTAAGAATGAAAAAATTAAAATGAAGTAGGTTATAAAATCAAATCTTTTTATATATGTTAATAACAAATATTATTAATAACTAATTTTAAAATTATTTATAATAAAAAATTATAAACGATCCTTAACAAAATTAGATTTTAAATATGTGAAAAAATAATACTAATAAAAAATAAATAATAATTGATTTCTATCTTTTGGACTTGAGGTTTCCTGATAAGCCCAACACGATGAAAGCAGTTTTTAATCTGTAAAGACGACCCGTTTGACTTGCAAGAGATCACAGCCGTCCGATGACTGTACACTCCAGAAACCTCAGCCGTAGAGAAGCAGGAGAATATTTAATATCCTAACAATATAATTATCCTCAAATCCCTAATCTCTGGTCTGCAAGAGTTTCGTATTTTCTTTTCTTTTTTTTTGTTATCATCAGGTAATCAGCTTCTTCTTTCTTATGTATAAGATTCGTGTCTTGTTTTCTAATTCTGATCT
>JANZXR010000007.1:16058988-16072668 GCA_027575705.1 Erythroxylum echinodendron
TCTTTCTTTTTTACTAAACTATTTATAGTTTTTTCTTTTTATATTTATTATAATTATTTAATTTATTCATTATCATTATCAAAGTAAAAGTAAAAGTAAAAGTAAAAATATAATTATTTTACTTAAAATTTATAAAATATAAGCCTTATGACATCTCAATTTCAAATACTTAAAAATAAACTTTCATTTGCTAATAATTTGAAATAAATATAACAACTCATGAATGAGTTAACTTAAGAATGAAAAAATTAAAATGAAGTAGGTTATAAAATCAAATCTTTTTATATATTTTAATAACAAATATTATTAATAACGAATTTTAAAATTATTTATAATAAAAAATTATAAACGATCCTTAACAAAATTAGATTTTAAATATGTGAAAAATAATACTAATAAAAAATAAATAATAATTGATTTCTATCTTTTGGACTTGAAGTTTCCTGATAAGCCCAACACGATGAAAGCAGTTTTTAATCTGTAAAGACGACCCGTTTGACTTGCAGGAGATCACAGCCGTCTGATGACTGTACACTAAAGAAACCTCAGCCGTAGAGAAGCAGGAGAATATTTAATATCCTAACAATATAATTATCCTCAAATCCCTAATCTCTCGTCTACAAGAGTTTCGTATTTTCTTTTCTTTTTTTTGGTATCTTCAGGTAATCAGATTCTTCTTTCTTATGTATAAGATTTGTTTCTTGTTTTGTAATTCTAATCTGCAATCTTTCTTAGACCCAAAAAAGCAGACGATTCGTTTGATGTTTTGGAAGTAATCCCAACTCTAATCGTGTTAAGGTTTAACAACTTGAAGGATTTAATTGGGGTCACTTTTTTGGTTTATTAGATGTGATTCATGTGGGTATTGGTGTTGTTGAAGAAAGGTCTATAATTTCTTTTATTTTTTTATTTGGATACGCTTGATGCCATGTTATAGAGAGAGATGCTAAAGGGCTTTGAAATAATGGAAGCCTGGGAAAGGTATGGAATTGTTATCGTAGTTTTCGGTGGATTTGAATTGCTTGTAGTAACAGGATCATAGTAAGTTGTGGGACAATTGTAACTTATAACGGATTTACCGACAAGGATAAGAAATTTAGATGACTGCGTTGGTATTTCTTGGTTAACAAGGTGCGTGTAAATAAGGGGGAAGACGTGAAACCTTATGAATAGACAAGCATACACTGGGTGCTTTTTTACATGTCAGGGTATTAACCTGTGACTGGATCCATAGAAGATGATTGTGAGCAGAACCTAGTCAAGGGAGCAGACTAGGGAGATGGATTGATCTAGTTACTAGTATATACTCTACTTTCAGATGGCCAAACTAAATGCTATTTGCATCTGTTGTAAAGTACTCTTCATCTTATGGTTTATGAATGATCCCATGGTTTAGCAATTTGTAGGTATCAATTCTGGATTCGGCTAATTCAAATTCAATTTTGATTTCAGATCTGATAGGAGTTGTTTGTGGCTCTATCCTACTTGAAAAGTTTAATATTCATGTCTGAACTCGACGCCCAAATTCCATCTACTTTTGGTATGTTCCTTTTTCCAGTGGATTATTATACTGGTATGTTAGAAAGAAAATTTTCAGCACCTCCTCTTGACTCTTTTCTTTTTATAAATATTTTGAAGATCCATTTGCTGATGTGAATGCTGAGGACTCTGGTGCTGGGGCAAAAGATTATGTTCATGTTCGTATACAACAACGTAATGGGAGAAAAAGCTTGACTACTGTGCAAGGGTTAAAAAAAGAATATAGCTATAACAAGATACTCAAGGACCTTAAGAAAGAATTCTGCTGTAATGGCACTGTTGTCCAGGACCCTGAGTTAGGCCAGGTTTGTATCTAGTCTTTTTTCCATTTTATCCTCATGCATTCTTGAACTAAGATATTGAAATGCAAATGTGTTAGAAATCCTTCATTTTTTTGTTGTACTAGCAGTTAACAGCCTTATCTTTTTTGTGCTCGTGTCCTACAATGCATTAGGATTCTATGCCTGTAAGAACTTGTTTAAAAGGAGCAGTAGTTAGCTGAAATAATCTTGGCCTGTCTTTGCTTATAAATGCCTTGACATATCATTGTTCTTGAGTCCTTTTGTCCTTGAAAGCATATAAATGAGCTTTTGTATGTGTTTTCTATTGAAGCTATGAAACTCAACTTCCCCTTAGTACATGTTCTCTACGCCACAATGTGTAATACCCTTGCTTCTCACTGTAGATTACTCTCAAAGTTTCGTGCCATTGTAGAAATGACATGAGAGAAGTGAGTTAAAATCCTCAAGTGTTTAGGCTTAGCTCGATTCTTGTATTTGTTTAGGGTAGGCATTGATTGATATGGTCTCTGCACTATTATGGACTTAGCTGATAGGTCTCATATGATAACTCACACAAATATAATACACATTCACAAAATTGCCCAAATAAGTAATTAGAGTCTCCTATTAGAATTCTTAATATGAGTAGAGTATAGAGCACAAAATTGCCCAAATAAGTAATCAGAGTTTCCTCTTAGAATTTTTAATATGGGTAGACTATAGAGGCCATTAACAAGAGGGTTTGGGTTAACTATTGCCAAAATGATTAGAACTAGTCATTTGGATAGTTGGCCCTTACTACTTATAAACTCTTTAACATTTTCATGTTTTGTCAATTTGAGATACTCTAACGTTCCCCCCTCAAGTGCAATTGAGACTGGAAATCTAGTTGACACTTGAAATAAACGCAGCGGTAACTAGACCGGACTACTGGGACTAGCATCAAGGCAGACAATCAGGAAATTAATAATCCGGACCAACCCTACTATGATACCATATTAGAATTTAATTATGGGTAGAGTATTGAGCCCATTAACAAAAATTGGGCTTGGGTCAATTATGGCCAAAATGACTAGAATTAGTCATTTGGATAGTCGATAAACCCTTTAACATTTTCATGTTTAGTCAATATTAGATACTCTAATATTTCCTTTATGCCTGTAAATCACAACATGCAATCATTCCAAACAATAAATAATTGGACATGTAAATTCACACATTTAACACATGCAAGCATTCCCAAAATAAACAAAAATTCAATTCCACCCTTAACCCAAAAAGGGGCTTTCCAAGATTGTACAAAATTGAAAATTTAAAGCATCTATTAATATACAAGACGCTAAAAATATGCAGTTTGCAGAATAAACAGCCTAAAAAGGCTGAATTGGCATATGCTACTAGCTTTCGTACAAATAGTAACTTAAACTCCCATTTGAAGCAAAAATAATTAATTGGACACTCAAAATTTATTAGAATTTAGAAAATCCATTTGAAGTGTTGTAAATTCTCCAAGAATTTTGTTTTCTTTACTCTCCTGTTGCCCCTTGTTGCTTTCCTATGTTTCCTTTTGCCTTAAATCTTGAAATGTATCGACATTGTTTTTCAAAAAGCAAAAGGTAAATTTTGGCCCTTAATATTTTTACCAAAATTTAACTTGTAATTTTTGTTAGCATTTAAAAGATGCTTTGACATTTTTAAGCCCATTCAATTTGAACCTTCGACAGACAAAATCTAAAATCTTTATTAAGGTCCCTTTGAGTGGGGCCAATGTGACCTTTTTTTTTCTTTTTAGGTTAGAGGTACCCACCAATATTATGATGGCATCCTAACTGGCCCCTTATGAAACCACTAAATTTGACATCCTAACTGGCCCCTTCTTATGAAACCACTAAATTTGGAAAATTTAGGGTTTGAATTCCTAAATTCCCAATTCTATTCCTTTCAATTGTGAATCCTAACTCAAATTTTTTTCCCCTCCAATAGTCTGTGAATGTTCACACCCGGATCTTACAAGTTGAAGAGGAGAGCTAAGTGTTGTTAACTGCAAAGCTTGTTGACAAATACACAAGCTCGAGGCCACTTCTGTCTTCTCACTTGGGGTGGCTCTTTATGTGAGCAAGTTGAGTTGTTTATGGAAATTAAATCACTCTTCATTGTCAACTTTTAGCTTTCAAACAAAGTCCTCGCACCCAACATTGGTTTGCTTATGATTAGTGCGAGGGTAATTGTTCAGAGTCAAGGTATCAGAAAGAAATAATTCAGTGGCATTGCTGGCTCACAATGAAACAACAGTGAGAAATTTCTCTTGTGAGAAACATTCAGCTGAGCATTTATACACACTGCTCTAGGTGCATAGCCAAAATGACTATTCCTTCCCTTAGTATTCCACCAGCTGTGGATGTGATGCAAATACCGTGACTGTCATGTTCTCTGGGTGATTTGGACTATGGGTAGTCGTCAAAAGGGACTAGTGCGGCCTCGTACCCTATAGAGCAAAACCTTGCACTGATTAATTTTCGGTTGCAATTTTGTATCTGTGAAGTTGGTGCTGAATAGATAAGTGGTTTTCCGGTTGCTGGGTACTAGACCAAGTTCTTTGCTTTTCTGGCAACACACTGCTGTATAAGACACCGATTGCCACTTCAGCGGCTGAATCAAATTGTGAAACATATTGGAGGAACTAGAAAAAAATTGTGTTAGGTTTATCGTATGTCATGATTGAAAAGAATAGAATTGGGGATTCTGTTGATCTTAGTTTTCGGTCCACCATCCTTATTTATAGGAAAAAAAGCACTTCCATGATCGGTCGGCTGATACCCTTCTATTGATTGAACATTAGGTGTTCAATCGATCGATTTCCCCATCAATCGGTCAAATGTCACGCAGAAAAATGTGACTACTCCTTGTTTGCTAGGAAATTTGGACAATGTTAATTCAATGCAAACCAGGAACCTTATAAAAGATAAAAAGCAAAGTAATAAATCCATCTTAGACCAATGAATAACTTTAACAAATACCATAAGAAAAACACAGAAACACAAAACTGGGGGTCTTACATTGACATTCTGGTCGGTGTGCCCATGCATTTAGTTCATATTAATTTTAATGTAGCCTGTCATACTTTGTTTGTGGTATTTTCTGCGCTCCCTCAAGTATCTCACTTGTCAATAGATAGGGCTTTGAAGCTTGACTAACAAGCAAGAAAATTGACTTTGAGGAAGTTATGATTGTCAACTTTTGTGAGTAAAGTGAAATCTTAGACAACTTAGGGGTTAAGAAGACTTATCTTCCCCTTGGCTATTAGGAGTGGTCCATGAGGTATTGAGATGTTGTATCATGTACTTGTATAATTATGGTGCCATGGTATGGGTGCAGGTGATTCAACTTCAAGGTGATCAAAGGAAGAACGTCTCCACATTCCTTGTGCAGGTAATAACTACCAGACTTAGTGCAGTTAGTCTTAACATGCATATTTGGGGGGCATGACTGATGCTTATTCACTCTTGAGCAGGCTGGCATCGTGAAGAAGGAAAATATCAAGATTCATGGTTTCTAAATAATAGCTGACCAATTGCTTTAAGTAATTTACTGTCGTACTAATGGCACGTGGGGTTTGACGTGGACCATAGTGTTGTTGTCTTTTATCCTAGTACTTGATATTCCGCATGTATGGTGAAAGTGGACCTGTTGCTTACACCATTTAACATTGTGTTTAATGTGTGGTATTGTGGAGACATCATGATATATAGAAGTTGTCAGCTTTATATAACCTTTTATATAAGTCAAGGTCTTATTACTATCTTTTAATCTTGAATGAAGTTGCTAGCTTTATATAACTCAGACCCTTGTTACCTTAAAGCATTATTACTTTTAATCTTGAATTTTCATCCTTGCTTTGATTTAATAGATACATACATTTGTGCATGTTGTTGGGATGAATTCGAGCAAGAGACGTCTTTTCTGCTAGCCTGCGTATTATGAGCTGCATTGAAAAATGTAAAAGAATGTGTGGATGATTAGATGAAGCACACCACTGTATAAATTTGCAAACGAGGTAAAAGAACTTGTATTTGAACATTGAATCAGTGAGAAGCAAACGCAAATTTCATATCCTTTTCCATAAGATCTTTTCTTTGTCGTAGTTAAATATATTTTCAGCATTTCTATGTTTTCTCAGCGTTTGTGCGTTTATGAACATTTGCAATTATGAGCATGGGACGATGGAAATTCAGACCTGATGATGCCATTGATGTTAAAGAGTATCATGTTCTTTTGGCATTTATTCAAACTTAACGTGTTAGTTAAAGTTGGAGAGATTTCCCCCGACGCCAGCATAAAATAATCAACAGTAGAGGCAAAAGAGGTATTTTTTATATAAAAAAATTTACGACGGTCTAACTGAAAACTGAAATATATTCCATTTAATTTTAAACCTCAAGTTGCCGAACTTCAAATTTGTGTACGAGAATTGGACATCTCAGTAAGCCACTTTCTTTCATCTTTAAAAAAACCCGACAGCCTTTCCCTTCTGTGTAAAGCTCTTCCTCCACCTGGGATTTTTATTTTGCTAATTGGTCGTTGGCTAAGTTCAATGATCGGATTTGTAATTTTATTTTTAACTGATGGAATATTTATAACATCTCCATGAAGCCCCATTAACATTTTCTGCGCCCGTACCAGCATTTTCGGCTCCAACCAAAGCTTTGTCAATTTTTTTTTTCCCATCTTCAGAAACTGGTTGACTTTGAAGTGGGTGCTATAGATGAATTGATCTCTGGCAATTTGTTGGAAACGGGTTTTTCAGATAATACTAAGAGATCTTCAAGCTTTTGTTTGACAGCATCTACTCCATAAAACTCAAAAGCACCCAGTGGGGAATATTTCTGACAGGTAATGATTAAATAAATTCAAGTGCCTCATCCATTCGGCTTCTGGGAGTTTTAAAACGGCGCAGCTGCTTGACATTTGCGACCATAAATTCTCCCAATAACATTCAGTTTTCAGTTAGATAGCTGAAGCATCAAACAAGTCAAATGTTAGAATATGCTTCAATTAGTAGCCTTGTTCATTTTTTCTGTTTAATAGTGGAACAAATCTCAACCATTTGTTTAATATAGTAGATTAAAAGTTAATTAGTCCCCAGTCTACTTATTAGAATTACAGAGAGCTTATTTCATCAAGTTCTTTGTGAATAAAAGATGGTTAATGGAGAGAAACTAATTCTAATAAAGAAAGGGATGAAGTTTTTATATTTCTCTATAATAATGACATATTTTATATAAGGTATATAGATGAAGTTTTTATATTTCTCTACAATAATGACATATTTTATATAAGGTATATAATATTATGCCATGACTATTTGTGACAATTATATATTCAAGATCTTAAAGTTACGAATCTCACCTTTGATTTTATATCATAAAAATTATATTTCACATGTAGTATCAGGGCTATGTGTTTTTGAATAAACAATTCGTTGATCTATTTTATTATAATTGATTGATTATTATTGCTACTCCGCGTGTCTAGTCAAAAATTATTTTGATAAAAATCACTAAGTTTAGTCATATGAAAATGAGAATTACACCATTATGTATTAGGCATGATTTGTTTGGTTTTGGAATTCTATTTTCCTTAGCCATACATTTGGTTTATTTTTTAATTTTTATTGTTTATTTGATTTTGTTTTATGATTTCTTGGCCAATTAATTCATGAAATTAAGCCACTTAGTTTGGATACTAATTTTCTCTGTTTCTAAAATTTAATGCCACATATCTCATGTTAGATTTACGTATGTTATTGTTGAAATTAAAAATTATGTGTTATGTATTGAATTTAAACATGAGATTACGAAAATATAGTTTGTTAGACACTAAAGTAACCAAATTAATTAAGTGAATTTTTTAACGTATAAATAGTCATTTATTCATATAATATTAATGACTATCATTGACTTAATTATATGAATGAATGAAATTCATTCGTTAATAGAATTTTAGAATTTACTTAAAGGTAAGTTAATACTCTGTAACTAACAAATATAATATATGAAAATCAATATTTCTTTCTTAAATATGTTATGTATCCAAAGATATTGATTGTCTTTGATGAGGCATTTTTGATTACCTGATAAAGTTTCTATGACATTAAACTTATTATAATATATTGTTGAATTTGCATAAAGGAAACTTGTATTCTAAATGTTTAATTATTTTGACTTGAGAAATTATAGAGCATTATGTATTTGCATCTATTTCTCTTCATTCACATACTTGTATTATTGTGTTTATGATTTTGAACTTCTCTTAATAGTGCAAACAAGTCAATTTTCATTTAGATATTTTGGATCTTGACTTAGCATTATTAGAAGAAAAACTTACTGCCATTATAGATACAAACAATGGGGTTGAGAATACAAACTATACACCATGGGAAAGGTCTAAAAGTTTATATTTTAATTTCATGCAAATGACTATTGTTAATAACATTAATACCACTATGCTACAAATTGAAAGTGCTAAAGAATACCTTAAACTTAGGAAACAATGTTTTCATTTTACAGATAATTCTCTCGCAAGTACATTAATGGATGAACTAATGACCATGAAGTTTTATGGGTCTTAAAGTATGCAACAATAAATCTTGAAGATGATAAATATTGTAGCAAAACCAAAGACCCTAGATATGGCAATCGATGATTCCTTCTAAATGCAATTCATTATGAACACGTTACCTTCTGAGTATGAATCTTTTCAAATTAACTGCAACACTATAAAGGATAAATGCAATGTTAACGAATTGTCTAATATGCTCACTAAGGAGGAAACAAGGCTAAAGAATTAAGGAGTTCATTCTATTAACCTTTTAAGTCAAGGAATTAGCAAGATTCCTAAAATGAACCCTCTAAAGTGACATAGGTTGCTGTATGTTGACAAGAAGGAACAAAAGACAAATAAGTGTCATTTATATAAGAACAATGGGCATTATTATAAAGATTGTCTAAAACATAGGGGCTTTGCTAAAAAAGAAAGGTACATCTAACCTTTTTTATATTCTAAACTAAACTTAACTGAAGTTTCTTATATTACTCAGAGGCTTGATTATATTGGTACTACTCATATTTATAATATGATGTAATGATTATTTATAATCAAAACCATAAACCTAATTGAGAACTTTTTGTTTGTGGGAAACAGTAAGCAAGTCCCAATTAAAGGCATAGGAGCTGATCGTATAATATTAGATACCAACTATCACCTAGGTCTAATACAAACTCTCTATGTAACTTCAATTTCTAGAAACTTAATTTCTATTTCTAAACTTAATGAAAGTGGGTGTATTTTTAAGTTTGGTGATGGTTGTTTCTGTTTATTTAAACATAATTCTATTATTGGTTTTGGAATTCTTATGGATGGTTTACAGAAGTTAAAACTTGATATTAGCTTTTTCTAAATCTTTATTTTTTTATTTGTCATACCATTGGAGCTAAACATAGCATAATGAATGATAATTCTTCTTATTTATGACATAAACATTTGGGAGTTATATAAAAAAAGGATTAGAAATATTGGTAAAGAAGGAAACTCTTCCAAATTCAGATATGTGTGGATTCAATTAAGTGAAAGCAAACTAAGCATAATAATAAAAGAGCCACAATAAGTGAAAATTGTAACGTCTGATAGTGGTGATTAATATTATGGAACATATGATGAATCAAGATAATGCCCATGTCTATTTATTTTGAGAAATATGACACGAGTGTTCAATATACTATGCCACACACATCTTAACAAAATGGTGTGACAGAAATATGCAATAGGATATTAATGGATATGGTTAAGAGTATGATGGGTAATTTGTCATTTCCCAAAGCCTTATGGATGTATGCACTTAAAACTATTATGTATTTATTGAATATGATTTCTAGTAAGGAGGTCCATAAAACTCCCTTTGAGTTATAGACTGAAAAGAAAACCTATTATAAGGCACTTGCATGTTTAGAGTCGCCTAGCAAAAGCATGATTCTATAATTTGCATGAAAAGCTATTATGTGCTAGAACAATTAATGGTTACTTTATTAATTATTCAAATAAATCTAAAGGGTATAAATTTTATTATCCAAATATGGTCCAATAATTGTTAAAACAAATAATGCCAAGTTCATTGAAAATAGTGAAGTTCGTAGGAGTGCTGAAAATCATGTTGTGAATATATTAGAGAAATAATGTTGACATTCCATTACCTATGAATGCCTCAATATCTACATCTTATACCAAAGGTTATCCTAGCATTGGAAGAACAAAATAATCGTGGGCAACCTTTGAATAAAGTGACATCTTATGAAAACTGCTAACTTACAAATAACTAACATAAATGAACCACATGGAATAACTTTAAATAAACCTATAAGAATAAGGAGGTTAACTATTCCTAATGATTACGTGGTTTATTTGCAAGAGTCAAAATTTGATTATGACATTAACAAAGATAGTGTTTTTTTTTTTCACAAGCCATAGAAAGTGATAAGTATGATAAATAGATTGATGCCATAAAAGATGAGTTAAACTTAATTACACAACACAATGTCTAGGACCTCGTTGATTTTCCATAAGGCTCTAAATGACTCAAATGTAAATGCAATTTTAAAGACCAAATGTGACTCAAATGACAATATTGAATAATATAAAGCTATACTTGTTACCGCAGGTTATACTTAAAAGGATGACATTGATTATAAAGAGATTTTTTCACTTGTCTTAAAGAAAGAATCATTAGGAATAATTATATCATTAGTAACTCAATTTTATTTAGAGTTACATCAAATGGATGTGAAAACTACCTTTTTGAATGGAGATCTCAAGGAAGAAGTTTACATGGATCAACCTGAAGGTTTTCGTATAGAAGAAAAGAGTCACATGGTGTGTAATCTTAAGAAATTAATATATGGACTTAAACAAGCTTCTCAATAATGGTATATTAAGTTTAGTGATAATATGACATCTTTTAGTTTTCAAGAAAACACAGTTAATTGTTGTGTCTACCGAAAGATTAGTAGGATTAAATTTATATTTCTATTTATGGTGATGATATTTTAATTGCTACTAATGATTTGGACATATTGTATAAGACTAAATATTTTCTCTTTAAGAATTTTGAAATGAAAGATATAAGAGAGGAATCCTATGTATAGGAATTTGAATATTTCAAAATAGCTCACAAGACTAGTAGGATTATCTGACCAACACTATGTCGAAAGAATTCCTGAGAGATTTAATATGATCAAATGTTTAGTAGGGGTTATCTTAATACAAAAAGCAGATAAATTTAGTCTCATACAAAGTCTAAAGAATGATGTGAATATAACGAAAGGGAATCTATTCCATATGCCTTAGTTGTTGTTGGTTTGATATATTGCAAATACGCATGAGACTTGATATCACATTTGCGGTTAGAATGCTAGGTAGATATCAAAGTAATCATAGGATAAAACATTAAAGTTGTAAAAAAAAGCGTTAAAGTACCTTGAAGTAATAAAGGACTAGCTATATACTTATGTATAGAAGATCTAATCCAATACAAGTGATTGGACATTCAGATTTAGATTTTGTTATATGCATTAACAATATAAAGGAAATGTTTGGCTACCTGTTTTAACTAGAAAAAGGAGGAACTTTATGGAAAAATGATAAATAATTTGTCATAGCTTCATCTACTATATAAGCATAATGTGAGCTTATTTTGAGGCTACAATTCATTATCTTATGGTTTTGAAATTTTATTTTAGGGCTTTTGGTTATCGACCCTATTACTAAATTGCTGAAAATTTATTGCAACAATTGTGTAACATTTCTCTTCTATAATAAGGAAAAGGACTTTAGAGGTGTTGAACATTAGGAGTTGATTTTTGTTGTTGTGATGGACGGCCAAAGACTATGTATTGAACATATTATCATGAATCTCATGATTTCAGATTGATAGATGCTTAATAGACAATATTTGTAATCCCATGTTTAGTATGTTTTGTTTGTTTATTTGGGATTTTATATTGTTTTTGTCACTTATTTAGTTTGTAGTATGTTTCTAGATCTTATTTGCCTTCATGGATTGAATGGAGAGGAAATCAGGGAAAATTGAGGCAAAAAACTAAAGAATTGAAGCTGTTTTTGAGGGATACGCCTGTGCTGATGAAGGACACAGCCATATAAGTCATGTATATTGTAACACCTTTATACCCTTTAGGAGGATATATGGATACCATGTTGACCCCGAGTCTCCGTTCCTATTTAATGGCGACAAGATGCCAAAAATTTGGAGTGTTTTTAAAAATAACCATAAATAAAATTAATATCAAAATAAAAAATATTTTAATTCCTTAGTGGAAGCGAAATAAATACGTAAACAATTAAAATAAATGGCCTAGAATAAGCTTGACATGTAAATAAATTAAAAGACGTCATGGAGGAACCCCTTTTTTAATATACAAACTAATAATAATCAAATAAAATAAAATAATAGATACTAAATAAATGGATAAATAATTTAATAATAATTATATTAAATAAATAAAATTCACTGGGAATGTAAAAGAAATACCCAACAATTTAATTAAAAATATCATAGCATGAAAGTGGGCATAAAATAAATTGATTTGGGTGTTAAGTGAATGAATAGCAATTGGATTAAGGAATTAAAAGCAAAATGTAGAAGACAACTGTGACTCTTCACTCACGCTTGTGAGAAATAAAGACAAAGAGGAGTCGTATATACTAACTTCCAAACTTCATAACTTTCAATCTAGAAATTCAAAATTTTCAAACTTTATATCATTGGAAAGCTAAGAGAAAGATCTACAACTTTTATGCAGATAATTTTGCCTAATTAGACTTATATCTATACAGTTTAATCGTTTAAGTAAAGAATTCTATTTTTGTCAAAAAATTGTGCTACTACCTATACGAATACCAACAATGCTATCTTATAAAGACCATATATTTTGCGTCTGAAGTCCAAAAATTTCAAAATTTATACCATTGAAAGCTAAGAGAATGATCTACAACTTTTATTTAGACTACTTAGCCTAATTCTGCTCAGAACAATACAATTTATTCCTTAAAGGTTTGGGCCACATTTTATCCCTATTTTCCTCTCTTCTTCCCAGTAACAATATATATATGTCTATTATCTACAACCAAAAGACCCGAATCCAACATTTAAATTCTTACATACAAACTCCCCTTTTAAAAAAATTTAATTAAAGGAAACCCATTAAAGAAAATCATCACATGGCCAATGAACTCATTCCTAGCCATAATGACAATTTAACAGAAAAGAAAATTTTTACACATATATATCAGAGAATCTCTGTAACTTCCACTATCATTTTTCAACAAAACAGAGTTGGTTCACATCTTCATACTTCATACCAGAAGCTATGCCAGTATCATAATTACACAAGACAATTAGAAATGTTTATGCTGATATGCTTCTAAAGTTACCAAAAATGATCCAAACTAACTTAGCTATAAAAAAATCCTGAAATTCTTGGAGTTGCCAAACTTTGTAACGGCACACTAGTAACTTGCTTTCTCTTCACCTGAGGAGTAGAAAAATTTATGGGGTGAGCTGAAAAGCTCAGTGGCTAATATGTTTATAGTCAGTGATAACGAACCACACACATATCAAGCGCGCGCACATACACACACACACACACACACACACACATACACACAAAAAAAATATAGAACATTATTTTAATTTCAACAAATCACAACATTCACATTCTAACTTTGAGAATTTTTCATAAACATGAATACTTCATCTCACAAATCAGATCACAAAATCAATTTATAATCAAAC
>JANZXR010000007.1:16092581-16105263 GCA_027575705.1 Erythroxylum echinodendron
GCATGAGCATGAGATGTGTTTTCCTAACTTCTCCAATTGACCTCACTTGGGCCTGTTTCTCAGGTCCGACCCGTTCTGTGGAAACGGGATGTTACAAATACTCCATACAAAATGTTCAATATGAAATGGGATGCTAACTGAAAACATTCTAAACTAGACTACTCAGATATCAGCTGACTAGAACTTTGATCCATTTTTTTCCTAAAATGCAAGTACTAGACTTCTACTATACAACCTTAGTTGTTAGAACTTCTTTCAACCTGAAAATCAACATTTGCAATTTTGATGAGTTTGTAAACTCAGTAAGTGAATCATCATAGATGCGTTTACTTAAGTCAGAACACCAAAATAAATTACATAACTCAATTCAGTAAGTATATTACAAAATCCAGTATCGAATACCACATCATATTTTGTCATATTTCATCAAGTATTGTATACCAACATTATGTATCACAATTTCAGAACAATTTAATAAATCATCATAATCATTCATATGATACATGTATAATTGTATATGCAAATGCACAAATGATTTCTTTCTTATTTTTCTTTGTTGTGATCGAGCGTTCATTAACCCAATTTACTGTCTCGTTCTTTTATAGATAACAGGCTCATTTCATATAATATCCCGTATCCATTGTGGATACCAGACTCATTGTTATCTGAGCCTGTGGCTCTCTGTGCACAATCCTGAGCTTAAAGCTCTTTTTCACACATTGACTACTCTGGTCACAACTTCTTTATCTGATCAGGTATTTCAATATAATGAGATGGATCAATCACATATTATGCTTTCAGTACTTTTCATTTAATATGCTCATGTCTTATATCACATTCTTCGAATCTAAGTCTGGCATTCATCATTCAATTGTTCATACATTCCATATTACATATACAATTCAAGAGAAGCACGAATAATTGAGTTTACACATCTAGGTTAACTCATAGTACTCTCCAAAAAAGATATTGCCTTGATGATCTGGCAATGTCTGGATATTGGCGATCAACTTGCGCATCTATAGTCAAGCAATACACGCATAGTTCACAATCACTAATTTGTACAATCATATGAATATACAATCATGCACATGTATTTGTGTCATGTTCAATGCATGATCAATTGACCTTTCAGGGTATGTATTCTTATTCACAAGTCTTGACCATTCAATTATTATAGCTTGTATATTACCACTTGCATTCAGGTTTATACCTTGAGTAAGTTTGATTACTCTAAATTCCTCAATCATACATTCATCAACCTTTTCTAGCAATATATATTCACGCAATTTCCCAATTCTCATTCATTCATACCTAATACACCTTACTCATGTCCTTTGGATCATATTTGCATTCATAAGAATACCTTTATTCCTTTAACAACTCAAAATTTCCATATTTAAATACATTGATATCAAGACAATCCATTCATTAAGTAATGACATCAATTAACAACCTAAATTTATCAAACCCCTAACCAATTAATCAAGCAAAAATCAAGGTTCATTTCAAGCCTTAATCAAGTCCAAATACACTAATGTAGAGTGACTTATCCTCGTTTGGTTCAATAAATTAACAAAACCAAAATTATCATTTCAAAGCTTTGGCCATAATCGTGGGGGACCTTCCCACAATCGTGGGATGAGTGCCCTGAAGTGCACTAACCAGTTTCCCTCAATTTTCTAGATTCAAACACCTTTATACCAAATTCAAAACACCTTCACAATAGTCTATTGATTAGACCTTAAGTATACCTTAATTATACTTCAATTCCCCATCAAATTCATATTCAATTCTAACTCAAAATCATTCATTTAGTAGCTCATAAACTATTGTCTTTCATGCATTCAAAAATAGAACAAAAACTATCATTCATGCATCATTTTCCAGCACTCATTTCACTGTAATATCACAATCAACCCATCTCTAATCATCATTAAGTTCTATCAATATATACCATAAGAGATCAGTCTTTCACTTACTTGATAAGCTTAATTGCCTCCTCAATTATCAAACTAACCTAGCCTTCCATGGATACAAGCACAATTCCAAGAACAAGGTGGAAGTATAATGGTTTTCAGAAAAGATCAAAAGATAGCAGCAAGTACAACAATGATCTAGTTCTATAACTATCTTTATGAAGGGTAAAAGCGTGGATTTTGGTGTGGTAATTGAACATAAACAAAGCAAAACATACAGATGTGAGGGTGTGGGTGTTTTGATAGTGAGAGTAAAGGAGAAAAAAGCATGCAGCAAAAACTTCAGGAAAGATGAGTGACTCTGCATTTGCTTAAGCCTTTTGGTGCAAGGTGTCCTTGTTTTAAAAGGACACATGTCATATAAGGAGATAAGCTACATGTCCTCTTATGTGGTTACCAAATGTCATCAAAATCTTAGGCCATTTGTCACTCAATCACTACTGCCATTAGTCACTTAATTTTATATGCCAAATGTCACTCATTTTATAGGCTTAATCATCCTAGTTTTTCTTGTGTCAACTTGTCTTACCACTTGATATTTTTCCTAGACTAAATGTATATTTCAATTCGTCACTCTTTAAATTGTAACAATTAACTCCAAATTACTAATTATAATCCATTAAACCAAAATTTAAGACATAAACAATACACAATCATATCATAATCATTTTAAACCTTTCATACCCCGAAATATGTCAATTGAGTGCATATCTTATCTCTGCAATGTTTTCTAAATCAACATTCATGTGTGTATATGCTCGTGCTATGCATGTGAATAAAATGCACCTTATAAATTCTAAAATGATATGACTCAAACTTCTAACATTCTAACCCTCAGTAAGTTTTGAAAATCGACTATTACATGATAAATCAACCTTAGAATTTGTTGATAAGACATAAATTGACATTTTAATGATTATAACCAACTCAAACATATGCACACCCCCTACAATTATACTCTTGTGCATACGCAATCATCAATAATCACAAATGCTCCAGTAGTTTTAAAGCTTAGGTAGGACATTTGGTTAGGTTTAAAGCATGTAATATGGTTAATACAAAAAGAAAAGGCTTAACAAAGGAAAATTTCACATCAAAATTTAAGCTATTTTGATGTGAATTTGTAGTTTGTAAAAATGAAGAATGCCTATATCATTTCCATGTTAATGCATATAATAAAATGTGGTCTTGAATAGAAAATCAAAGCAAAGTTAGGATGCACATGTCATGAAGGTCACACATAAACAAAAAACAATGAGACTAATATGAATGTGTTAGTCTATAAAGGCTTAAAATCTTACTAACTTGTGTCTACCACTAGTCACTACTCTTTTAAAGATAATGCATATTGACCATTCATAAGAGTAAAATTACATGCTAAGTTGCCATGGATTCTTTTAGTAAATTCACTCTCTAATCATGACTATATATTCTTAAAAGCAATAGAAAAAGAGAAATTGTTTATTTGTTTAGTTGAAAACTTAAAAACACGTAAGAAACAAACAAACTTAAAAACATACATGCATGTAAGAAACAAATGCGAAAATGTAAAGGAAAAAAATGAACCTCCCTTAGGTTGCCTCTTAAGTAGCGCATTTGTTTATTGTCGCTAGACTCCTTATTTTCCTCTTCACATGGAAAAGTTATGATCTTCAAACCTCTTTGAAGAATGTGAATGCTTCGGACCTCTTGGCTTTTAACTCGTTGATGAAAGTGATAAATTACCTCTTGTTGTTGTTGGAGATTAGTTGAATGGGACCACACAAATTAAAACGAATCAATTGTAATGGTAGTTTAGGTCTCTATGAACTCTTATTAGGAAAGGGATCCCTTTGTTACTTCTAGAGCAGACATTCCTTACACATTCTTGATGTTTTTATCAATTGCGACAGCCCCAACACTGTCCCCTTTTGCTAAAGCATGTTAAGTCCCTTGAAACTTAAATGATCATTACGACAGTGCCATAACTGGCCAATATCTTCTGCTACTATAATAAAATAGGCCGCACCCGTTAGTAGCTACTTTGAACATATGATTGAAGGACATTGTAGATTCCATAATAACACCCCTCTCAGGATGATAAATCTTGCAGCTATTGTGTTGAATAAGTAAGACCAAACCCTTGTCTTTTAGCTGTCTAATACTTAACAGATTATTTTTCAATTCAACCATATAAAATACTTTTGCTATAACCTAAACATGATTGTTGATTTACAGTTGCACGTTTCCCTTCCCTTTTACCACTAAACTTGCATTATTTACTAGCTTCATGTTGTAAGAGAATTGCTCATTAAAGTCTACAAAATATTCTTTTCTGTTGCACATGCGGTCACTGCAACTGGAGTCCAAGAACCAAACATCACTCTTGAGTTGTTCATCACTAACTTGAGCCATCAGCAACATCTTTTAAGAAACTTCTGTATGCTTTCTTTCCTTACTCTGACAATCCCTCTGGAAGTGCCCTAATTTATGGCAGTTGAAGCACTCAACAGTGGATTTGTTGAAGTTTTTCCTTCCACGTCCGTGACCTCATCCCTGGTAACCTTCACGACTTTAACCTCGAGTCACAAATCCCCCATCAGTTGCCTTTAAGGCTTGTTCCTCATCGAATTTGCTCATCCTTTGCTTATGTACAAGCAAACTACTTTGTAATTAGTCTATAAACATGTTCTTGATGCCTTGCATCTCCTCAATAGAGTAAACCACGTAATTAAATTTCTAAGTCATAGATTGTAGCATCTTTTCAGCCACTATTGTGTCACTTTTGTCTTCACCATTAGCCTTCATCTTGTTTGCAATTGTAAGTGTTCGTGAAATACTTATTCACTGTCTCTCCAACCTTCATATGAAGTGTCTCGAAATCCTTCCTCAATGCCTGTAGCTGTGCTCGCTTAACCCTTGATACTTCTACTTCACAGAGTCCTATATATCCTTAGACGTGTCCTTCTCGAGAATGGATCGATCCAGAGCTTGGAAAAGATAATTCTTAGCCTTAAAGTCTTTTAACTTCTACTTGTCTATTTGACACTACTGCACCTCACTAATTTCCCTTCTATTAGGTGCAACTAGAACTCCATTTTCTACCAGGTTCCAGTATTCTTTTGAACATAGATAATTTTCCATCAGCATTGGTCAATGGTGATAGTGTCCATTGAACTTAAGAATCGAAGGTTGTACAAACTTAATTTCTTTTGCCATCAATCTCAGTCACTTAATGTTTAACTCTCTCACTCACTCAATGTTTAATCAGCTGCAGCTATGTATTATTAGGGCTACGTGAGGGTCTGATACCAAAATGTTAGAAATAATGCTTCAATCGCTGTAATGTTTAAGGGAAATTTTGATTACTTTATTCATATGCTAGGCAAATATAAATAGATGAGCTTACAAACATAAGTCCTCAAAAATAGCAAATAAAATTATTGTGTCTAATTTCTATTATTTTTAATTACTTTCATATCTTGATTTTGGTTACAAATCCTTATGTTTTGATCTAAATGTGAGATTAATTTAGTGAAAATAGTGTGAATATTACATGAATGTTAATTAGGTTATTTTGCAAATTTTGCATTAATTGGGTGTGTATGGGGATGTCACACCCGTGACTCTCCATACATGGGTGTGCAAAGGGATGTCATGCATGTGACTCTCTATGCACGCCCGTGAGAGGTTTTAACATTAATTATGGTTTTAACGAGAGGGCATGCAACCCTAAACCTAAAGAGAGTCTAATAAAAGGAAGAGAGGGTGGCAGCTTATGAGGATTCATTCACTGTTTCATTGGTTCACATGCATAGAGACTCAAATAGAGGGGAGGCGTAAAGAGATAGAGAAGAAGAAGATAAACAGAAGAGAGAAACAAAGAAAAAAAACAGAGTGAGTCAGGACGAAGAGCAAGATAGCAGAGAGGTGGAAGCTTAGGAGAGGCTGAAAGCGATAACTAGAGTTGAATCCAATTCAACTTAAGCAAAAATTCGTCTGGTGTAGAAGCTGAAGCAAAAGGCGAGAGCCAAAGTTGGAAGCGTGAGAGGGACTGGAGATCTCCACAACTCTTCATCCGATGATTTGTTTGCCTATTCTAATTCTCATTTGTTGCTTTGCTTCTTTCATTTTACTATTTGTTATTAACTGGCTTATACTCTTATTAATTTAGCCGACTGTTATTTGTTTGTTTTGATAATCCATTCGGTATTCACTATTTTATTATTGCTTTAATACTTTTGTTGACAGTAATATGCGATTAAAGTGTTTAATAATGATGAATGTGGTGATATCCATGATGGGTTGATCTCTTTTCTTGAGGATTAATGTAGCTATTTAGTTTAATATGCATGATTGGGTTATAGAAATGTTGTCTTATTTATTGTTGTGGTTTCTGAATTGAATAGATGTAATAGAATGACCAAACTTTGCATCATTTTAGTGTTAAATGAAGATTCGAAAGATGATGTTTAATACAAATCGAGAAATCATGGACACTTAGGTTAAAAACTAGAAATATATTAACTTAAATGGTAATTAGTAGTTAGGTTTTCACTATTAATTCAGATAGTAATTTGTTAAATACGAAAGTTAGACTAGTTTATTATTCGAATTGATTTAGAGCCTAACTATTAATTTTAGTAAGACAACAATCCAATAATTTCCCTTAATCGTACATAGGAGATTAAATTAGTGAAAGAATTTTTCCACTTCGATTAATTTATTTGTCTTTGCTCCCAATTGATTCTATCTACTTTTCAATGTCATTTTGTAATTTTCCTTAAAAATTTTCACTCAACAATCGGGATAGAATGTTTAGGAATGCATTGTTTTTATTTTTATTTTTAATTCAAATTTAATTTAAGTTGACCAATTTTACCTCCGTAGGAGACAACCCTAAGTTACCAACTTCAACTATCTCGTATATTTGCAAAGTAGGATAGCTTAGGTATTTTTAAAACTTTTTGGGCACAACAAAAATCAAATCTAAAAACTACTTGCTGATCCCCAGCAACTAAATGACTAAAAACAAGGAAAAATAACAACCTCCGGTAACATATCCAAGATTTGAATTTGGATAGAAAGTTGAAAGCTTCCAATGTTTAATCAATAAAGAACCAACTTAAGGTTTCAAACGCATCATGTAGGTTAATCTTAATGGCACAATTTTTGTGGTGTATTCTTTTTCGAATAACCTCTAAATAATTTTTGTGCTCTTAGGATATTATCCCCAATTTAGTACCCTCCCAACAAAGCAACCTGAGCTGGATCTGTCAAGGAGCTATAGATTTTTAAAAAATTTTTGCTAGCAGTTTAGCCACTATTTTGTCAAAAGGTTGCAATACGAGATGGGGTGAAAGGTATTTGGATTTTGAGATTTAGGAATGAGAAATCGAATGATCTGTTTATGGATTTAAGGAATTACCCGATTGGAATGTCTCCTGAACTACCTCCAAAACCATCTCTTTAATTTCTGGCCAAGCTTGCTGGAAAATTCTTTTCATTGAATCCATCGAGTCCTGTAGCACTTTTCACTTTCATTTCAAAGGTCACTTGCGCTCGATTTCCTTCTCATGGAAAGGGGACTCCAAAATTTGGATCATATCATCAGTGAAATGATTGGAGATGGAGGATCTCATTTGCTTCATGTTTAGACGTAGAACTGGACTGGAATCCTGGTAATTTCTTGAAGTGTATATAAGTGGCTTCGTTCAATGATCCTACGAAGTAATCAGACCTTCTGGTCTAGTATGTTATTAATTTTGTTGAGATTTGCTTATCCATTTAGATTTTTAAAAAAAAACCTTGAATATAATCTTTTATGTCTTCGTATAGTTTTCTAAAGCTTGCTTCTCTTGATCCAACCATTATTCTTCACTTGGGTGAACATTAATAGCTTCCTGTATATTTTCCATTATATCTTTTGCTTGTGAAATTTAAGACCTTGTGTTTGAGTTAATGGAAAGTTTCAAAAGTTTGATTCCTTCTTAATGAATTCAAGCTTTTTGATACATATATAGGCTTTATAACCTGTGTTGGTTATTTTGGCCCAAGCATCACAGGATGTGGTAGTTACTCCAGCCGGTTTCCTTTTCTCTTTCGATTGCCTATTTGCCTTAAGCCCTTCCTATCACCCGAGAAGCCCCCGATGAACCGCCTATATTCTCAGTCAGACTTGCCAATCAACTGCCCTTGCCTCTTCTTACAGCTTCAAGAAAATCCTCATGATTAGCAAGATAATTGTTGAACCTGAAGGGGAACTTTCTTCTTACCCTTACAGTTTCGGGCTTGTCTTTAAACCTTAGTCGGCTCTCTATCTCATTCTATCGAGAAGAGTATCCATTTCAGCATCACCATTGTTTGATCTCTACTAATTACTTACCAGGGTTCTGTGTCTCAAGTATGCTGTCCTTGTCATATTATCATAATGTTAAATGTCATAAAGCTTACCAACTCAAAGCAAGAAGTTATAGTCTATGATTAGTTTCATTCTTGGCATAACTTCTAAAGTTTGAGTGTGTCTGCAGGAGCCATTCTGCAAATTTAGTTGAAGGTTACAGAATTAGCGCCCTGAGGGAAGTTTTCATATCTCCTTAATTTTTTGTTGTTTTACTGATCAAGACGATGTGGGAGATAATGATAAATTCAACATTTGATTCTATAACGACTACTACACATGACAGCAGCCTGAACATGATATAGGTTTAGATTCTTTAGCTCTAGAAAACTCCATACATATAATGTCTAATCTGTACCTAATAGAATCAGAATATCTGCAGAACAATGAGGAACAACAATGTCATACTCTTTCATATGGAGTCCATAACCTGACTACACAGCCACGCCCTTGAACCCCTTTTGAATAAGTTTAAGATATCATCCGTTTGTCTAGTTTGACATTCAATCATTATGCTCAGTCTCATCTTCACCTTCAGAATCTGTGGAATCAACGACGATTTTGATTTGTTAATTGTTTGAAGATTTCGAGGATTAAGTTTAATTTATATATACTTTCAGAAGCATAATAGTTGCCTTCAATTGGCTTTTCCTTACCAAGATCATAATAAATATTGTAAATGTAGTGCTCATCAGTTCTTAACTAATATACTATTTATTGACATGTTCTATTGCATGTTACTCATACTTCACTTCAACCACTAGTGTAATTGCCAATGTGGTAATGATTAACAAAGAAATATGATGCTTACCTGATCGTACATCATCGCTAACTTGGCCTTTTGCTTTAATTTGTTCTATCAACATTTTAATCATCAAGATCCACCAATAAATATTCACAACCATCAAGCAATACAAAAGTGTGTTAAAAACATAATAACAAACGGCTCCGTGCAAGGCGTGTATCTCCTTGTCCAAGTACAAAAGGACTTGGTAACTGTTAGTAAGGGAAAGGGAAAAGGCAAAGAAGCAAATTAGTAAAGAAAATATATAACTGAATGATTAAGAATTCTCTTAATTACTTTCGTAAGATGTGCTTAATTAGTAAACACTCCCCAACTTACATGGTAAAAGATGACTAACCTGGTGCTCCGTAGTACCAAAAGTGGAAAGCAGATGATACGAAGCATGGTAAAAGTGAGAACGAAGAGAACGAAAGAAATATTTGCAATCCCTTCATAACCGCTGTATTTAGACATCTTCCCTGTTTCTAGGAAAAGGTCACAACCATCATGAAGCACCAAAACCATCGCGCCAACGCTGCCAAATCTGCCATACGTACCATACAAGTAGAACCAAATAATGTCGGCATCTTCTTATGCAAATTTTTCATAAAGAGAAAACAGAAAGTTTTAGCAAACATGGATGGATGATTTCTTTTTTGTAGAAACAAACCTAAACATGTAAGAAAGGACAATTAGGGTTATTGATGCCATATGGTGAGTCATTGACACAGCAAAGTCCGAGCGCTTTGTCTCCCAAAATATGAGAGCAAATATGGAGTATGTGTAGAATCCAGCACCGTAAGCGTATAATGCCTTCAACTTCAATCTGAACAAAAAGAAGCAAGACATTTAAATAAAAGAATATGAACCCAAAAATATTGAAGTTGCTAGTGATGTTGAAATATTGAGAAAATATCGAAGTAATTGGTGCAAATTATAGGAGGAGAGCAAGCTATATATATAGAATGGTTACGAATAAATGAATATGTCGCACTGGCAATTCAACAATGTGAGTAGCTAAATTGATACCAAGAACCTTTGATTTGGTTAATGAGTAGTGAACTCACTTCATTTTTAGGTCAGGCCAAGTTTGATCTCCTGATCCCACCCAAAAATACTTGGTATTTCTGAACCATGGCTCGTTGTAGGAGACAGTAAGAGCAAAGAGTTCTGCTGATAGAAAGTAAACACATTTCCAAGCTGATTCTTTAAATTTGATGATTTTCTTCCTCTTCGAATGCATCTCAACGTGACCTCTTGCATATCCTTCTCCAAACATCAATCTCCTTGCTATTTTCTGCATGCATCATGGAGGCGCAAATAGTATTTTCTCAGGATGGCATACACACCAAGTGCCAAGAATTGGAGTCAATTAAGGGAAAAAATAGAAAACCTCAAAGACCCAAGTGTCAAGATAAAGCCTGAGTGCTGGGAAGAGGAGTGCGAAGAGGGGAATGAGCAGGAGGTCTTTAGCCTCAGGATACGATTCAGCCTCCCAATTTATGAAACCATCGCGTCCCACCATAACATCCATTATTATCAATCAAAGCGAGGAGTACGGTAGTGAAAGAGAAGAGCAATAGCAGAACATTAACTATTGATTTTCAGAAGACCAGTTTGGCTGGGTTTGGAAGACAGAAAGAGGTAAAGCAATAACAGGGTAGGTGCGGGTTTGGCTGGTTTCGGAAGATAGACGGACAGGTAAAGCAATAACAGGGGAGGGGCGGGTTTGGTTGGTTTCAGAAGAGAGCCAGGTAAAGCAATAGGGGATTGTTCAGGCGTTTCCTGACTCTTTTCTGGAAACTTGCAACACCGTCATCGGAGAAAAGTCAACTAGAGCCGCCTTGACGTCGCATTTTCGGATCATGTAATCGACTAATCCAACCCAATAGCCAAGGTGATCCCATCAAATAATTTGTTCCATTCTCTTTGTTTCATTAAATCTTATTCATATATTTATATAGAGTTTACATCAATGTATGGATGAGATTTAATAAAATATGATAGGAACACCATAACCGATACAAAAAATCTTATCCCCTATGTATTGTTGGTATTGATCAGCATTTCCACTAATACGTCATTCATTAATTCCAATCTCTTTTTAATTCGAGATTCTCACTTATACTTGAAATCGTTACAATCTTTCCATCAAGAGTGAATATTAAACTTAGGTCTTAGTAGCTCGACTATACGGCATCACTAAGAGCCCTTCTATTCCATTGGTTTGGGCTACCTAGAGTCTCCTTACTCTTTTATGTAGGGATGACAACTATAGGATTCGACTACCGTCTCTATATTTGTCCCTTGCCGAATCATCGACTTTGATACGACTTGTTAATACTAAAAAATTCACTTTTTTAGGAAATCTTCATCATGAACCTAGTAAGAAAACATACTCATGAGTTTGATACTACACTCTAACTCAAAACCTTAAGGCATTAAGTTTACGACTCATTTCTACTTACATATCTCTTACTAATTTCATCTCTTTTTAATATAAGATCCCAATTTAGACTTGAATCTCATCCCATGTTTGTAAACATGAAATTAATTATTTTATATTGGGTACTACTTATCCACCTAATTTTGTATCTTCGGTAATATGGCATCTTGTGCCAAAACCCCTCAGAATTTTTTAAGAAGCTTCTTAGGTATATGTGTATTTAACCAAGCATGATCCACTTCAAAATTGTAGAAATAATATAGGTACTGCGTTAAGGAATTTACTGCATAAAGACAACTCATTTTTTGTCAGGAAATTGCAGATTTAACAAGATGGAGCATAAAACATGCTTATCCTTTTCACATATCATCAATTGAAATATATATATATATATATATATATATAATGATCTTCCTCATTTCTCAATCATTAAAATGAAATTAACTAATTAACTTACTTTTTGAAAAATTTCTATTAAACCGAAGCATTTATAATCTCTTACCAACATTCTAAGAAAGCGAACATTATCTCAATTCCTAAGTAATAGAATTCAAGTAAGAAAGTAATAAGGGTACTTATTTGAGATCATAGGTTCAAGGTTTTCCAATTATAACTTATATTATCCTTATTGGTATATAGACATATGGTGATGTTGATGCATTTACAATCTACTCTCTCTTTTCATCAAAACATGTGTCTCACTTTATAGTACCATAAGCTTGTTTGGTAAATAGTTTATTAGATGATTTTTAACTTATTTACATAAATTAGCTGATTGATTATATTAAAAAACTATTGATTTCGAGAAAAGTCAATAGGGTTTGGATGGTTTCGGAAGAGAGACAGGTAAAGCAATAGGGGATTTGACAAAACGGAAGTAGTTAGGTAGAGATTTTAGGTTAATCTCGGAACCAAATCCAAGCATAAAACTTATAATTTAATCAACAAGAGAAGACACACTCTCTCTCAGGAAATTTTTCTGCAGAAACTTTATTAAAGTAAGGTTTTCGGGGGCGGCTAAAACATCTGTGGACCCTCCCTTTTATATCCCTAACATGGTACATAAGAGTTCTAATTCTAGTGTGAAAAGGATT
>JANZXR010000007.1:16143619-16174817 GCA_027575705.1 Erythroxylum echinodendron
TGAGAGGCATCTGATTCTGACCGTGAGCTCTCCTATTTTCTGCATTCCTTGGAAGATCACGTCTACCAATAAGTTGGAGTTGAGGTAAACCCCTGCCTTGAGCTCCATTAAGTGGTATTCCTCCATTATTGGCTTGATTAAAGCCCATAATGGTTAAAAGTTGATCCATACGAGTCGCTAATCTGTTAATAGCCTCCAAAACTTCGTCAAATTTCTGGTTATCTCCTTGATCAGCCATCTATACTGGTTGGTCAAGACTGAAAACTTTTGGTTTGACTTTTCTAGGTTTTGGGTGAATTTTCTGGGTTGGTAGGGTTGGAAGATGGGCTAGAGGGTGTAGAACAGAAATTTGGTTTGACTTTTCTAGATTTTGGGTGAATTTTTTTTTTGGGTTTTGGGTGAATTTTCTAGGTTGGTAGGGTTGGAAGATGGGCTGGAGGGTGTAGAACAGAAACTAAATTGAGGAAAGGCACCAGGAAAGAAATTAAGGAAAAAAATTTTCTGGGTTGGTAGGGCTGGAAGAAGGGCTGGAGGGTGTGGAATGGAAACAAAACTGAGGAAAGGCACTGAGAAAGAAATTCAGGGAAAAAAATTTCTGGGTTGATAGGACTAGAAGATGAGCTGAAAGACACCAGGAAAAAAAATCCAGGAAAAACTAGATTGTAATGTCTCTGATACCAACTGACACAGCGAAAGTAGTTAAGTAGAGATTTTAGGTTAATCTCGGAACCAAATCCAAGCATAAAACTTAGAATTTAATCAACAAGAGAAGACACACTCTCTCTCAGGAAATTTTTCTGCAGAAACTTTATTAAAGTAAGGTTTTTGGGGGCAGCTAAAACATCTGTGGACCCTCCCTTTTATATCCCTGGTACATAAGAGTTCTAATTCTAGTGTGAAAAGGATTGATTGAAATCCTTTTTTAAAGCTAGCTTATTTCAGTTTTCTTGCAGGACAAGAAAACCTTCCTAACTAGGAAACTTAAAATAAACTAGAACAGAAACAAATCCTAATAGAATAGGTAAACAGAAACAAATCCTAATGGAATTTGTAAACAAAAACAAATCCTAATAGGTATATAAAAACAAAACAAAACAAATCCTTATGTCAGTCCGGTATTAGGAGTGTTCAAGCGTTTCTTAACTCTTCCCTGGAAACTTGCAACACAATCATTCGAGAAAAGTCAACTACAACCACTTTGACCTCACATTCTCGAATCATGTAATCGATCAATCCGACCCAATAGCCTATGTATTCTTATCAAATTCTCTGTTACACTTACTCTGATCCATTAAATCTTATGCATATATTTATGTAGGGTCAACATAAATGTATGGATGTGATTTAATAAAACATGATAGGAACATCATAACCAGTACAAAAGATCTGATCTCTTATGTGTTTGTTGGTATTAATCAACCTTTGCACTCATACGTCATTCATTAATTCCAATCTCTTTTTAATCAGAGATTCTTACTTATACTTGAAATCTTTGCAATCTCTTCATCAAGAGTGAACATTAAACTTATGTCTTAGCAGCTTGACTATATGGCGTCACTAAAAGCCCTTCTATTCCATTAGCTTAGGCCATCAAGAGTCTCCTCACTCTTCTATACAAGAATGACAACTATAGGATTCGACTATCGTCTTGATATTCGTCCCTTTTTGAATTATCGACTTTGATACCACTTATTGACACTAAAAAATTCACTTTTTTAAGAGATCTTCAACATGAGCCTAGTTAGGAAACATACTCATGAGCTTGATACTACACTCTAACTCAAAACCTTAAGGGATTAAGTTTATGCATCCTTTCTACTTATATATCTCTTACTAATTTCATCTTTTTTCAATATAGGATCCCTGTTCAAACTTGAATCTCATCCTATGTTTGTAAACATGAAATTAACTGTTTTATTTTGGCACTACTTGTCCATTCAATTCTATATCTTCGGTAATATGTCATCTTATGCCAAAACCCCTCAAATGTTTTTAAGAAGCTTCTTAGATATATGTGTATTTAACCAAGTTGGGCAAGATTCACTTCAAATTTGTAGAAATAATATATGTACCTGTGTTAAGAAATTTATTGCGTAAAGACACCTCATTTTCTATCAGGAAATTGTAGATGGAGCATAAAACATGCTTGTCCTTTTCACATATCATCAGGTGAAATATATATATAGTAATCTTCCTCATTTCTCAATCATTAAAATTAAATTAACTAATTAACTTACGTTTTGAAAATTTTCTATTAGACCGAAGCATTTATAATCTCCTACCAACATTCTAAGAAAGAGAACATTATCTCAATTCCAAAGTAATAGAATTCAAGTAATAAAGTAATAAGGATATTTATTTTGAGATCATAGGTTCAAGATTTTCCAATTATAACTTATATTATCCTTATTGGTATATAGACATATGGTGATGTTGATGTATTTACAGTCTACACTCTCTTTTCATTAAAACATATGTCTCATTTTATAGTACCATGAGCTTGTTTGGTAAACAGCTAATCAGTTGATTTTTAACTGATTTACATAAATTAGTTGGTTGATTATATTAAAAAACTATTAAAGTTGTTTGGTAATTTGACTGATTAACTAGCTGATTTAAAACAACAAGCTAAAAATGGAAAAGTTGGTATGTTGGACCATTTTGCTCTAACAGCCAACATTTAAGAATGAAAATACATTGATGTCCTTTGAATCGATGTCCTTTACAAACATATTTTTTGAATAAATATAAACCAAATTTAGAAAGTTAAACGTAAGTTTATTTAAATTAGATTGATTTCTTAAATAACAAACTAATTTTACTAGATTTATAACATATATTAATCGGTAAGGAATCGTATTTTCTTCACTATAATATTTTGTACATGTAAATTTTAAATAATATTATATTAAAATTTAAATATATCTTGATATTTTCACTTCTTAAACATACATACGCATATATATTAACCATGGTTATTTTATATTCCTTTTCCCTACCAATCATAATGAAATAAGATATTTTTTAAGTCATGTCTTCATAAGGCATTTTATACATAAACAACTAATACTAGTCAGTTAATTTTATCAAATATCTTTAATAAACAACTGATGTTATCAGCTAGTCAAATCATTTGAAATAATCTACTGTCAGCTAACCGCTGATAGAATTAGCTAATTGTAACGCCCCACTCCCATCTGACACATGCCCGTAAATCCATCAGGCATTCGAGCACATACCCGATGGAAGCGGTGCGCTAGCTATATCACTTTCACTTATGTCATAACATCATAAATTAAGGCATAAATATCATAAAGTCTAAAACCTAAATTCCTCATTTTCATTTCATAAAACATGATATACAATATAGCATTACATACATCATCCTTTATGTACATTATCAAAAGCTAATTAGAGTTTACAGCTTTGTTTACAAAACATGATACATGCATGAGGAATTATACAAAAATTTTATCTAAATCCTTTAGTCCTTGCTGACAGACCTTTGAGCCATTTCTTCTATCCCTAAAGCGATACTAGATCTCTTCTAAGTTGTCTTAGAAGCTAAATCGCCTCTCTCGAGCCTGAAAAGTCAACGTTGCAATTTTGGTGAGTTTTGCTAACTTAGTGAGTTAACCATCCTCGATGGTTCACTCATATCACATAACACAACAATTCATATAATCACATAATTCACATCATTTCATTTATCATCATGTACCATCACAAAAATACTTTGTTCACAATTTTCACATTTTTCATTCAACACAATTCAACAACACATTGCAATCATTCAAAACATACATATCAAATGTATACGCAATGCTCATGACGCTCACTTTCAATTATTACATTTTTGTGACCGCCATTGTAGATACGGGCTTATTATTAACTGTCCTTTATTCGTTAAAGATACAAGACTCATTATACACAGTGAGCTAGAGGCTCTTTGTTGGCCTTCAAAATTTTTTTTTAGTTAAGCATGATTTAAATAAATTATGAGGTCATGATAGAATAATTATTGGAGTTTAATTATTTATTACAGTGTTAGTAGAATTTTATTACACTAGTTAGTTCGACTAAAGGAGTAAGAATGTATTGAAGGCAATTATGGCATGTCACTTAAGTTTAAAAACCATGAAGCTTTCAAGGAAAGGTAAAGTCGACATTTCACTCTCATTAAGGGTATTAGTAGAAGATGAAAATGTTGTCTTCTTCATTAAATGAAAAAAAACATGAAATGAAGGGAAAGGAGTGAAAAATGTAAAAGAGAAAGGGAAGTGAGAGAGTTTCGGCCATTAGAGAGAAAAAGAATAAGACAATATTAGGTTTCATCTTTTCTTAGTTTTTAAGAGTGATTTTGAGGGTATTCAAGAAGAGAAAAGGAAAGAGGAAGAAAAGAGCTTCCATTTGAGTCAAAAATCTCTTGGTTTGGTGAAGATTCAAGGTAAGCTCATTTTTAATCCTTTGGAATTTGGAAGGAATTTTAGTTCATGAAGCTTAGGAAAGACATGGGTTTAAGTATTCTATAATCAATTTTTAGTAAATATGCCATTTGGATTCCCAATTTATATTCCCATTGAATTAGATTTTTATCAATGTTAAAGGAAATTAAGAGAGGCAAGAGGAGCAAGAGAAAGGGCATTTTAAGCAAGTTTTTAAGCAAGGAATTTAGGTGGGTTACATGTTTATAGTTTAAGTTAATAAGCCATGAGTATTTTCCTAATCAATAGATTTAAATGATTTCAATTGCTTTATAAATGTTGCATTCATTGTTTCTTAAATGATTTAAGTATTTTCTATATGTTTGGTACATAAATCTTGATAATGAAAATTGCATTTGAAATGTATCATGCTTATGGAAATCATGTTTCCGAAATGTGCCTTTGTGCAATATGTTTACAAGTCATGAAATTCATGTTTTTGTTTGGGTTTGTGGTGTCCATCATGTTATGTCAAGTGTATGTTAACTATGTTAAAGGCTTCTCTCATTTTCTCGTTAATGGAATGGAGCTCCATTACGGACTCCCTCATGTTTATCAGAGCTTCGTAAGAACTCCCTCATGTTTATTGGAGCTTCGCAAGAACTCCCTCATGTATATGGTTTAGCTGCAAGGCTTCTCCATCATATTTATATGGACTACCCAAGCCATTATGCTTCCTTATGTTGTTTATGATTTGTTTGACAAGTTTGCGAATTTGAGAAATACATATCTTATGTTGTTTATGATTTGTCTGAGAAGTTTAAGAATTTGAGAAATACATGTTTTTATATTTTTAATGCATTTTACTACGGCATGAATATTTTCAATAGTTTTGCTTCTTTCTCTGCTATAAACTTGTTACCACAAGTTTTTAACTCACCGCTCCTCCTCCCCATCTCCAAGTGACATACAAGAGATCGAATGATCGAGAGTCAAGCCACTACTGAAGGTTTACATATTTTTATATTTAAGTTAGTATGTGAAAACTCAAGGTTTTAACCGCATTTCAAGTATTACTTATTCATGTATATTTTTTAATTTTGTATTATGAGTCCAAAGATGTATTTGTGTCTTGAAATGCCCATTAAAGCTTTGTAAAACTCCACTCTTCTGAAGTTAATGAAATATATTTATGTTTTACTCATGATTTTCCAAGCTTCCTCATTGCATTTTCAAGCATTCATAAAGGTAAAATTTGTGTTCTTTCTTCACGAGAAAATTTGTATTAATCTATGTTGATTTAGACAAAGTTGTTTTCTTAGAAATTGTAGTTTATCCTCTTAGCTTTCTAATGATATAAAGTTTGAAATTTTAGACATTGGAGTTGAGAGATATGCTTTTTATAAGTTAGTAATGCTGCATAGGGTTCATGATGGATACTTTATAGTCCTTTTCTAACTTGATTCAACAGAAAAAGAGTACTATGGTGTGTTGAAATGGGAAGAAATAGTTTGATAAGGTAGAGATGAAGTGAAGGTGATAAAGGGAGTTGAACATGTGCAGAAATTTATGATGAATGTGTATAAGTTTGAATGTTATGTTTTTGGGTTGATGACCAAACCTAGATTATGATTTGGTTGTAAATGATATTGAGCTAAAATGAAAGTGAGAATGAAGGGAAATAATGAGGAATGAAGGGAAATAATGAGGAAAATAAGTTAGAAATGATAGATATACATAAGATGGGTTATATGTAATTTGTAAGAGTTGGAAATCTGGGATTTGGCCAATAAATGCTCGCTGGGCGGACCTTCTTAAGAATCCCAACGTTCCAGCTCCATTCATATCCATTTAGAGGAACATAAATGTTCGATGGGTGAACATTCTCAGAATACCTACATAAATGTTTAATTTTTGACTCTTTAGATGACAAAAATCTCTTTTTGGGGTCTTCACAGAAGTTGTGGAACTTAAAGTCCTCTTCAAAATCGTACTTGAATGACCTTAATCTGGCATCCATAGTGAACGTTATACCTATTGTCCCAAATCATGTACATTTATAAGTTGTGGACTTATCAATGCTTTCCTACGATACATTTAGGCTTGAATAGAGCTTGAAATGTACTCAGTTTGAGGTGGAAAAAGAGATAAAATAAGTGGTATGTTTAGGGTGACAATTGAGGATGTAAACATAAGAATGGATTGTCATATATCAAGTGTTCAAATATGAAATTTTGGGGTGTTATGAAAATGAATATGAACCTAGATAGCTAATGAGATTCCATTACAAGAACCTACAGAGTGATGCGCTCACGTTTGACTTACGAGTTAGACTCCAGAAACGGGTCTTAACACTCTTACCACATTCTGAGCTTTAAGTTCTTTTTCACTGGCGACTCCGGTCAAAACTACCTTTATGTTATCATACTTTCATGTAATGAAATGCATCACATGTATTCAGTTAATCAATTGTGCTCAATCTTACACCTTCATATTCACGTTCACATTCTCATTTACATTTATCATCAGCCCTTAGTCCGACATTTAATATTAAAGTTGAGAATCACTTATTCAGTCAAAATCACATCCAATGAGCACTTATAATATGATATTCATGCATCAAATGCCTTGAACATTCAATGTATGGAATCAACATATTCACATTCACATTATAATGTACAAAATTCAAAACAAACAATTAACCATGTGAGACCATCTAGGTTACTTACAGTTCGCTACAGATAGTTTATTGCCTTGAAGTCCTAGCAACGTCTAGAAGCGGTCTCTCTATTTGCTTTTCTATATCCTGCAACACACATTTATACACATTACAACTTTGCACAATTCATGCTCAATAGGTACATTTCCGTAATTCACATCTTTTAATCGTTTAACATCATCTATCAATCATTCTTTATTACCTAATACACTTTACTCGCTTTAATCACCTAATTCATCATCAATTAGGGTCATTTGAGATCTCATTCAAGCCTAAATACACCATAAAGAAGTACCCTAACATTATTAGGTTCAAACAACACTCAAAAGATAACCCTTTTACACCATAGGTCTTCCCACGATCGTAGTGTCCCTGCCAAGTTCGTGATAGAAACTTCTAAGGCTAGCCACGATCGTGGTGGTCCTGCCACACTCGTGACAAAACCATATTCTGGCCAGCCCACGATCATGGGGTAAGGGCCACGTTCGTGACATAAAAATATTTTTGTTAGGCCATGATCGTGGGGTAAGGGCCACGATCGTGCCCTACACTTTCTTCCCCATATCTTCCATGAAGTTAACACACCTACTAACGTCAATTTCACTCCAAATTTTCCAGAATTCACCTCCTCTATTACAACATCATTTCATACTAATTCAATTATCAACTTGATTGCATTAAACTCTCAAACCTATACTCATTTGATTTACCATTTCCCACTAAACCTCATCATTTATGATATCCTATCTCTTTCCATAAGATATCTCATTCATAAAGCATCAAACAATTCATTTTTTCCATAGTTCGTCACTTAGGATTTATAACCTCTTCATTTTTACCTCAAAACTATCTTAATAGCATTCATAAGATAACTTATAACTTAAGGCTCATTAATCATACAAAAATAAAACATTTCATCATCTATCATTATTATACCTAATTGTTATTTCAAGAACATTACTCTATACCTTTCTTATACCTTAAATTCTCAATCTAATTCATCCACAATATAGCCTATATTTATGATTTTCATATTCTCAAAATAAGAACACAACACAGAAATCCATTCATCAATTCCTTACTTTCATTCTCACACTAAAAATAGAACATGATCACATCTCTTCATTTTTCAACTTTCAACATTCTTTCAAGCACCATTTTCATTTTTAATCATCTTAAAATCACCTATGGCACAACTCATAATTTATCACTCATCAAAACACAAAAACAAGACATAACCCTATTCACTTCTTCATCCACGCATCATCATCATATTTCAACTTCCTTTTCATAAACATTCATCCCTTAATCTATCATCATAAAGACTTTTGACTAAGTAACTCATGAACAACATTAACACACTAAAATTAGAACATAAAAGTATAAAATTTCATGATCAAATCATCAATCTCAAATTACTCATCATAAATGTTTCATTTATGACTAACCATGAAGATTAACAAGCTACTTACTTGATTGACACTTAAGCTTCTTCAAAATCACCAAGAAGCCTTAACTCCTCATGTCACACGATCATCATCTTGAAGGCGGAATAGGTTAGGTTTTCTTATAGCAGATGAAGAAGACAACAAGATGGGAGTAGCAAGTGAAAAGTGAGAGAAAGTTTTAACGTTGATGAAGGTAAGATAGGTATCGTGAATGGAGAAGAAAAAGAATGAAAGAGACAAAGAAGATTACGAAGAAAAGAAGAAAGCAAGATACAAAACAGTTAAATGGCCTTTGAAGTTAAAAGAATCGTGGGTTAAGACATGGCTCGGCAAGTGACAATTGTCACTTGCCCCATGTCTATTTTCTATAGGTTTCACTTGGTCCTCTTTATTATCTAGTCCATTTATCTCCAATTTCTAATCCAATTTTCAATGACACTTGTCAATAATTCCTAAATTCATTTATCAAAATTTTCACTACTATTTTACTCTTATTTCTACTACCATTTATCAGTTGTTCTACTACTTGGCATTTTTTAGTCTAAAATACTTGAAATTTCTAGAAATTTCCTAAATTTCATCAAAAATTCTAAATCAATACTTATACTTACAAAATCAATTTTTGAGACAATTACTCCACAAGTCACATCATAATTACATTTATAAATCAATTATACCCAGAAAGTGTCAATGAATGCATGAACAATTATTTTAATGTATGCAAAAAATAATATTTACATGTGTGTGTATGGTATATTATGCATGAGCATGAAATGCACTTTCTAACTTCTCGATAATATTCTCTCATGTTTAGTATTCTAAGGTTCTAACCCTTAGCATGGAAAACGGGATGTTACAATTCTCCCCTCCTTAAGAAATTTCATCCTCGAATAAATGGAGATATCGTTTCCTCATGTGCTCCTTCGTTTTACATGTTGCTTCCTCACTTGAGTGATTCTTCCAAAGGACTTTCACTAATGAAATTTCTTGATTTCCCAACTGTCTAGTTTGATATCTCATTATCTTGATCAGCTCCTCAATATAACTTAAGTTACTAGCAACTTCAATCTCTTGAACCGATAATATATGCATCAGATCATACCGATATCTCCTGAGCATACTCTCATGGAACATATTATGTATCTAAGTCATCTCATTCGGTAAAGCTAATTTGTACGCCAATGGTCCTATCCTCTCACCGATCTCATAAGGACCAATATACCTAGGGCTCATCTTACCCTTTTCACCGAACCTCGGCACTCCTCGCCAAAGCGATACTCTTAGAAACACTTTGTCTCTTACACTGTATTCCAATCCCTTCGGTGATAGTCCACATAGCTCTTTTGTCTATCTTGAGCTGCTTTAATTCTACTTCGGATCAATTTCACCTTATCCACAGTATCCTGTATTAGTTTTGGGCCCTCTACCATTCTGAAACCCTCTTCATCCCAATACAGAGGCGATCAACATTTTTTGTCATACAATGCCTCATACGGTTAACCATTTTGCTAATACTGTAATAGTGATTATTATATGCAAACTCGATCAGAGCTATATACTGATCTCATGCTCCTTAAAACTCCAATACACATGGTCTGAGCATATCCTCAACAGTCTTAATTTTCCTCTCACTTTGTCTATCTGGTTGAGGATGAAATGTAGTACTGAAGTTTAACTTCGTACCCATAGCTGACTGTAAGCTCTTCCAAAATATCGAAGTGAATCTGAGATCCCTGCTCGATATAATGGAATGTTGGAATCCCATGCAGTCTAACTACCTCATTTACATATCTCCGAGCCATCTAATCTAGTGAGTTATTTTCTCTCATTGGTAAGAAATGGGTCGACTTTGTTAATCGGTCCACCACAACCTATATAGCATCGTATTACCTTAAAGTTTTTGACAAACCCGTTATGAAATCTATCGTAATTGTTTCCCATTTCCACTCTGGGATATGTAACGAATGTAGCTTCTCAACCGAAGCTTGATTCTCAGCTTTAATCTATTGGCATGTTAAGAACTTAGCTATATAGTCAGCTACTTGCTTCTTCATCTTTGGCCACCAGAAATGCTGCTTCAGCGTGTTATACAACTTAGTGGTACCAGAATGCATATTATAAGCTGCTACATGCGCCTCCTTCAAAATATCCTTTCTCAAATTATCAATGTCAAGCACGTATAAACTCTACTTTAACTACATTATCTCATCTTTCAGTTCAAACTCAGAGTCTGAATTCATTTTCAACTTCTCTATAAACTTCACCATTTCAGGATTTTTACTCTGAACCTTTCTGATTCTATCATGCAACATTGGCCTTGGCTTTAGTGTCGCTATCAATGCCTCATTATGCTCTAAATTCAACTTCACATTCAAAGCTCTTAGTTGAACTAGGCTCGATAACCTCGATATCTGAATCTGAGCTACACTACTATTTGATTTTCTACTCAATGCATCTGTCACCACGTTAGCTTTTCCTGGACTATACTCAATTGTATAATCATAGTCTTTCAATAACTCTATCCATCTCCTCTGTCTTATATTTAACTCTTTCTAAAAAGTCTCTCTATATAATTAGTGTCTCCATATCTTTAGATCAAAGACCATTATAGAAAGCTCTAAATCATATATCGGATAATTACTCTCGTAAGACCTTAATTGTCTCAATACATAGGCTATCACCTTGATATACTGCATCAATATACATCCCAATCTTTGATGCGAAGCATCACTATATACCACATATCCTCTAGCTCCCAAAGGAATAGTCAACACCGGTGCCGTAGTCAACCGATATTTTAGTTCCTTAAAGCTTTGCTGATATTCATTATTCCATCTAAAAATCACATTCTTCCTTAAGAGTTTAGTCAAAGGGGTTGAGATCAATGAGAACCCCTCGATAAACCTCTAGTAATATCTAGCTAATCTAAGGAAACTTGGGATTTCTAACACATTCTTTAGAGTTTTCCATTTCATTACTGCCTCTATCTTCTTTAGATCCATTTGTATGCCTTGCCCAGTTATTATGTGACCTAGAAACACTACTTGATTCAGTCAAAACTCATATTTACTGAATTTGGCGTATAACTATTTCTCTCTCAAGTGCGTAGCATGCTCTTCTCTACTCTTTAAATACACCAAAATGTCATTGATGAACACAATTACAAAATGATCTAGGTAGGGCTAAAACACCTTCTTTATCAATGCCATAAACGCAACTGGGGCATTAGTTAACCCAAATGGCATTACTAGAAACTCAAAATACCCATACTAGCTCCTAAATGCACTTTTTGGTATATCAACCTCTACTATCTTCAACTAATAGTACCTAGATTTCAAGTCTAACTTAGTGAACACCAGTGCTCCTTGCAACTGATCAAGCAAATCATCAATTCTAGGCAATGGGTACTTGTTCTTCACTGTTACTCGATTCAGTTGCCTATAATCGATGCATAGTCTCAGAGTTCCTTCTTTCTTTTTCACCAATAATACTGGAGCTCCCCATAATGATACACTAGGTCTAATGATACCCTTTTCCAACAACTCTTACAACTGATCCTTCAATTCCTTTAGTTCCATAGGTTTCATCCTATATGAGGAATATATATAGGAGCAGCACTTAGAACCAAATCAATCGTGAACTCTGTTTCCTTATCTGGAGGTAAGCCAGATAACTCATTAGGAAACACATCTAGGAACTCCCTAACCACAGGAATGTCCTGTACATTCTGCTCGGTTCGGGTATTGATAATATGGGCTAGATAAGCCTCACATCCTCCTTGCTTCAACCTTAAGGTACTTATAAATGAGATCAGCCTGGCTGGCACTACATGACTAATACCTCTGAAAACTGCTCTCAGTTGAAGAGGAGATTCTAATATTACCTCCTTTGTGTAGCAGTTCATGATAGCCCTATGATTAGTGAGTCAATCCATACCTAGAATAACATCTATCTGCTTTAACTGTAGTATAATCAAATCTGCTTCTAACTCCACCTGGTCAATTCAGATCAAACACCTCTTACAAACTTCTCCTATCACTGTAGTACTACCTATCGCTCTACTCACCTCTAGTCTATATCTCAATAACTCTCTATCACAATGCAACCTAGATATCAGAAGCAGTATGATGAAGGAATGCGTAGATCTAGGATCTAGCAATGCAAAAGCTTCATAAGTAAATATAAGCAGTACACCTGCAATGACTTCTGGAGAATTCTGAGCCTCCTGTCTGGTTTTTGCATACACTTGGGCCTGAGACTGCGGTTGGTTACTCGGTACCTCAGTCCTGACAGTAGGGCTCCCAAAACTCATTCTGCCTTTGCCACGACCTCTCCAGAACCACTGGCTAGACTCTGCTGGACCGTAGTTTCTGTTACTACTCCTCCTCCTCTCCTTCCATACTGTGCTTCAAACATAACAAAACAATCCCTAAACTGATGATCAAAAGAGTGGCATCATAGGTAAGCTTCTGTCAACTTCCAGCATTCACCATTGTGCTTCTTCCCACAATGTTCAAAGTTTGGTAATTGTCGTGATACTACACCTCTTTAACTTCCAGATTGTACAAAAGTGTCCCTCTGTCTGAACCCCGACTGTCATGATTGAGCTGGTAGTCGAAAAGATTAGTTCTGACGCTTACTAAACCTTCTGCCATAACCACTCTGAGATTCACTAAGCCTCTTTAGTCTAGACTCTTGTTTATATCCCCCTTGATCATCTCTAAAAAATTGCTCTAATCGGATCAAGGTTGCTTTCAATTCAAAAAAACTGCTCAAGTTCGAAATAGCCAGCTTCGTTCCAATTTTCATATTCAGTCCGTCTTCGAACCTCCTACACTTGTCTTCCTCAGTAGGAATTAAAGCAGTAGCATACCCCATCAGTTCGTTGAACTTTATCTCATACTCTGTTATAGATGAATTGCCCTACTTCAGCTCAAGAATTCTTTCATCTTTCTGTCCAATTAAATCTTAGGCATGTAGTTCTCATTAAAGACCTTCAAAAAGTCTTCCCACTTCAAGGTACAAGGCCTGGTGGTACTGCCTGGAACAGTTTCCCACCATTGGTAGGCTAGGTCTCGTGGTAAGGAAACTGTATAGTCAAATTTCTCGTCTGACTTGCAGTCCATCTAATCGAAGACTCTCTCTGTTCTCTCTAGCCATCCTTCGGCCTCTGCACCTGTACTTCCGTAGAAGTCTACAGTCCCCTGCTTTTGCAGTTTATCTTACCTCCTTTCCTTTCTCTTGGAAATTTTGAGAGGCATTCTCTTAGGTCGAGATACCAAGGACTCCTTACTAGCTCCTACTGATTCTAGGTTGTTTATGTCAGCTGACCTTCTAACTTGATCACCTAAGGTGGATGACCTATAATAGACAATAATTTTGAGTACTATCCACATTTCTCACAATATTTCATGTCTAATGTTCCTATATACCCCTATGGATGTCAAGCCATACTCTGATACCAAGCGTTGTAGTGCCCCACTTCCATCTAACAATGCCCGTACATCCATTAGACGTTCAAGCATATACCCAATAGAAGCGATGTGCTAGCTATATCACTTTCACTCATCTTATGTCATCATAAATTAAAGAATAAATATCACAATGTCTAAAACCCTAATTCTTCATTTTCATTTCATAAAACATGATATACAGTGTAGCATTACATACATCATCCCTATATGTACATTACCAAAAGCTAATCAGAGTTTACAACTCTGTTTACAAAATACGTTACATGCATGAGGAATTATACAAAAATTTTATCTAAATCCTTTAGTCCCATCTGACCGACCTTTGAGCCATTTCTTTTATCCTAAAAGTATTGCTAGATCTCTTCTAAGCTGTCTTAGAAGCTAAATCGCCTCTCTCGAACCTGACAAGTCAATGTTGCAATTTTGTGAGTTTTGCTAACTCACTGAGTTAACCATCCTCGATGGCTCACACATATCACATAATACAACAATTCATATAATCATATAATTCACATCATTTTATTTATCATCATGTAGCAACACAAAAACACTTTGTTAATAATTTTCACATTTTTCATTCAACACAATTCGATAATACATCGCAATCATTCAAAACATACATATCAAATGTATATGCAATGCTCATGAGCCTCACATTCAATTATTACATTGTTATGACCGAGTACCTTTTTTACTGTCCCGTATCTATTGTAGATATCAGGCTCATTATTAACTATCCCTTGTCTACTGGGAATACACGACTTATTATATATAGTGAGCCAGAGGCTCTTACCATATTCTAAGCTTTAAGCTCTTTTTCACTAGCAACCACAGTCATAACTGCCTTTATGTTATCATGCTTTCATGAAAAAAAATGCATCACATATATTCAGTTAATCAATTATGCTCAATCTTACACAATCATATTCACGTTCACATTCTCATTTACATTTATCATCGAACCTTAGTTCGGCATTCAACATTTAAGTTGAGAATCACTTATTCAGTCAAATTCATATATAATAAGCACTTCCAATATGATATCCATGCATCAAACACCTCAGAAATTCAATGTCTAGAATCAACACATTCACATTCACATAACAATTTAATATAAAATTTAAAACAAACAATTAATCATATGAGATCATCTAAGTTACTCACAATTTGCTACATGCTCAATGACAATCCTGGGTAGATTTCCTTAATTCACATCTCATAATCATTTAACATCATCTATCAATCATTCTTTATTACCTAATACACTTTACTTACTTTAATCACCTAATTCATCATCAAGTAGGGTTATTTAAGATCTCATTCAAGCCTAAATACACTGTAAAGAAGTACCTTAACATTATTAGGTTCAAAAAACACTTAAAAGACAACCTTTTTACTCTATAAGTCATCCCACAATCATGGTGCCCCTGCCACGATCATTACAGAAACTTATACGACTGGCCATGATCGTGGAGGTCCTACCACATTCGTGACAGAACCATAATCTGACTAGGTCACGATCGTGGGGTAAGGGCTACAATCATGACAAAAACTTATTTTTGTCAGGTCACGATCGTGGGGTGAGGGCCACTTTCGTGCCCTACACTTTCTTCCTCATTTCTTCCACAAATTTAACATACCTACTAACATCAATTTCACTCCAAATTTTCCAGAATTCATCTCCTCTATTTCAACATCATTTCATACTAATTTAATTATCAACTTGATTACATTAAACTCTCAAACCTATACTCATTTAATTCACCATTTCCAACTAAATCTTATCATTTATGAAATCCTATCTCTTTCCATAAAATATCTCATTCATAAAGCATCAAACAATTCATTTTTTTCTATAGTTCATCACTTATGATTTATAACCTCTTCATTTTTACCTCAAAACTATCTTAATGGCATTCATAAGAAAACTTATAACTTAAGGTTCATTAATCCTACAAAAATAAACATTTCATCATCTTTCATTATTATACCTAAATCTCATTTCAGGAACATTACTCCACACCTTTCTTATACCTTAAATTCTCAATCTAATGCATCCATAATATACCCTATATTCATGATTTTCATATTCTTAAAGTAAGAACACAACACATAAATTCATTCATCAATTCCTTACTTTCATTCTCACACTAAAAATGGAACATGATCACATCTCTTCATTTTTCAATTTTCAACACTCTTTCAAGCACCATTTTCATTTTTTATCATCTTAAAATCACTATGGCATAACTCATAAGTTATCACTCATCAAAACACAAAAACACGACGTAACCCTATTTACTTCTTCATCCACACATCATCGGCATATTTCAACTTCCTTTCTATAAACATTCATCCCTTAACCTATCATCATAAATATTTTTTATTAAGCAACTCATGAACAACACTAACACACTAAATTTAGAACATAAACCTCCTTATTATTACACCCACGTTAAAGCACATATAAAATTTCATGATCAAATCATCAACTCAAATTACTCATCATAAATGTTTCATTTACCACTACCCATAAAGATTAATAAGCTACTTACTTGATTTACACTTAAGCTTCTTCAAAATCACCAAGAAGCCCTAACTCGTCATGTCACACAATCATCATCTTGAAGGCGGAATAGGTTAGGTTTTTTTGTGGCAAATGAAGAAGACAACAATATGGGAGTAGCAAGTGAAAGCTGAAAAAAAGTTTCAACGTTGATGAAGGTAAAATGGGTATCGTGAATGGAGAAGAAGAAGAATTAAGGAGATGAAGAAGATTACTAAGAAAAGAAGAAAGCAAGATACAAAACAATTAAATGGTCTTGAAGTTAAGAGAATCGTGGGTTAAGACATGGCCACATGTCCATTTCCTATAGGTTTCACTTGGTCCTCTTTATTAACTAGGCCATTTATCTCCAATTTCTAATCTATTTGTCTCCCAATTTTTAATGACAATAGCCAATAATTCCTAAAATCATTTATGAAAATTTCCACTATTATTTGACTCTTATTGCTACTGCCATTTATCAATTATCCTACCACTTAGCATTTTTTAGTCCAAAAATACTCGAAATTTTCATAAATTTCCTAAATTTCATCAAAAAGTCTAAATCAATACTTATACTCACCAAATCAATTTTCAATACAATTACTCCACAATTCACTTCATAATCACATTTATAAATCAATTATATCCGAAAAGTATCAATGAATGCATGTACAATCATTTTAATATATGCAAAAATTAATATTCACATGTGTGTGTATGGCATATTATGCATAAGCATGAAATGCACTTTCTAACTTCTTGATAATATTCTGTCATGTTTAGTATTCTAGGGTTCTAACCCTTAACTTGAAAAACAGGATGTTACAATAATAGCTAATACAATATGCTGATTGCCAACAGAACTCATATAGATAGTACTTTAGGAATTTCTAGTAAATAACTTGAGTTCACTTGTTTATTCATTCATTTCATACTCATTTACCATTTTAATATAGATTGAGTAAAACCATCACTTCTTTTGGTATAACATTACTAATAACTTATTTTTTCTTTTAACATACATCATATCGATATTCATATTTTAAACCTTGTCATCTCATTTATCACCTAGATAAATCACTTAAACATGTCTCTTCTTTATTAATACTTAGCAATAAAAGTGATTACTTATTTGAAAAGGTATTTTTTAATATGTTCCACATAATTCTTTCAGGATAAAATACACAAACCTCTTTTGTAATTTAATTAAGAAATCTTTAAAAAACTTCTTGATCTTTAAAATTTTAATAATTAATAATAAAATTTTAAAAATAAATAAAAATAATTATTAAATTATTTATTTTAATAAAATATTTATTTTTTACTGAAAAATAATTTATCTTTAAATTTTATCTAATGTGTAATTATTATTAGTAATAAAATGTAACTACATTTAAGTTAACAACTAAACAAAATTTTATTTTTATTTTTAAAAAAAGAAAACAAAAACTAAGGCCTAGTTTGAGGGAGCGGTGGCAATTGATAACTTGCTGAAATCAACCTGCTGAAATGATAAGTACTTATTTTCAATAAGTACTTATGCATTTGGGATTGCTGTTTTGGTAACTGCTGAAACGTGAAAATAGGTGTTTGGCAAGTACGGTTGCGGTTGTTGAAAGAGATAAAATGACTAAAAAGTCCATTGATTTAATAAACTATTAATTGTTGTATAAATAATTAAAAAAATATATTATTAGCCATATAAAATTAAAATTATAAATTAAAATATTAAATTAAAATAAGAAAATATAAATAAAATAACTTTAGTAAATAAATATTTCAAAAAAATACATTATTAGTCATATAAATTCAAATTATAAATATTAAATTACTAAATTAAAATAAGAAAATATAAATAAAATAAATTTAGTAAATAAAATATTTCACCTTACTTAAATACTAATGGTAAAAACTTCCTTCTATTAATTAAGGATGGGTATAATGGAAAATACTAAAATATCATGAGGTTATTATTGGAAGGTAAAATTTTCACCGCATAAGCATTTTCCTACCGCAGCCTCTTTTCTGCTTATCTATTTCTAAGGTGGTATTGCAGTTTTCTTCGACCTGCGGTTGTCGACCGTAAATCCAAACGTGTGACTGCGTTTGAAAACTGCGATAGATAAGTACTTATTTCTACCGCACTACAGGTCGAAACATAGCCTAACTATCGCAGCAGAACAATATAAGTAAAATTAAATTCTTCCTAGGCCCTTTTATTTTTACAAATCCCGGTCTTACGTTCATGTTAGTGATAATGTTCAGCTTACACCATTAACTTTGTCTCTGCTTTCTAAGCCTCTTCCATCAGAAGGTATAAATATGCGGTCTGTTTTTCTTGAGGACTAGGGACAAGTTGAAGACAAAGTTTCAGACCATGCAGGTCATCTCTTTTCCCCCTCGTCAAACTCTCTACTTCTGATCCACTTTGGACGAGACAGAAACAGTTACATAATAACCGTAGTTATAGCTTGTTACGAACAAAGAAAGTCCAATCCTGTAATATGGGTTACTTTTATACATTTCTGACGCTGCCTACAATCAAAGTCTCTTGACTCTCATGGACTGAACTGAGTACAATTTGGAAATTAGTGGCAGTAGAGACATTTTATAAAATTATGGTTAGTTGATACAATAGCCCATGATAAGTTGTTCGTGAGTTAAACCGATAACGATGACGCCATATGTAAACATGAAAAAGGACCATGTTTTATAACATGAAAGGACCATGTTTTATAATTTGTAAGACCCTTTCTTATGTCTAACATTGATAGTTGATATCATATGTGAACAAATCGATGATTAGTGGTTGAGTTCTTCACATATCTACACCAAACAGCATTTAAAGAAAACCTTCATGGAGCCATAAACAATAGGAACCGTTTCTTGTGATGCCAAAAACTTTCTTCAAAGTATTCACAAAGTACTAGCTTCAATTTGCAATCGTAAAAGAATATATATAAAGAAATTAACATATAGTAGTCATGTTAACTTCAGAATCGAATATTATGATGCATGTAACCATCTAAACATCAATAAACTACATATGTTTAAAATTAAATAGCTGTGACAATACTATGCTAGCATTTAAATCAATTCACAACTGCAAACTACACCAAGAAGAGAATATGTCTGCAGCCCTTTGAACAGGGAACTTCTCTCTGCAAATATATTGGTACCACTTTACTATTCCGAAGCTTGAACACCCACAATCAACATAGGACGACCCAGGTTGCTCTTTGCAAGGCCTGTGGCAACCCGCAGTATTGCCAAAATAAGATCCTTTCAGTTACGCATCAACTTTTTAAGTTTGCAATTAACTTGTCGACGTGAATAAGAATATCGTCAATGCGAGGGCGGACTGTTGCCTGAGGCTGAAGCATCCATGTAACGAACTTTCGGAGAGTTTCTGGATATGCAGGATTTGGTCCAGCTGGCCACTTTATTTGAGCATTTACAACAGCCAATTGTAGGCTCCCACCAGATTCTCCAAGAGCATACTCGAATGGAGACACCCCATACCTGTTAGAAATCAGCTATAAATTGTTCAGCACAGGAGAGCAACTGTAAATACAGGGAAATAGCCTGAAGCTTTAGGTACTAACCAGTTTCATTAGTGAAACTACCATCCATGAAAAGAAATAACACTAGGTACATGAGAAAAACAGTATGTCTAAGTGGCCTGAATGAAAGTAAGCCTTAAAGTTGTTGAGATATCGTGTAGTAGAGGTAAATTTTCATACAAGGTGTAGCTTCTTTGTGATTTTTGTCAGTTTCAATTGTTTCATTATAGATGTATTATATTGTCCAACAATTGTTCATTACTATACCTTTAATGATGTAGCAAAGAACTCATGCAAAGTTGAAAGTTCTCCCAAGAAATTAAAGCAATTATTGCTATTTTCTATTCTATCCAGAGATTAAGGATCTAGATAGTTTGTGCTCGTGTGCGTGGCTACAAAAACATAATGAGGTAATTTGTCAACCTATATTCCACATATGTGCAAAGCAAGAAACATTGCAAAGCATTTAAAAATATAATTTTTCTGAGGAAAGTAGTTCTTGGCTTCCTCAGCAATGGAATATGCAATAGTTAAACCATAAGCAGTCAACCATCAGAATTAAAAAAAGAAAAAATGGAAAGAAAAATATAATGGAAGTTCCTCATAATAAGCAATGATCACAGTTGAAGAAAGGAAAATTTGTCCTCACATTATTGCATATAGTGTGCATCCTAGTGACCAAACATCAGTTCTTTCATCAATGCCTGCATGACTAGGACAGTCCCACAGCTCAGGAGCTCTGAAAGGTGCTGAACAATGCTCAGATGCCCATTCCTATTCACCCATCAGCCACAATATAGTAAAAATGATCTTTCACTTGCACCGAGTGTACCAGATCATGAAAGCCAAGGCAATTTCGATTAAATGGAATGACTCTTCAGAATAACTTAAAATATGAAGATGTCCTCACAATGTGAAGGTATAACACGGTAAGAAGTATTCCAGGGACATAAAGAAGAAGAGGACATCGAAAAGGAAAAGGAAGAAAGTACATAGAAGCACCTGTAACTGTAGAGCTTCAGAACGTGATCTAATTTGCCTCCTTGCAGGTCGAGCACTGCCAAAATCCATCAAAATTGCAAGAGGCGGCTGACCTTTCCTGTGTGTTAGAAGAACATTACCAGGTTTGACATCATTATGCGCATATGGTGGATCAAGATTGTGCATATGTTTGAGACCGGCACAAAGCTGCATATAACAGGTTTTTAACAGTTAAATAAGTAAAAGAGTAAAAAGATTGGAAGCATATAAACAGGCAGATCCCACGTTGTAAATGTTAAATGCTAAGAACAAAATGTGAACTGACTTGAACAGAAATGCAGACTGAGGAAGCACGTAAAAGTAGCCCATCAACATATATCAAGTATTATAAATATTGGCAGTGTTGTCTACATGTCAAAAGTCCAATTAAAACAAGAAAACTGGCATTTCAGTACGACAAAGGGGTGCTCTATTACCTGGCGGAATATATGAAGAACGTCAGAAGTGGAGAAGTGCTCCTTCTTAGCTTTCATAGCTTTGGTATTGTCCAGTAAAGTTCCATCCAAGTGAACTGGAAATAACAAATAAGCTTCGTGGTTCCAAGATCCTTCTTGACCAGTCTAGACAACAATCGATATAAATCAAACCCATCATACCAAATCCATTTACACAACAAATTTGAACCGAAAGTTAACAGAATGGCAACTTAAATTTAATCCCAACCAAAGCAAGTCAATAAGTAAATCACCAGATTTGTTTCAAACCTTAACAGAAATAATAGCATGATCAAGAAGTGGAAGTAAATTGGGGTGACTAAAGAGCGAAGACACACGGATCTCTTCTCGAACCAACTCCAATTGATCATTGGTTTGAATCAGAACTTTCTTCATTGCATAAGTTCCGTCATCTAGATTTAGCAATCTAAATCAGAGAAAATAAAAAAGAATCCAATAGTTAATTGAATCAGATCAAGTACCAGAGAGATGAGATTTGTCCTTGAGCTTGCTGGCGAGACCAGAAGTAGAAGAAGAATCGGAGAGGAGCTCTTTGACCAAGTAGACGAAGGCGAATCCGCCTTCTCCCAGCTGCCTCACGATCCTGAACCTGTTCTCGTTGATCCACACGTCTCCTCCGCCGTTCACAGCGTCGTACAGCGCATTGAGCCCCGAGAACGTGCAACCCATCCCCCCTCTCTCTCTACCGACAAATGAAGAACTCCTCCGTGGCAGCGTCGATTTATAGAGTAACTGAAAATAGAAAATGTCTTCAAGCTCTCGTTCCTCTCTCCTCTCTCGATCTACTCTGCCTAACAACACAAACAATTCAGTGCAAATTTATTTTAATTGCCTCATCTTTTCCAATTCCATCCCTATGGAACACGTCACGTCATCATTAATTTTAATATTTCAAAATTATTTAAATTTAATTATAAAATGATGAAACCTTAAAAAAAATTAAGTTCACTACTCCACATTCAAGTCTTCTTTCAATAACTCAAAAATCTCAAATGTGTTCATGTAAATCAAAGAGATCTAGATTGATCTAACCCACTGGCCACTAAATTCAAAGTCATTGACTCAAATATAGTATTATAATTGGAGCTTGTGCTTACTCTAATGCATGAAGAAGAGAGCAATTTGGCTGGTGGATGAAACATGGAGCACATTGAGATTGGGAAGGATCATCATATTAATATTCAGAACAAGTTGGTGAGTCAGGTAATGGGAGTCAGAAATCTAGTATAAACCGTCAGAAATCTAGTATAAACCATGTTCTATTGATCATACTAGCCTTATCGTTGCAGTGTTTGATGATTCATACTTAGGTTGGGATGATTGGTACACTCTCAAAAAGCTTAAGATCTATACAGATGGTTTCACAGAAACGAATGTGATTGGTGAAGGTGGTACGACAGGTTTAAAAGATAATAAGGTTGAAGCAGAGCCAATCAGACTCTTTAAGAAATAAGAATTTGGCTAGGTGGGTTGGATATTATGCTGAAAGAGCTCCCAAGTACTTTCAGTGTTCATCTTATTGTATTTAAGGTTTATTATATTTAATTGGTGATTTAATTAATTTCTTTGGCCGTTGTTTCGTGAATAAATTAATGTTTCGTGAATTTAATTTAAGTAACTGAGACTCATTCTCATTTAAAAAAATAAAAAAATTAAAAGAAATGTCACATCAACTTTAACATGAGTACATGACACTTAATTGACATACCTTTAATTTTGTTATGAGCTTCAACTGTTCAGGGTTAAATTTGAATAGTTTTAAATTATTAAGGTTCTTTTTTAACGTTACAAAATATTAAATGGAGTAAAGTTTAGTTTTAATATATGAAGTGATAAATAAAATAAATATATAAAGAAATAAACCTTAAAAAATAGAAAAGTTATAGATCAAACTATTTAAATTCATAGCATCTTTAACTCTATCATCTACGTCAACGCCAGTCCTATCCTTTAGATAATGGGAGAACTCTTGATCTTAAATGGAGCATGTTGAGTAATATACAAGCAGGAATAGTATAGAAAATGAATAGGAACATAAAAAAATTTTAGAATCGAATAATTTGTGTGCTACCTCATTAAAAGCAAGAGTGGCTATTTTTTACTATATTCAAAAGTAAGGTTACATTAATATGTATGTATGTATGTTATGTGGTATAATACAAAAGATATTTTTATAAAATTTTATTAAGGTACTCAATAAAATTTCACAAAAATATCTTTTATATTATAACATATAATGTTGTCTTCGCACTCTTAACCTATTTTGTACAAACTTAAGAAAGCTTAAAGATCTCACAATATCCACCACCTTTAAATGAGTAATTTATCTATATATGACTATATTTAACACCACTTTTTTCTAATAAGGAACACTTAGAATTAATCATTCCAAATTTGTTCAATATTTTTTAATATAATTGCATTAAGATAACTATTATTGTTTAGAGCTCATATCCCTGTGAGTCTCCATTCCAAGTATCTTCTTAACTAAGATCTTTTATGTCAATCTTCTTTCTCATCAAGGTCTTTATTTTAATCCACATTATGTAATTATTACTTCTATGATGATTTTTAATAAAATTAGCTTTCTTAATTTGATGTTCCTGAGTATAAGTTGCTTAATACTCATGATCGTGGTATCTCTCACCATAAATATCACACCTCATAGCAATTGAATTGCCACACTCATGTTGTTAACTTTCCTACTCAAGCCTCTAACTTCACCTCAAATGTTACCATCATGTCAACATTATGGATCCCACTTTTCCTTGGGTTTGATCTTTAATTGCCCCACTAATAGTTGTTTATGACAATGTTCTTTATAAGATCTTGTAATTCCTTATGGGTTTTAATGATGGTGTTCCCCCCTAAAGATGCATCCATCAATTGCATTTACATTCTAAAATGAAGATTATGATGTGAGCGCTTCCTCAATAGCTCTTTTCATCTCTCCCAAGTACTATATAAAGTATTGACTCCTAATTATTGCAAGGAGAAAATTTCATTCCAAAGTTTCATCGTACATGTTAAAGAAAAGTATTTTTCCAAGAATTTCTCCATCATCCTATTCTATATAGTGATGGATCTTACAATAACTTTATCCATAACTCAGCTCAGTCCCTAAATATGGAACGGAACAACCTTAAGTTGATGATATATTTTGAGACTTTATTTAGCTTGAATGTGTCACATATCTCTAAAAAAATTGGCAATACATGCGTTGGGATCTTCATCTAATAGTTCATTAAAACGTACCAATAGTTGGATCATCTAGAACATCTTAGGTTTTATCTCAAAGTTATTTTCTTTAACCCTTGGGCTTACAATGATGGATTCAGCCCTAACTAATAAGGGTTTAGTATAATCCCCCATTGTATGGTACCGCTTATGCCATGTCATTTTATTCATGGGCTATAATTTCATATATTTATCTTTGGTTCCTTCCCTTTAAGTTTCAAAGTAGAGTTCTTTCAATTTTTGGCTCAAAATCTAATAGGCTTTGGGTTTACTTATGGTCATAAAACAAAGAATTGAAACCTAAAATACAACAACATAAGATTAAGAAAGATTATTTGAAAAAAAAAGAACGAAAACTAAAAACAAACAAAAAGGTTATTAGACTAATCAAATTCAAGCTTTCGCAATATCATAATCCCTGATAGAAGTGCTAAAAACTTGATATTATATGTGAATGAATAAAATGAAATATAAAGAATAATAGTAAATAAATTTCACAAGCAAGTATACCTATAATAGTACTAAAGAAATCATATAAGCAAGTGTACCTATCTCTTCTTGTAATGTAGTCTACATAAGTTAAGTGCGGATCTCACAGAGATTGTGACTATAAAATAAACAATTAATTCAATAAATAGATCAAGATAAAAAATCCCCTTATAACTTTCTTGTGCTTGAATTTATCCTGATTTAATGATTATCTTTAGTTTCTTTGACCCAAAAAAATCTCAAAGTAACTGTATATTTACAATTAGTATATATACAATCGTTATGCTTAAATATTTTTGACTAAAAGTTCTCTCACATCAAAACTCTCTAAGAATTCATTAATAAGGTTTCACCATAACTCAAAATGATTGTGAATCCTAATAGTTAGGATTCATGCAACCACTATTATTTATGACGTGACCTAGGTTATACATTGCTAATTTAATCCCTTATATGAATATGAATGTTAAATTTCTATTTTCATCACTTTAATTCCATATAATATAAAAATATGAACAAATCTTGAAAAATAAAATTTTTCATTAAAAAAATTAACTCAAATATACATTTTAGGATTCATTAGAACTAGATCAAAATCTACATCCTAATTAGTTCATATTAAAATAATAAAAATCAATAATTAACAATTAACAATAAAGAACATAAGAAAGAAGATAGAGTTCGTATGGCTTATTTCTTTAAAATCCTTGATGAATATTGATAGATCTTCTTATTTTGTTCCCAGCTTGTTTGCTTCTTAATCCTGACTACATTTCCCAACTCCTAATTTCTTTTCTCTATCTCTAAACTCCTCCTTAACCTCCCAAAACTCTCCTTTTAAATCTCTCTTTTGTTTTTATCCACTTTTCTTTTAAACATGTGAAATCCTATTTTTTTGGCCCAACATAGTCTCATATTAATCCTAATTTTTACCAATTGTAGCCCTAACATGGTCTATGTTGGGCTTTGTGTTCTTCCCTTGCCTTTCTTAAAATTTTACATAAAAAATCACCACCAATATGAGGATGAATACAAGTTTGTGCTACCATAATGTTGGCTAATATGGGCTGAAAATGGGGGCATGTCACAAGCACTTAGAGAAACATAATACATCTATCTTAAACATAACACGAATACAAGGGTGTGTTAGTGTTATGTCAGTTAGGTAAAAATTTCTTTTGTCGCATCATTTGGGTAAAAATCCCTTTGAAAAATAGGATAGTGCGTGCTTTATTGACCCAACTTTTCTCCAAATTCATTCATTTTCCTTTAAAAGGTTTAAATAGGACCTAGAATAAAATATGAATCATTTTAAGTAACAAATCCTGTAAATAATCCAAATACAAGCTTAATGCTCTCAAAATCATGTTAAAGATAAAGTGTATCTAGCACATATCATCAACACATCCTTAACCACCTTAATGTTGTCTCTACCAACTTTATATACAAAACTTAGCATGTAAGGTGCCTAAAGAAATCATATTCTTCCTCAAATTTAATGCATGTCTAACATCACTCAACATTCTAATCACAATATCGTACATATTAATCTTGACCTATCACATTCTATCAATTGTGCAAGCTTTATCATCACCCAACTAGATAAAACCAAAATTATCTGACTGTATTACATAAATTAATCCTTGTTTAGTGTTATGTATAGGAGCATCCTAAATCCTAAATCCATAAATTTGTGAGTTTACTAATTGATAAAGCATATCCTCATGGCTGTAATTCAAGCATCATTCTGCACTAAATTAGTAGACCTTGATAAATCATCAATTTTTTGTCTTTAATTTACTACTTTTTACTTAGAAAATTCCTCGTGATTTGTTGATAGGTGCTTAATTGTTTATGAAATTATTCCATAACAATTAGCAACTATTGACATAAAATTATTTAAGATACTCTCTTTGACTCATATATGATTTTAGGAATAATTCGGAAGTAAAGAAGTTAAAGTGAGTTGAAAGTATGATATGTGTGGGCCACTTTCTGAAAATTAATTTTGACTTGTCTTAATGGACCAAAAAGAAGAAAATTAAAAGATAAGAAGAAGACAAGAAAAATGAAAAGACAAAGAAGATAAATTAAAGATTGCATCTCACACCTATAATGGACTAAAAAGAAGAAAATTAAAAGATAAGAAGAAGACAAGAAAAATGAAAAGACAAAGAAGATAAATTAAAGATTGCATCTCACACCCATGCAACTACGTGAATATTATGGTTCAATAATAAAACAATTGCAGAAGAAGAAAGTAACGTAGTTTTGCATGCAATGTTGGACTTAAAACATTAAAGTAACACTATAGCAAATGGGGAGTAGATCAACCAAAATGCAAACGACCAAGAGCAAAACGCTGCAGTAGGTGGATGGTCAACAACCCAAAACGATAGAAGCACAAGAAGAAAATGGTTGCAGCGGGTGGATTAAAAGAGAAAAACAACAACGCGGTGAACTGGAAAAAGTTTGTGTTAAACGCAAGTGACGCAAACATAGCAGTAGTGTGAGGTTTTAATAAGTGACACTGTTCATGGACCAAGAGTTAATTTGTCACGTGAAGAATAGAACCGAGAGTAATAACGTGAAATAGAACAGAAGGGAGGCGTAGTAGAGAGGCATTATTCAATGGGGCTGAAACATTTTTCTAGCATGGACCTATAGAGGGGTAACGCTCTGACACTAATTTGGAGGTGATATTTACGTCCACAACTCAGGTTAAGTGTATTTTATTGTTTTGTTGTTTCTTTCTCTTATTAGAAATTGATTGTGTTATCTCATGTTAATTGATTTGGGTTTTATGTATAGATAATTGGATTTTCGTTATTGTTCAATTATTTGTGTATAAACCTATTGAGTATAGTAAAAAGATGATTTTAATGCATTAATTGAATCAATTATTTACAAACTCATTGCTAGAATTTTGTTATAATCTATAATTGATATGTTGAAATTCATATGTATCGACTAATGATTCATAATCATTAGGGATAACATAAACTAGGTTAAATGACGCATCGTATGTGGTTATTGCCTTGATTAATCGGCTTTCCTAATTCGTAATGCTATTGCCCAATTGAGTCTAGAGATCGTATCCTAGGTTATTCAATAGTTAGGTTTAATTAACAATCGTATCTTAATTAAACACTACCTAAGGGAAAACTTAAGTTAATTATTAATTCACGATTAATAGTTACGAGGAGAGGTTAGAGAATAACAAATCAATGAAATATGTTTAATTAGGGTGTAGGCTGAGATTAAATCAAAGAATCGGGTCCTTACTAAATTTTCCACTTTTATCATTTTTTTGCTTTTTTTAATTTGTTTTCATTAGGTTCGTTTTTATTTTATTTTCTTATTTCTAAAAATCCAAAACCCCCCATTAAACCTAAACACCAGCCACTTTCATTTCGGAAACTTTATGCATACTCTCTGTGAGATCGACCTACACTCATCACTGCTATAGTAGTAAGTCTAGTTATTTTATTTTGACTAGCGTTACGATGCCCTGTCAATTTTGGCACCATTACCGGGGAGTGTGATGTTTTAGTTTTTGTTTCTGATTTAATTGGTGTTTTGTATATATTTGTTCATAATTAGTTTCTTTTCAGTTATTTCAAGATCTTTTCTTTATTCTATTTCTTGTTTGTGATTTATTAAAAAAATCATGTATGGAAATAATTTTTTCTTTAACTCCTATTCTCAATCCTATAACTAAGTTTAGACTGATCAACTTAACTTTGGATATAGATGGGATAACCATCAAAGTTACTTCTATGATAGTTTGTAGGATACGCAACAATTCTCGTATAGACTAGAAGTTTCTTGTCACAACTCAGGTACGCCTCTGGATGACTATATCAAGACCTATAATACTGGCCATCTTCAATTTCAACAGGGTATGCAGTAGCTTTCAGAGAGTATGCAAGAGACCTAACAGAATACCCTACAATTCCAGCATAATAAAAGGCAATCTTAGTTTAGTTTCTAAGATGTGGATAGCCAACATAACTCAGATACATCTCTGGAAGAATTTATAAATGTTGTGATTGCTAACAATCTCTAATTTCAACAGAGCCCACAACAGTAGTGGGAATAGTTCTAGTAGGAAATAAGGCATATAATGTCTAGAAACTAGAACTTGTTAAGCCAAATAGGTAAGATGGCAACGAGGATCGACTATCTAGAGTCACAAATGAAGAGGACCAGCCATATTAAGCCAAGGTATACCCAATGGATGTTAGTGCCAAAACCTTACAAAGTGATAAGGAGCTTGAGAATTTTGAGAGCATTACTCAAGGAGTTGCTTGTGTGGAAGAAGTAGAGGAGGAGCTCGAAGTAGAAAAGGCTATATCTTTTTGCTCATAGGTAAATACTGAGTTCCATTTTATTATTGAGAATGACTCTTTACTTTTACCTAGCAGGTTAAAGGAATTAAACGAGAAAGAAAAAGGTGAAGAGACATTCAAGATCTTTCAAGAAAGCATAGACTCAGTAGAGATCGAAAGTCTAAAGATAGGGAGGACACTGAATGAGAATGATGATCAACTAAGGCCCTATCGAGAATAACCTTGCATGGAAATGGTGTTAACTGTAATACCTGAAGATCACAATTTTGTCACATGAGGAGGAAACATAGAGTCGAGCCAGTGACCTTAAACTAAGGTGCTTTTTGAGAGGCAATCCAAGGGAAGTAAATTTCTCTTCTTTACATTTTCACATTTCTTTTTATATGCATGTGTATTCTTTGTTGGTTTGTTTTATTTGGTTTAAGTTTTCAATCAAAATAAGAGAAAGAATAAAATAAACAAACAAATATTTCTCATTTTCTGTTGCTTCTGGGATTATATAGTCATGATTACAGTGTGAATAGATTAGAAAATTCCATAGCAACTTTAGCATGTATTTTTACTCTGGTGATTGGTCGATATGCATTATCTTTAGACTATTAGTGATTAGTGGTAGACAAAGCCAGTAAGATTTTGAGCCTTATTAGACTGACACCTTTATTTCAGTCTCATTGTCTTTTGATAATGTGTGACCTTCATGACATGCACACCCTGATTTTGCCTTGAATTTCTATTTGAGACTACATTTTTATCATATGCATTAACATGAAAATTATTAGACATTCTTTGTTTCATAAGCTACATTAGTCAAATGGCCTACCCATTATATGATTTTCCTTTTTGATAAGCCTCATTGAGCTTTATTTTCCTTTTCTTTTATATTAGCCACATTACGTGCTTTAACCTAACCAAATATCCTTCCCAAGCCGTAAAGCTAGTGGAACATTTATTGATTGTTGAGTTTGTGGATATATAAAAGTATAACAGTAGGGGGTATGTATATGTATGGGTTGGTTATAATGTTGGAATGTTATTTTATGTCTTATTATTGAAACTCCTATGTTGATGTAGTTTATTTTAATTTTTATAAAATTAAAAGAAAAAGAGAAAAAGAAAAAAGAAAAAAGAAAAAAATAGAGAGAAAATTTTGTTTAAATAAATGTATCAAGGAGTAAGTGCATAAGTGGTTTGAAAGGTTATTCATACTTGATGCATCCTCCTAAAGTTGTAACGAATGTGTTATTAAAGTATGTTGAATATGAGGTAGATGTAGGTTTACAAGGTTAACTCTTTTGTGGTTTCAATGTATTGTCATCAATTGTATGTGTAACATCCCGTTTCCAGATAACGGGTTGAATTATGGAAACGGGCGCACGTGAGAGCAATCGGAGAAATTTGGAAAACACATCTCAAGCTCATGCGTTTGTGAACAGTGATTTTTGCACATG
>JANZXR010000007.1:16208532-16221223 GCA_027575705.1 Erythroxylum echinodendron
ATGATTCAATGTTGGCAACTCTCTGTTTGATTCACAAAAGCTCTTTGCTCTACCACATTCTACATCTTTCACCCTCCTTGTTCCCAGATCTTCTATTTTGACACGAAGTTCGGACGCAGTTCTTGTCATTTCTAAAGGAAGCAATCGCAAAAATTTTAGAACACCTAAACCACCATGCCATGTTTATTTCTCAAAAAAAAAAAAAGACCACCACGCCGTCCTGACATGAATTTTTCCATCCAAAAATATTCTTCCGCAACCAAAGAGTTCTCCTGTTGTTGAGAACAAGAAGTCCTTTTAAAAGAAGATCAATACAAACACATAGAGGCACCTGTTCTCGAGAGCAGTATCATGGGGTAATCTCAAGAAAACCCACAGATTTATTTCCAGATCAAGTACACGTCCATAAACACAAAATTCTGTTAGCCGTAGCTCCTTAAACTAGGTGGTGCACGTTGGAAGGAAAAGTACATTTCAACAAATTGGAGAAGTTCAACGTAGGAATTGCAGAGTGAAGCCAACAGATATCAGGGAAACAATTACATCAACAAAAGAAAGCCTGAACCTTCCAAACAGGCCAGGTATACACATAAGTAGCACAAACAACAATAACAAAGTGATTACTATGATTATAGTTGGTTCCGTTGATTACCACAACTTTATTAGAAGGCTAGGTGTGCATGTGTACCATTACAACCAATAGGAAGCAATGGCTTATGAAGCAGCAGAAACCACCCATACATTTCCATTGGAGATTCTAGCAAGTTGGTGCTTTTTTCATGAGCTAAAATCGTATAAAATCTATTTTTCAAAATAAAACTGTAGGAAAACCCGATGTTCACATTCTGTGCAGATAAAATGTGTAATAACTATTCAAGAACTTTCATGTTACATAGTAAAATTGCATAATTACCTTCAAATAGTTCATGAACAGAGTTTTGCTCATATGACTCCATTACCTCTTTGACAATTGCAGCACACCTATCACTTGAAGCAGATTGTCTTTCTAATTCCCTGAGCTCATGATTCAGCTCAGCAGATTCCTTACCAATCTGCAGAACGTGTTTTCATATTGATAAAACTAAGGAAACAACAACACATGCAGATATGAGTTACAGTAACATATGAAATTATCTTACCATGGTTAACCTGTCCCTCAAGGAACTCAACTGCATGTCTAGAGCAGGATCACAAAGCTCATCTTGCTGTACCAGATTTTCTTCGATTGGTTCAGTCTATAAGTGAGTCATCAGTGTGCTGCTAGTTGTGTGTTGGATATAGATAATATAGAGAAACGAAGACTTATATTTTATAGATGGCTAAGACTAGGGATGGCAGTGGGCCAGCCCTCGCCAATATTTTTAAAATAATTTTTTAAAAATAAAAAATATAGAACAACTTATTTTTTAAAATTGAATCCGAGTCTAGACTGCCTAGGTCCAGTCTTACACGAGATCCAACTCTTTTAAATAAAACGATGTTGTTTTGTTTTGAATAATTAAGTTTCGAGTCAATTTGAGCTTGAGCCTGACCTATGGACCGACCCGTTGAAAATAACTAAATTTAGGCCAATTGGCTAAAAATTGTCATCCCTAGCTAAGACGATGCAAACACAGAGAATGGAACTCTGTACAAGAAAACTCATTAAGACTATTCAGTGAAGCACTTGTCATAGAAATTCATATGAAAGGAATACTTCTTCATTGCCCATACTTGTGACATCCATAAGCATTTTTATGTGTTCAAAGTAGAAAGCACTAAATCAACGTTAAACACCCTAATTTTTCATCAAGAATTTACCATGAAAGTATGAATCACACTGTACATTGGCGATACATAAATATACACACACACACACACACACACAGAGAGAGAGAGAGAGAGAGAGAGAGAGTTGCCATACAATAAGGTCCTATAGGAATCAAATAACATTCCTCTTTTGGCTTCCTTTTTAATCTTCCAGTTAAGTTGAGCATGAATATCCACATTAAATGCTGCAAATCATTCAATGGGAGGTTTTAAAATAGTTTCATCTACTCAAACTCTCAAAGTAGATGTGTCGCTAATTCCAAAGAATTAACACTGCCCCATTTCTCAAGTTCTAAGCAGCTGTAAATACTATAAGAAGTATATTTTGAGTCACTACACCCGTTTGGTCTGCAGAAGATAGAAGGAACTTATTTCAAGTTGATTACCAACAGCACAAACAGTACTGCCTAAGGAAATAAACCACCAAGTTGGATAACTCCTTCTACCCCTCTCTCCCTTTTTTCTTTGAAGAAAAGAAGGATATGGACAAAATTAACAATGTGGGATAGATCCAAAAGAACAAAAAGAAAAAGATTATACCATATTAGGAATTCTTGAAGCTACGGGCATATTAAATCAGGAGATCAAGCCACTAAGTAAAGGTGGATTAGATAAACGTGTATTTCTTTAAAGCAAATTAGATACTCTCCAAAAGTTTACAAAGAACAAATTTAGGAATCATATTGACTAGTTCAAACTCGTATGTCAACTTATTTACTTGTAACAACTTAAGACGTTCTGAACTCTTCCTACAAGGCTATGCGTTCTTTAGAAATTGTTCTCCTATAATTGGCCCCCAGAAATACTCTGGCGACATTATCCCCACCTTTCCACAGATTCATATGTAAATTCTCAGGTCTCAACCTCTTAATTGACATGACCAATTTATTATGCCTTACACATTCTTAACATGAAAAACAAACCTCCTTTCTCAATCAATATAGGCTAGCAAGTTAAGACCTGACAGATAATTTTTAACTGCTCATACGTTCTACCTCCATTGCCAAAGACAATTAACAGTAACATTAACCAGGGATCCATACTGAAAACTTAGTTAGCATTTTCTCCTACAAACACATCCTATGGTGAGCAACATATCAAAATAGGATTAAAGAAAAAATATCCTAGCATCAAACAAAAGGTTGCACCGAGCATTACCTTAACATACAAAATAAACTATAAAGAAAGCAGTGTCAAACAACTGAAAGATTAACAGCGAGGACATACACTTTCTGGCAAATGGAAACCTTTGGGAACGGAAAAGCAGTGGTGAAGACAGTATTTTTCCCACATGCCCAATCTCATGTCCAGATCTGACTGTACCTTATTACGAATGTAAGCGATGCCCTGTAAACAACAATAGAAGCATAACCATAAAATCAAGTCCGGCGGCAATCGCTGTCACCATATCTTTTACCCAATCATTCAGGGCCTTTTGTTGACGCTCATTTCTTATATTTTCCTTGGAAGTCTACTAAAACCGAGTGTGCCAGCAGAATAAAGCTCACAAGAAACTTCCCAAACGCTTGAATCATACAAAATTAAGGGGGGAAACAAAACTTAGCAGCAATACACTCATTTTCGGGTCAATTTTCGGAAACTAATGTTAAAGCCGCACAAGACTGAAGCAAAAATAGGAATCTAAGAAAGGAAAACATTCGACGTTCTTACCTGACTTAGACCTTGGGATCTCTCCGTTCCCTCTGTTCTCAAGAGTTTCGATGCTTCTCTGCAGCAGTAAAAACCATGTAAAAAATTTTCAAAAACAACAACAGGAAAGTGAAGTGCGAGAGTCAGTAGTTACTGAGAAAAGAAGTGGAAAGCGTCATCAAGCAGATAATCAACGGTATTCAGCGTCTCGTTGATGAAAATTTGGGGATGCAGACTCAAAGACTCGAAAACTGCCTCGCTTTCACTGCCTTCCATGATAATTCGTAAGGGAATTTCAATGTATAAACCCTAATTGCATTATAGTTCCACAGAGATCGATGGGAAATCGAAGGTTTTGAAGCCTTATAAATGGAAAAAAGATGGCTTCCCGCCAAGAAATAGAATATAAGATATTAAAAATTGGATTCCTAATTAATTAATTTAAAATTTTCGAGCTAAGCCAAATTTTTAACGGCTCAAACCCGATTGAATTTGGATCAGACTGTATATTTAAGGTCTGATTGGGTTTTGGGTCAGGCTCCACCTGGTCGGGCCGATTACCGAGCCTAATTGTAATTTTGGAGTGAGGTTTAATAATGGAATGAAATAGAAAGTAATATATTTTTATCGTTTGATTGATAATTTTATAATATAATATAATAGAATAAGATGAAAGCAGAGAATTTCATGTTACATTCTATTTCATCCTAATCAGTGAAAATAAAAAACCTCCGATGTGAGGAGTTTAGGATGAAACGTAAACTATAAATACATATTACTTAATATAATCTCAATAATTTTTCTTAATGCTAATTATTTCTTCTAACCTTAACTTCCTTGTATATAATTAATAATATTTTTATATTATTTCTCCTTAGCCTAGTAATAATATTTTAATATTATTAATAAAAATTGTATATAGTTAACAATAAAATTAAAAAAATTATTAATAAAATAGAAAATATATAAAAATTATTCTTTTATTATTTGTATATATTTCTATATAAATAAATAAATTTAAATATTCAATGAAATTTATTAAATAATGAATAATAATATTTTTATATAATTAATAATAAATTATATAATTAATAATAAAATAATTAAATTTTTATTATTTTAAAATAAAAATTATTTGTCACAATTAACATAATTTCTGTTTTAAAATCGTAGTCTTATATTTCTTATAACTATTTTAATATTAAAAATATAATAATTATTTATTATACGTCACAGCTTATTCATTCATTATTCAAATAATGTTATATTATTAATCATTCTATTTTGCCAAACAACTTTTCATTTCTATTCTTTTCCGATATATTCCGTTTCATTAATTCACGTCCAACTAAATAAAGAAAGCAACCAAAAAGTTGGCCGTATACAGATTAGATTACAGAGAGCAGCACGAACAAAAGCTTAGTCCCTGTCCCTTTCATTTAGCTTTATCTTCTGCATCAAAATTCTTCACATATTTGTGTATAAAAATCATGCCTAAAACCAATGTACTGTCAAAATTGCAGATTGCAAATGATTGGGCCAGGAGGGTAGTTTTGGAACGCAAAAACCTCCACTCTCTTTTCTCTTCCTGCTTCCGTAGCATGCCGGACCGGAGCTACTCCTCCTCCTCCTCTAAACTACAGGCGATTTATGACCTCTGCAAATCGACTTCTACACCCTCTGGGATACCTTACGCATCTTCCAACGCTATCAACTCACTCTGCTCTCTTCTGGGTATTCTTTCTTTCTTTCTTTTTTCTACTTTTGTTAAATAACAGATTATGTACTGATGCAAGTTTGTTGTCGAATTTGCGGATAATGTTTGGTCTTGTCTTACCATCTGTTGGCTTTGTGAGTTAAACCTGAACACTGGGAGGGGTTTGCGGATGGTTGCAATTTGTTTGATTGTTTTAGGTGTAGTTGGCTCGAGCTTTGACTGGGATTCTTGAAAAATGCTATCTTTATTTATTTTGTAATATCATGTGCTTGATTGCTGTCTGCACTGGTTTATTCTTAGTCCTTTCTACACAATTCGGTAATTCAGGGTGTTCAACTTGGTTCTGAAATAAGAAGAATTGCTTTGGCCATAGCTTTCACCAGGGACATTTCCCATGCAATTCTTTTATGTCACTGTATGCTACAAAATGTAGGAATACTTTTAAAGAGGTGCAGAAAAGATTTTGATTTGTAACAGGTTGTTGTCCTTTTAGCAATTTAAGAAACTCTGTTATTTCAGTAGGATGACTAACTGGGTTGCTAAAAATTGATGATTACTCTCACTCCCTTAATAATTACAAACGATGTAGTATATACCATGAGAAAATTGTGAGGTTGTTATGCATTTTACCTTGTTATTACATTTTGAAGTTCATTAATCCACTTGAAAAATGTCCCTTAGTTCAATACTGCATCGTTATGTATTTATTGTGTCCTTTTTTTAAAGAAAAAAAATCTTATTTTACCTTTTTCTCCAAACGCAAATGGATTGGAAAAGAAAAGAAGTTGGATGCAGACATACATCATGTAGAGTTGACACATTTCAACTACTTCATAACAGTGTTTTAGCAAGAAATAGATAACCTTCTATTGAAAAACTTTCATGGTTCACTTGCTTATTTGATTTTAAATACAAAATTGCCTTAGAAGCATATATAGTCTCTGGTTTTTGTTTGACCAAAGGTAAGCATTTATCTCACGCTGTAGAGCAAGACGAAGCATTCAACTAATCGATCGATGTCATTAGTTCAGTTTTGGGTGTCATACTGTGGTGCATTGAGGCAACCAAAGCATTTGCTATCCTAAACTATTTATTTCAGAGCTATTCCTGTTTGTTTACTTGAAACTATTTCTACCCAGATAAATGCCTTTGAAGGGATATTTCTATGTCAAATATGCAATTAACTATTTTGATTCATCATTGCTTTGCAGATTTTCCCTCTGTACCCCTAGTCCTTATAATAAACCATTAATGTTACTGTTATGCAGACACAGTAGGTCCTGCAGATGTAGGGCTTAAAGAGGAAAGCTCAGATGATGACCGAGGGCTTGGCTTTTTTGGACATCATCGATCAAGTAGGATAGCTCGATGGGCTCAACCAATTACATACATAGATATTTATGAATGTGAAAGTTTTACGGTAAGCTTTACGTCTTCTGTCTAAAATAGTCCTTTTACACTAGTTAGTCATAACCTTTTTACTGTATAACTGTATCACATCAACATCTAGGAACCTTGCCACTTGAAATATGGTTACCTTAATTACCATACTCATTCTTGTTCAGGATGGATAGAACTTTTCTCTTCAGTTTTCCGTTCATTTTATTGCAAAAATGGGACCAAATGCCCACGTTCATGTTCTTAAATATAGCTGCTATGTATTAAAATTGTATCTCAAGACATTGATATGGGAAAATGAACTTGTGTCATCTAAAGCTTTTTGAAATGAGGCATAGTTTTCTTTGCAGATGTGTGTATTCTGTTTTCCTACTTCTGCTGTTATTCCACTCCATGATCATCCAGGCATGACTGTTTTCAGTAAACTTCTGTATGGCTCCTTGCATGTGAAAGCTTATGATTGGGTTGAACCTGCCTGCATCCAAGAAGCCAGGGGAAATGGTTATCCATCAGGTGAGAAATATATTGTGAAGCTTTTCAGATTTTGGTACGAAAGTTTTAGGCTTTCTCAAGCCAGATAGAATATTCACTTGACCATTTACTTGCAAATCTTCTATCCTTTCCATTAATTATGAGGTTGTGCAGAGTTGTCATTGTGTACCTTAATTAAATTTTTTAAAGTTTTGATCAATTGAAGTGATCCAGCTTGATCTACTTCAATTATCCCCACATTCAGGAACCTTTAAATCTGAAAATCCATTGTTGCATCCATTTATGCCATCTTTAGCTGTAACTTGGGAAATTAGCTATGCAAAATTCCATATTTTGCTTGATAGTAATAAATTTTAAAGCAATGGTTAGAACCTCATCTTGAAACTTCAATTATTTTCAGCCAGTTCTTGTTACTACTATGTACTCAAGTATGGCAATTTAGGAGGAACCCATTAGCCACACATTCAATTTTAGCCATCAGCTGAGCAAATTAGGAGAGCCCAAACAACACGAGAATGCCGTGCTCATAAAATAATTAGCCATTTCAAATCCAGAAGTGATGAATTGTTTGATAAAGCAGAATTCAATCTGCAACGGCATCACTTTGTGGTCGTCTCCATATTCCTTGAATGTATCAAATGAAATGGTTCACTATCAATATCTTGGCGTAAGCAGTTACCGTGGTTGACAGCATTCCTTATTTCTCAATGCCTTTTGTGGGCCTTGATTAAATTTAGAAAAGCTTCTCTCTGATGGTGTGGAAAGAACAGTTGCACCTGTGACTTACGCATGGTGTTTTCTTATGCTACATGCTGGTTAAGTGTCTCAGTTCCATTCATTTCTTCTGACTTTTAATCAATTAGGAGGACTCTAAATATCGTCCGTTAGCATGAAAGGTTTGAGGTCTTAAGATATGTGCCGGAACTGTTTTAGATTGCTCTTGATGAGATGAGAAATGTCTAATTGAATTTTCATGTGATATAGCGTTTGCTTGGGTTTTGGACAATTTGGACGACTAATTGTGAAGAAATAAAGAAACAGGATGACTATTTCGTGATTTATGATATCCCATCTTGAGTTTTGTATAGGCTTACACTGACTGCATGTATATTTATGTATATGACAGTCAGGTTGGCAAAATTGTCAGTTGATAAAGTCTTAACAGCGCCATGTGGTACATCAGTCTTGTACCCTAATAGGGGTGGAAATCTTCATTGTTTTACTGCGGTCACCCCTTGTGCTGTTCTTGACATTCTTACACCTCCTTACAGAGAAGATGCAGGCCGAAAATGTACATATTACCACGACTATCCTTATTCTGTCCTTGGTGAGTAATGTTTTCTGTTACAGTCATCACTTGGACTCATCTCTTTGATGTTTTGATAACGAGGAGTCGAGTAACTTGTTAAACATATTATGTGAAAGCTACAGGAAATGAAGCTCGGTTAGGCAACGCAAAAGTAGAGGACTATGCATGGCTAGCGGAGTTAGGAGGAGTACCTGATAATCTTTATATGCGAGAAGGAGTTTATAGTGGTCCAGTTATTCATGATTATTAGTTACTTGTTGAAGTTGTTAAGAGGTGACCCAAATGTCCATTCCTTTTTATGGCATCCAAACTTCTGCATGAGATTGTAACCACTTGCATAGCATTTGTGTAGAAAAGACAGGCTGCTTTATTCACATGCTCACCAAAGATATGCGTAAATCATCCTTGTGTTATATGCTTCCATTTTGATCTCACATTAAAGACAAGGTAACAAAGGGCTACAGATTTCATAGATGTCATGGGGCCAAATAGCTAATGGTACACTACAACAGATTCTTCAAAGCATAACTTTGCTTATTCGAGTCCACACTTGTTTAAAGTGAAGAAACCCTGTTTCCCGAGTCTAATTTGCAATTAAGGATGTGTGGACTATCATTCTCTAACAAATCAAACTGCGACCTCCTTTCACTATGGGGATCTAAAAGACACGCCAGCATAACGCACATTTCCAAGTTCCTCTTCTATACGCAGAAGCTGCATTTGAATTGGGAACAATACAACAAGTGAGGAATATATAATTAGTCAAAAGAATACAAATGAAAATCGATTCTGGAAAGAATGAAAGAGAACACTACTCAAAGTAGACCCATTTTAGGGCTTATATTTTGGTGATTGATTGAATGAACGTGCCCCATGCAACTCTTAAATTGTATGAACTCATGAATTCAGTCAACTGTTGTTGCATAAAATATGAAAGTACCAACTGAAGATACTGCATGTTGAAATCTGCTCGGATCAAAGGATACTGCAAAGATGTTGAAATAACCGCTAGAAGTTTATTTCAGCCCTTCTATAAAATATGCCACATGATATCTTGGGTATGCTGGCACTTGGCACAGAGAAAGCTCAAGTATCAAAACAATAGCCAATTAATCCATGATGTAGTAATGTCATTAACATTAAGCTTACATAACAAAATATAGGCATGAAAAGCATTGATGATATTTTATGACCAGAAAAAGCATGGAAATTATACAAGAGTGCTAAAACTTTAAGACAATTTCACAGGAGGGGATGTGTTGAGTTAGAGGCAAAAGGAGGCAAATTGACCATGTTTTTGCATAAAAAATCTGGCACTAAAGTTTGACCTTGACGCTGTAACTAGAGGAGACTACTGATTTACCTGATTATACTTGGCTAGCCGCTCACTCCTGCAAGGAGCTCCAGTCTTGATCTACACAAAAAGCATTAGCAATCAAATACCCATAGCATCAAGGATGATATTCCATAGACAAGGGAGATTGTTAACAAACCTGTCCGCTAGCCAAACCAACAGAAAGGTCAGCAATAAAGTTATCCTCAGTTTCACCACTGCGGTGGCTGACCATGACTCCCCAACCTGCAGCTTTTGAGTCAAGTGCAGCTCTAATGGACTCTGTCACTGTGCCTATCTGATTAACCTGCAGTCCAGTAGGGAAAAATGAGCATTGGAGTGAAGCAATTATTCTGTGTTGTCATCACAATCTACAAATGAAAAGCATAGAAATGGATTTATTCCTATCAAAATTAGAAGCTAAAGATAGGATCAATGTTTGCCTTTAGAAGTAAGCCATTGCAGGCCTTCTTTTGAATTGCTTCAGCAATTATCTTTGGGTTAGTGACCAACAAGTCATCTCCGACAAGCTGTATATCAACTGAAGACTGCAGTGAAGCCCATGAGCTCCAATCATCCTGGTCAAATGGATCTTCTATAGAAACTATAGGAAAATCCTTGATGAAGTCCTTGTAGAGGTTGCCGAGACTCTGAGATGAGAGGACATGAGCCCCATCATTTGGTTGTTTCTTGAAGTTCAAATCGTATTGTCTGTCCTTTGTCAAAAACTCTGATGCAGCAACATCCATTCCTATTTTTATCTGCATCAATGTAAAGTTTACACGTGCTTCATAAGCAAACTGCAACTGCAACTGCAACAGGAACTGAAAGTGAAAGTAATTAATTGCTAAAATTGATGCCTACCTTTCCTGTGTAACCAGCCTTTTCAATAGCATCCATGAGCAAAACAAGTCCCTCTCTATTGTCCTGGACGTTGGGAGCAAATCCTCCTTCATCTCCAACATTGCAAGCATCTTGACCATACCTTGCCTTGATAATCCCCTTGAGCGTGTGATAAACTGTAATATCATATGATACACCAGTTAATAATCTTTGCACTGTGATAAACAGTAATATTATATTCAAGTCCATTTACAAAACAATAACCTATTATGTTGGAAAATGATGTAAATAAACCAAATCCTCGGCAGAGCTGGTAAATCATAACAATGCAAAATTGAGACTAGAGGAAATCTATTTTCACACACCTCAGAGTCGTAAACATCAATCTGTAATCTCCATTTATTTGGCCTATCAACTTTGACACATGACAGATGAATTGCAGATACCTTTTACTTCTCAGTTTTTTTCAAATGTCAAAATTATTTTTTTGGGCTTCATATTGAAGTCAACAAGAGGCACAAGGACAGCCATCCCTTCCAAATACAGAGTCAATTAGACTGCACAATTTACGAAAGAAAACAATCTTATAATTGAGGATTTTGTTCACTAACCTTCACTACCCATTCGGAGTGCCTCAGCAAATGAGGTCGCTCCTACTGGAAGTATCATAAATTCTTGCATAGCCAGATTATTTCCAGCATGACTGCCTCCATTTATCACATTAAAAGCAGGGACTGGCATCACAAGCTCCTTTGTTTCAGATAATTCCTGAATATGTTTGTACAAAGGTATTCCTTTTGCTCCTGCACCTGCTCGGCACATGCTGAGGGACACTCCAAGGATGGCATTAGCACCCAGTTTTGACTTATTTGGAGTTCCATCAATTTCCAGCATGACAGCATCCACATCAACTTGATTTCTAATGAAACGAAAGTCAAAACCACATGACTACAGTACACAATGAAGGGATCCACTCCATACATATATGCCAACAAACTCCACAAGGAGCAAATACGCAAACGATGATTTAAATATCTTATTTGATTTCTTAATCAATGCAAGTGGAAACTAGCTCCAAGTAGGATGAATGGTGCACTGTGGTCTAGTTTTATACCCATTAAAACAGAATCCATGATGCTGAATTTCACATTAAATATACTTAATTACACCAAGAAATAGCTGTCCTATAAGAGCAGTACTTACTAACACACGAAAGATCAATAAAAAAGTTCATATCATCCCAAGCTTCAATGTTTTCTCAGTAGTCAGTGCTATAACTTAATGGGAACTCGATCAAACAACACATGATATATTCCAATCCTAAGAAGTTCAAAAATACAAAGCATCAATATGATTCAATCTCCACAACTTAAGAGCTCATCTGCAATAGTTAACATTTAAATACTTCTGTTTTGTCACTTGATTATCACCTGACATCGACACCAACAAGCTTAGGAGCCAGGATCTCGTTGATGTTTCTAACCGCAGTAAGCACGCCTTTGCCTCCATAAACGCTTTTATCACCATCTCTGAGCTCCAAGGCCTCATAGATTCCAGTGGAGGCTCCACTAGGCACGGCGGATCGGAACAGATCATCAGTGACAAGATCGACCTCAACGGTAGGATTTCCCCGGCTGTCAATAATCTGCCTCGCTTTGATAGACCTCACCTTGCACTCCTTCGTGACCTTCGTCGCCGCCGATGTCGGGGCCGCTGATACAGAATTCCGCACGACCAGAGAGCGAGATTTAGGAAGAGGAAGTGAAGTGGAAGAGTGAGGTTTAGAAGCAAAGAAGCACTTGTTAAGGAGGCTGGTCCCTGGTTGAGTAGCTAAAGCCATGGGTTCTTTTTTTTTTTGAGAGGGAGAACTGAAGGACGTGTTTGGAAGAAAGGAATATTTGAAAGAAAATGGGTGGGGTTTAAAATTTAAATAGCGGAGGAAAACGACGTCAAGAAGTCCGCCGACGGGGCGATCAAAGCGAGGTAGGTCTGGCCGTTTTTTCAAACTGACTCTTTAGGGGGTTGTTGAGAAGACGTTAGGTGTGCTGTGCATGCGTGTCGAGTTTTTAATATTTTGTTGATTGCGGGGGATTAAACTCCAACTTTTACAATTTTCAGGGACTTCTATAGAAACTGTTCG
>JANZXR010000007.1:16248196-16300532 GCA_027575705.1 Erythroxylum echinodendron
TGTATTTGTTAAAACGTTGCCCGCAGTCCCCGTCCCCCCTCTCCCCCCCCCAACACTTGCGAGATCTGTCAATTTTCTGCCGAGCTTCTCCTTCATCCTTCCGACATTCCGACGGTTTCTACTACACGAAAATTAGTCACTTCGTTTTGGGCTTCTCTCCCTTTTCTTCGGTTTTAGCTAGTAAGGTTTATTTTGTATAATACCCATTTTTATGTCCTACTTATTTCCGTTGACAGAGAATGTGAACTTCCTCTTCATCTTCCTCTTTCCAGTGCTCAACAAAGAACAATGTCATTGACAATCAGCAGCGCCCGACACCTACACACCAACTCAAAGGTAATTCTAACTTTGTTATCTTCTAGAATGCCTCATGCCCATATGAATTTCTTGATAACTCTTGACCTGTGTGTTGCCCGGTACACATTTAGTGAATTGAGTACAAAATTAATCAACTGTGCTCTGTCTACTATAGATAAAGTTTTTTAGCCCTATTTTTTTTATTTTTGATAGTATCTTATCAATAAGTGGCTTAAAGTTAGCATTTGTAGGTTTGACGGCTGAGATTGGTACTTAAAAAATTGTAATTGAAAAATTGGACATTTTGAAACTAGTTATGGAATTTAACCATTCCTTCTAGTCATACGAACTTTTGGAAACCACAATTGGACTCTTCTCTTTGTTAATGTCCAACCTTGGAAGCTTATTAAAAATTTTAAGGGTAGTACCAAGTGAGATCACTGTGTTGCCATCAATTTCAGAAAATAAGAACAGGTTATCATCAAAGTTTAAATTCACTAAGATCACTTTCTACATCTAGCATGAAATTTGAAAGCTACTTTCCTCTCCACAACTTTATCCATGAGCTTGCTAAATACCTCCAATACCTATAAGAATAGATATCAAGACACATCGTCCCTTTATCTTGTGCCTCTGGCTCCTTTGATTAGTTCGGAGGGCTCTCCATTTACAGAGATTTTGAAAGTCATAGTTGTTATGCATTGCTTGACTCATTCGGTGAAAATGTTAGGAAAACTCATAGCTTGCATTATATTAATGCTAAATGTCTAGTCAATCGTGTTATAGGCTTTTCGAAAATTCACTTTTAAATGCACATTGTACTTCACTAGGAACTTAGTATAAATGTTTAGGTTCTTGTTATACTTAGTTGTGGATTAGTGAGTATTGGCATAAGTATTGTATTTTGTTCCCATTTAATCTACTCTTTTTGAGGATTTCATTAATACTTATGTTTACTTTTAAAAAATATCATAAGATTTAGGTCGATAACATTACTACATTTTTTACAGGCTTTTTCTGATGATTCTGATGTAGGATTGATATGGAAGACATAATTTTAAAATATCTAAATAAGATTAATTTAAATTAATTTTGAATAATAAAAATTTTATAACAATAATCCAAGATTATTAGATTACACGATTTAAAAGTTGTAATTTATGGATTATCAATAGCCAATCCTACCGTTTTCCCTAGTCTTGGTGTTATTTTCATTACTGTTTTATTAATTAGCACTCACTACAACAACGCATCAAATATTTGTGATAATCTAATTTTATAAATGTTATTCACTTCTAATCTACGTCCCACTTGACTATCCACAATTTAATGTTGCCTTTCAACTTTCAAGTTCAACAACATGATAAACGTAAAATGGGAAATGCTAGGTTTTTATTTACCAATAAGTGGTTATCTTTTGTTTTTTGATAGATGAATTGGCATATTTGTTTTTGTTATTCAATTATTTATAAACATGAATATATATGACGAAAACATGATTTTTTTTTCTTTTTTCTTTTTTGTGTGGATGATGTGCACGATCGATTTATACATACCATCTTCCTTACATAAATAGCCTTTCCATATAAACATGCAACTTTTTTCTTTCGGTAATTCCCATTTTTATTCATCCTTTATCTCCGAAAATCCTTCTGGAATGCGAAAGGAAAGTATGTAACAATGATTGTATGAAAACTAAGCCAAAGGGTTTTCTGATAAAAAATCGCAGTCGCTGGCGTATCTGGAATTGAAGAAACCCATTAAACTCCCAATTAACAAGCCATGTTCCGCATAAGCACTTGTCTTTTTCATATTCTGAACGCAATATTAATGATCTTAGGGTTCATTGCCATATATTATTCGTTGTTTCTCCGTCTGCTTGGAACCTCTGACTGCCAAAATGCCCTTAAAAACCCTTTATTGATAATGGGTGTGTTTCTCTTTGTGGTAGCTTTGGTAGGGTTCCTAGGGACATGCTGTAAGGTTACGCTGGTGTTGTGGTTTTATTCTCTTGTGATGTTCATGTTTGTTCTTGGTCTCATAGCGTTCATGGTTTTTGCTTTCGTGGTTACCCATAAGGGTGCCGGTAAGACGTTGGCCGGGATAGGTTATAAAGAGCACAGACTCGGGGATTATTCCAATTGGCTGCAAAACCATTTCGTAGATGGGAAGCATTGGTTTGAGATTAGGAGTTGTTTGATTGATGTCGAGGTCTGCAAAAGTCTTGGAGAGGGTTTTGATCAAGATGTTGCCCAGTTTTATCAGAAGAAATTGTCTTCTCTACAGGTTTGTCATTTTCTCTGTCATTTGTTATTTTCCTGCGAGATCTATCCTCCATTAAGATACTTAGGACTTATATTATTGCTACGATGATTGACAATATTTGATTTAATTTGTTCTGTTGTTGTCTGCATATCATGATCAATGATGCCCTGCATTTATCTAGAATAACGTTTGCTGACATGAATCAATTATCTGCCATGAATATAGCCCATCAACTTTTCCTAAATTCTGCAATGCATTGTGAAACTGTGGTTTTTATACAATCATTTCCTATCTGAGCAACTCCTTAATTTTGTTTTGTTCAATGGATTGTTTCTTCCTTCAAATTTAATCCTATCTGAGCAACTCCTTAATTTTGTTTTGTTCAATGGATTGTTTCTTCCTTCAAATTTAATCTGATAGTTTCATTTTCTCATAATTATATTTAGACATATAGGTTAAATCCAGCAAAAAAAACATATTCCAAAATTGATAAATCTTCATATGTAATTTCAGTCTGGTTGCTGCAAGCCACCAACGTACTGCGGATTGGAGTACAAGAACGCAACGTTTTGGTCGATGCCCCCAACTGGTCCAGCAGTGACAGACCCTGATTGCACCACATGGAAAAATGAGCAGAACATTTTATGCTACGACTGCAATTCTTGCAAGGTTGGGATTTTGGACAACATCAGGACAGAGTGGAGAGCTCTGGCCATTGCCAATGCTTGCATTACAGCTTTCGTCATTATCGTTTACTCCATTAGTTGCTGCACCAGGAGAAACATTAAGTACAATGCTCACAAGTACTATTACAAAAGCCAGTACATACCTAATTAACATCATCTTCCATATCTCCATTCTAATGTTATAACTGTTATATTGCCAAATGCATCCCATGCTGGATTATCTTGAGCGGATTCTTTTCTTTACTTAGGTATGTTGTTAGCTAGGCTTCAAAATCAAACCCTTTTGTGTTCTTACAAAAAAATGTTCAAAGCTGTCACATTGGAACCACTGGTCTTTTTGCCTTGGTGAAGATGAAGATGAAGATGGGGTCAAATCTCCCAATGTGTAAATTACAGGAGTTTGGGAAAATAAAATTACAAGATATAAAATAAATTAGTCTCTTTCACTTTTCATACTGGCCAACATTTCATTGATTGCTAACATTAATTTTATAATACAAAAGTTTTAAAAAAGTAATTTAATCTCATAAAATTATACAAAGATATTATTTTTATCTATTGAAAAAAGATATTAATTAAATGAAAATATTGAATCAGTTTATATTATTTTATAAAAACTTATTAATTTTAAAAATTAATTTATTAATTAATAAATTGATTAATTTTTAACAATAAAATTTATTAACGGAATTTTCTTTATAACTAGCCTGGATTTTCTTTCAATGATAATGAGTATTTACCATCCTAAAAATATAAGCAAGTCCTCTTTTGACTTGGTTTCTTTTTTGAAACTGTGTAAAGATAAGTTATGCATGAGATAATGATATTATGAAGGGTAATTTAAAATTTAAAATATAATTTTATTTGATAAGAGTTGCCAATCCACAAGAAGAGAAGTTGAGATTAGAGCCAACTGCAACAAAAGCAAAGACATCCCCTCCAGAGCGTCTGCCCACCAACGTAACAACCGACTGGACGAATAATTAACACAACAAACGACATGGTTCGTGCGACGAATACACTCTTGGCAGTCTTCAACTGCGTTACTCTAGTCCTAGGCCTCACAGCACTTGGCTTGGGGTTTTATTCCTTCCTTGAAGGCAACATAGCGTGTGGGAAAACTGTACAGAACCCGTTAATGATCGCTGTTGCAGCCTTGTCTATGTTATCACTTCTAGGGCTGATTGGTTCACTTTGTAGGGTTAACTTCTTTTTGATCTTGTACGTGACTGTGGTGTTCCTTTTGATTCTTGGGCTTATAGTTTTCACAATCTTTACCATCTTTGTCACCAATGATAAAGTTGGTAAGGTGATTGAGAAGACAAAGATCACGAATTACTTTGAGGTTTGGTTGACGAATCATGTAACCAGTGGCAAGATATGGAATGATATCAAGAGTTGCTTGGCTTACTCAAAGGTTTGTACGGATGGTGATATCTACAAGCTTGATTTGTCTTCTATTCAGGTGAATATTTCCTAACTCTTACAATTACATGGCTCTTTGCCTCATTCACACTAGTAGACCACAATATACATTATCTAGACCCATCTATTGAGTTAGATTTTATGTCCTTTTTTTTATCATACCAGCTTCATGTCCTTTTTTTTTTTTGTTACCAAGTCTCGGTTGGCTATTTATAAATCTTCCTACTTGCTAATAACAAGCATTTATCATGTATCTATTCCAGTTAGGATGTTGCAAGCCACCAAGTTCATGTGGATTCCAGTTGAAGAACGCAACATTGTGGGTGCCACCTAACTCGAGCTTTTTAAAGAACGATAGTGACTGCTCAAAATGGAGCAATCAGCTGGAAAAACTATGCTACAACTGCGAGTCATGTAAAGATTGTTTTGTCGGGAGCATCAAGAAGTTGTGGAGGGCTTTAGCCATACTCAACGTTTCCGCCACTCTTATTGCTGTCGTCGTCTATACCATTGGCCGCTGTGCCATGAGGAATAAACGATGCTAACTCATCAGGCCCGCAAGCTTTAAACCCGAAACTAAAACTATGTTTGAGGGCTCATTTTACATTAATTGCTGTTAAGACAATGATTTTCACGTATTATTTGAGGGCAGTATGTTTAATTCAACTTTTGATTTTAGTTTTAATTTTCATTTTCAAATTCAGTAAAATAAATAAATACCTTTACTTTAGATTTTCATTTACTGTTAACTTCAAATATCTCATGCTTGATTAATCAACTAGCATTGTCCTGAGAAGCTTTAGCCTAGGCTGGATAGATTATCAGCCATATTTTCATAAGAGCCAGCCCAAGAAACAACTGCATTGCACCGGAGCAATTTTTAATGTGGATGGGACACTTAAAAGAAGCAAAAGGTATAATAGATAGGAAAAAGAATAACAATGGTTAAGGAATTCAGTTTGCCAAAAGTGTGATGTACTCATGAAGAATCCAACTGGTTTTACTTGAGAAAAGTACATCCAAGAAACATGAAAAGATATGCTACCAATGATGTCATGAGCTCGAGTGTCCATGTTGGGGGTATTATAACTGTTGGAATCATGGGAACGACTATAGAGCCACAAATCCATCCAGTTGCCAGAGCTCCAAGGCTGCAAAGCAGACAAGATTCTAATATGAAACCCTTCCATTTCGTTGATAGGGTATAGAGAAATAAGACAGACGACTAGAACACTTGAAAAATGGCAAATCAAACTTACCCAATAATGAAAGCTCTGCCCAAGCTTTTGGTCTTCTCGTTCAGAAAGTAAATACAGGCTGCCAAAGATACTGCCACCTGTACAACAGAACATGACTTGTTATATGGATAACAACAGCGTGTTGCAATGGCTACAGCTGAATGCACAGACCCCAGTTATCCATGTGGACAATCTAATAATAACTATTATGGGGCATACGAAAAATGAGGAGCCAACATTGCACGCTAATTACAAGCATTATACTTGCAAAAGAAAAGGGTGGCATTTGAATGAACAAAAAGCCCTCCCAATGCTACTAATATCACACAGCTTAATTAACAACTTACAGTTGTCTACTTAAACTAAGTAGCAAACAACTCAAAGTGCAGTCCTCAAAACACTCCGTTGCACCACTACTTACTTCTGAAAGACCAGCCTCTACTTTGAACTTCTATAACAGAAGCAAATACAATGCACGTCAACAAACAAAAGCATCTACAAACAACCAAATGTTACAATCCAAACAGCATTAGAAGAAGCTTCCCTAAATTAGCTTATTATTTTTAGCAAACTTTTATTAGAAATTGGCAACTGACAGGGTTCATATTGAAGAGAGTCTAGAGACATTCCATCTCCCATGCCGAGACATATGAATACTTACAACAGGATAAGCAATACTTACAACACAATAAGCTTCTGCAAACTACACCTGCTCTATTTTAACCAAATAATCAGAAAGATCTAATAATGCACTTGATGGAATCATCCACTGTCATTTTAATTTCTTGCACTTCTTCTAATGTAGATTTTTCTATACTTCGTCACCACCACATCCATTTTCAAACATTAACCATAACAAAAGAACATCTAAACCAACTTTTGAGAACAGTTTATAAAAATGTCAACTATGTATAAGAAAAACCGATTTATTGGTTTTGAAAGACACAAATAAGGTATGACAACTGCTATTGCTCTCAAAACCACCCTTGCTCCTCATGCCTTCAACAGAAACTGGTGCCAACTTATCAAGAATTTTACTGTAATATGAAATTTCATTAACTTTTCCCATTACAACCACTCAGCTTTCAATTAGATTTCTGAAACAATAAACCACAATGTCATCCGATTATATTATAGAAACCAGATAAGGAACGTGGCCACTCCAGATGACTTATACATGGTGGATTTCACTTTGATCAAAACTCTTATAACTCTAGTTAAGCATCCATACCTACAACTTTAAGTCACTCTGGCTAAGTCTTATGGTGGCACAATGAAATAGCATTTAGCTTCTATCAGTCAATTTACCGATAAAAAATGCCAAAAGGAAGCAACTGGATTAAATCTCTTGCTCCAGTGTAATGAAAAGAAAACATTCTTATCTGTGTGGTGTTGCCCACGTGATTTCTTTAAAGAAAAAATATTGAACAAGTTGTATTGCTACTCACATATATACATATCAAAGATTCTACAGCCAGTCTTTTAAAGAACCAACATTAAATACCAAACATTATGATGAGGACATAATACATACTTGTCCAAGTAAAGCTCACTATTAATTACATCATTGGTTGGCAGCAAAAGGCATCTAAAAAATGCACACACAAAAAACTGTGCAAGACTACTATTTATATTCAAAAATTAGAAACAATAGCAAATTGGCAATAATCAAGTGCCTGGACCTTGATTCTTTGAAATCTTAGCATCAGACTTATCACTCAACATTCAAGGTCATGTAGCATATTGCTATTCAGAATCAGGTTTGAATTTCATCACATTTACTGGGTGGAAAACCCAAGTGCAAGGTGTGTATTAAAGAGCTACAGCAGCTGAATAAGACAGAAAAAAGCAAAAAAAAGAGAAGCCATCTCAGTCACATCACCATAAGATCTATAATTTCACATTTCATTCTCTTCATTCTTTAGATCCGTAAATCAAGTAACAGCTACTGTATAATGTGCTATAATATAAACTTCACGATTTGTGGATATCTATCAGATGCAAGGCCAGAATTCTAAGTTTTCAGGATAACAATAGCCAGCGTGCTTCACACAAACATACTGAACAGTGAAGTAAAATGGGAAAAAGGTGTATAATTATTAAGATCGGATCTACAGAACAAACCTGAAAAGCAGGTCCACCTTCAGCAGAATTCATGATACTCCAGCCACCCATGAATGCAAAGAGAAACAACCTTCTGAAGATAATTTCAACTGGAGGAAGTTCCACAAAATTGAGTAAATTCTTAAACCAAGGTGGAGATTCCTCCACCTTTTTCTTTAACCTGGTTTTCAAATTAATTTTTGCTTTCCTTCTTTCCCTAAAACTAGTCATTAGCAATTTCTCAAAGGCAGCTTCTACTGATTCTTCACTTCTCTCATTTCCAGCATACTGTTGCAAGAGAAAATTGCGTGCCCCCCAAATTTCTTCCTCTGAAGCATAAGGACTAACCCCAAGGCGCTTATAAGGATCCCAAACATTAATTCGGGGAAATTTTGGGACATTACCTACAGAAAAAGGAAGCGAAACAAGATGCTAAATTTAACACAATTATCATAGAATATGAAGAGGTGATGAACAATAGGAATTAATTACAGATACAACACATTTTAACAGAACATAACATTAGAAAATATATGTTAATTAGCAATGAACCAACAATTACACCTTCCTTTTCCAATCAATTTTGAGGCGTCAACCCGCAACTTTCTGATTTTTTTCCAGTGATGGAATTGGAAAACAAAAGTTACGGAGAAAGAGTTTGTTGATAAATATATTGCAATACAGCATACATTCAGAGTGAAATTGCCTTCAATGCTTGCAAACAAATCCTCTGGCTGTGCATATGGCTTATTGCATTAATGTACATTGACATCACAGCCATATGCAATATTTAGTAATAAAAGCAACATAATCAAGATGTCACAATTTGCCGGTATAATATGCCAACATGGGTAATGGTGTGACTGTCAGCAGTAAAGAGTAATGAAAGCTTCCTAAACATACAAGCATTGGCCTTCTAAAGATAAATAGCAATGGCAAGAATGTCAAATGAGAAGTCTCAACTTCAAGTACTCTAGAGCAAGGCAAATATCAACAACAGTGCACAGCTCACACTGAACGCCTAGTCTATTTATCTGAAGTTCCATACATTTAACATGTTATATACATCACTTTAGTCTTGTTTCTTCACAAAATTGCCCATGCACCATGAGCAGAATACTTATAACACTACGTGAGTAAGTATGCTGGCTACATGAGAGCTCAAGAATATACATATTATTAAAAAATTCTTGTCAAAAGCAAAACTAAATAATCACATATCTTTTGTGATGACAGCTTGAGTTTGTTTTTGAATATCTTCAATTACCATCAAATACAAAATGCCTATACACCAAAAGGTTCTAGGGAGGATAGTTCTCCTTTACCCCTTAAATAAGGCCCTCTCTCCATGCATACCAACTTTTTATCAATTATCACAATCCCTCGACTAGTACCATAAACCCCCACCCTTCCGATAACAAAACAGAAAGCAAACTTCTTTTAATCCATGTAAGCACAAGATATTACCAATACAAGGGAGTAATATAAGGGAGCAATTTCAGACCTTCTCTTTAAATCGTTCCTTAATCTGAACCAGACAACTAAATGGGCACATCTTAGAAGGAGAGCAAACTAATTTGTTTAAAATGATAATATCCTGGATTTGAACCCCCCACCTATAAGAAAACGGACCTTGATATTTCAAATGAATTGCTCTAATAATCACATCGTTATCGTAATAAAAAACATAAAAAAGCCAAACATAGGAATAAAGAAAGAAATACCTTCATAAGGCGCAGCTGTAGCGCATTTCACAGTGCAAAGGTTTCGTCTTTTGTATCTGCTCGGAATCGCGATGGAAAAAGTTACCTCCTTTTGCGCATTAAACAGAGACTTATCGCTACGCCAAAAAACCCCAAAATTAGTCACAGTAAATGAAGAAGTAACAGAAGTCAAGACCCAAATCACAAAATCTGGAAATTAACAAGTCCCAGATAAACCCTAATTCAAAGCACACAACGGGCAGGCATACAAAACGAGAAAATGGGCAAAACCCAAATCAGAAAGACAGAGAGAAAGATAGAGCTTACAGTTTATGCGTGAGGGCAAGAGAGGAGGAAGTAGTAGGACTGGAGAGGAGGAGGGAAGACATTATATTGACTCAATAATCACCGACTTCCACTTTCGTGAGCAAATCGCTAATTGCTGATGGGAAGATGATTTTACGATGTCTGCCCCAACCAATCAATCCTTCTACCGTACTGTCAGCTAGGGCGGCTGATAGAAAACGAAGAGGGGCAAGCAGAGGACGGCTCTCTAAATTTTGTTCATTCAGTAGAGGATGAGAAGTTTGCAAATAAGTCCCTGATCTTATACCTTATTTGATTTGACCCCTAATATTTTCTAAAATATGAATGAACTTTACCAGTTTTTTTTCTCTTACAGCTTACCAGTTTTGGCCCATCTTAATTAACACAACAACACCCGACTTTGTTGTCGAAATCAAGACTCCTATAATGTATGCCAAAGTAGTGCCAAAGTTTAGCATTAAGTTGTTTTATTTGAACTTTATAAGATTGATATATTTATTGGATCTGTTTAAAAACTGTGTCAATTTTTTGATAAGTAGCATATGTATGTTGATTGATTCCCTCAAACTTAGAATTATGCCCGTGAGAAGAAAGGACTTTGTGTCTTGTTATTATATCATTGTATCTCAGTTACAGACTTAGTGAATAGGGAGAGAGCTATAAAATATAGAAACACTGTCTAACGATCCTGTACAATTATCTTCTAATTTGTCTATGTCTAATTTACCTTAATAGTGGCAAAATATAAGCAAATATCGAAGCTATTTGTGATTTTAACTTACAATTTTTATATATTTTCATGAAATATGTTTAAAGCATGTCTTGATGCTAGGAAAGTAAAAGAGCATTGTTCTTTTTTCTAGAAAATTTAAGGCTTAATAAATCTAACAGAAACATAAAAAACAATCATTAAATAGAAATGGATAAAGAAATAGTAAATTCTATCATTTCTATGGTTACTTTTTAAATAGTAAGATCCTTTCTATACATCGGAGTCCTTTTTGTTAGAAATGCCTAATTCACCCCCAAAAGCTAGCTTAAGAGGGGGAGGCTTGACAAGTATGAGAGCATTCAAAAATTTATAATAATGTGCAAACCTCCCCTTCTTAAGCTAGCTTTTGGGGGTGAGTTAGGCACTTCTAACATGGTATCAAAGCTATGTTGTCTCGATGATTTGGGGCGGTGTCCGGTTATGTCCCTTTGCCCAATATGTCCATCAAATGTCCAGTCCTGCTCTGGACTGAGGGGGGTGTGTCAGGAATCCCAAATCGAACAACTATAAGAGCATTCAACAATTTATAATAATGTGCAAACCTCCCCTTTTGAGCTAGTTTTTGGAGATAAGTTAGGCACTTCTAACACTTTTCTTCAGCTAATCAATGTTATTGTTAACTTGTACAGTTCACACTTTTTGCCTCTTCATGAATTCTCCAGTAATAAGTCTTTTATACTAATGAGATTATCTATACAGTATATATATATTTTTAACTTGTATAGTTCACACTTTTTGGCTCTCCATGCATTCTCTAGTAATAGGCCTTTCATACTAATGAGATTATCTATACAGTATATATATATTGTTAACTTGTATAGTTCACACTTTTTGGCTCTCCATGAATTCTCTAGTAACAGGTCTTTCACACCAATGAGAAATTATTTATGACCTAGTTTAAATAAATCAGTTTATTGCTTTCTTTATATTAATCTTTAAACAAAGGCTTGCCTAGTCTAACCATCTAAACAACCCCATTAACATTCATGTTACTCAAGTTGCCCATTTCATGTAATTCTATTCAGATCAATGCTATGTTTTTTTGACTAAATTATTAAACAAACTAATAAGATATTATGAGTTTTTGAAATGTATTTACTAATATCCTACTTGAAATAAAGATACTAACATAATTTAATTGTTATATGGTCAAAAGATATGTTTAAGAATTCAGTTGTTAAAAATAATAATAATAATAATACATTTCTATAGTTTATGATGTTTAAATTTTATAATAAAAATTAGGATATATTAAATATTTTACTTATAATTAAAGACACTTATTATAGCTTAAGTTATTATTTAGCATATGCATAATATTTATTATTTATTTCATGTCCAATTTAACTTGAATTTTTATGCACATCTTTTTATATTTTATATTTTGAGGTAAAATAACGAAAAATGTTCATGTAATTTAAGTAATTAAAAAATTTATAAATTTATAAAATTTTGAATCTTTTGTGATTTTTAGTTTTTTCTTACACGTTTATTAGAAAATAGCGATGAAACATGCATAGCATGAACATAATACATATATCAATCAAATGTTGATAAGTCAATTCTTAAACTTAACCAAAATCAATTAGATCTAACTCAAATCAATAATTTAACATAATTACAATAAATTATTAGGAGGAATCAAGTTAATTAGTTCAAACTGAATTTAGGAATCGATTTGAGTCATTATGTTAGTAACATTCAATTTATTTATGTGTGTTGTTCACATTGCGTATATTTTGTTATTAATTTTCATAAAAATAAAGAAGATTTTTTATAAAAAATTTAAAAATTATAGTAAAAATTTTAAAAATCTTTTTAAAATTACTTAACTTACAAAGAAAGCTAATGAATCGGGCAGTAGATAGACCAAATACTGAAGTGTGTCGTGCATATTGGCTTCAGCCAGGCCTGGTTAACGAGCTCCACCAGTACACCATTCACGCATGGTTGAATTAGACCAAATCCTGTTGCACGCACATTGTTCTGGCGCTCCTTCCTTTTCCCCTTCTACTTTGAGAAGACCTATTGGAGACGAGTGATTTGATCAAGGACGCTAGAGATATTGAAATATTGAACCTGAACCTCAGGAAGATTATAAACCCGCAGTTATATGCATTCCATCAAGAGGATCACATAAAGAGAAATATAGTTTGCGGCTTCCACCTCATGGACTCTTTATTCAAAGATGTCAACATGTATTTTCAATCGAGCAATTTGTCCCCATGAAGAAATCATATTACTGGTGGGGAGAAGGAGAAATCCATGTGTAGAGGACAAGAAGGAATCCACAATATTAATAAAAGTTGAGAAATCCATGTATAGAGTACAAGAAGGAATCCACAATATTAATAAAAGTTGTCCCCAAGAATCATCTTCTCTTTGATGGGACAGAAGATCCTTGAAACAAACGAGAAACTTGAAGGGATTGAGGCAAGAACGTACTAAAGTTTAGCACTCTCTTGCTGCGCAAATTGCTGTCTCAAGACCCTTCTCATTACCTTGTTTGTTGCCGTCCTTGGAAGAGAAGGAAGAGGCACAACCTGAGAAACCTGCATTTTAAAAAATTGTCAAAAGATGTTGACTCCAAGTGTCTGGGATTTTGAATGGAAAGACAGCCATGTGCAGTATGTAATTTCAATAGATACCCTGAATAAAGGATTTAACGTCTTCTGCAATGCTGAGTTGAAAGACATCCTCAGCTGATCCAAGTCTAAAGTTGATCCATGAGAATGCTTGAACACAACAGCAATGACCAATTGCTCAGGACCACCCTGAGGAGGTGGCACCCCGATTGCTGCTGTCTCCAGGATACTACTATGAACCGCATTACAGCTGCGCTCTATCTCAATGGAACTCACCTGTCAACCAAAACAAAGACACATCTAGCTATAAATACTTTCCGACTAACAAGGAAGCCGGAATTCTTGCATTTGAGATGGTCAATAATGAATTGAACTCTTTTTAAGTTTTGTGTTGTATCATAAGCACAAACTACAACATATAAGCACAAAATATACACAAATTGCTATATATTTTCTTCAAAACAAGTTAGCAATGTATGTTAAGACTTCAAATTACGTGAAAGACTAAGGGTCAACATACATTATTTGATTAGAGGAGCTTTATATAACTGGCACCCAAGCTTTAAATGCTAATAATCATCCTAGCAAATCTATAAAGTACATTTAGTAAGTTTTTTACCCGCATCTTTCTTTGTTAAGAGTATCATAACATCCAATATTTGACTCATGCCATGCAACTTCAAACATCTTCAACATCTAAACATGATGACAAAAAGTAATAGACATTTGCACGTTGAGTTTAATTTGTAATTGTCTTTTCCTTGAGGCACACATCATACAGGGATGAAACTAGCACATTCCAACACAGTAAAATAAGGAATTTAACTAGTTAACCAATTGCTTCAGCAAACTAGAGCCTGGCTTATATTAGATCTCCGAAAAGTATCCATTCCTGGGAAAGTCACTCTACAGGGTTTTGGTTTATCTAACTGTTTATGCCAGAGCTTTATAAAGAGTTTCATCCATGAAGACAATCTCTACCTTGATGCCACCAAGATTCATAGTGTCATCTGAACGACCATGTGCATGATAGTATCCTCTAGAAGTACGCTCAAAAAAGTCCCCATGTCTTCTGAGAACCTACATGGATTGAAATCACAAGGGTTAAGCTAAAGTTGGTGAACATTAACCTTGGATACGGCCATTTCAGAACACTCACCTTCCCATTACAAAGAGGCATTCCCTTAAAGTACACATCAAAATGGTCAGCATTCAGTAGTGTATTTGAAGCTCCAAACATGACAGGACCAAGTGCTAGTTCACCCATTCCTGGTGCATTTTGTGGCTGCATTAGGAGGTAGAAACCAAGTCAATAAAATAGTAAACTGAGACATTCATCAAGTTGCAGCAAGAAAAAATGGTGAAATTGGTTGAGAAACTCCATCATGATGAATCATGCTGTGAAGACACGAGTTATGAAAAGTTTTGAATCAATTATTTACTATAATCACTAGCACACAGGTAGATTATTTTAGTCCTCACATAAAAATTGACTAAATGCCAATGTAAACTTTTACAGGCATTCCACATTTTGAAATCAGAAATCAAATAGCCTTTTTGGTAGCTAAGAAGATATTTTAAAAATATCAAGTCAAGATATATAAAAAGCTAAACACGTATAACCAGTGTGATTTTTATCACAAAAGTGATTGACCATGACAACATTTGGAAATTCTACGAAGGTTTAAATTGCTGCAGAAAAAGAGATATGGCTATACACCAAATATATACAACAAACATCGGTTCTATTTAATACTTGTTTTTGGATGGTTCAGATCCACACTAAAGAATTTCTGTGCTTACAATTGGATGACCGTCACCACCAAGTATAAACAAGCTGCAACCCATTGCAGGAGTACTAAAGGCAGCAACTGATTGAGGCTGCAATAAGGAACCTGTGACAAATCCACCACCAATTTCTGTACCTCCACAATATTCAATCACAGGTTTGTAGTGAGCCCTTCCCATTAACCATAAGTATTCATCTACGCTTGATGCTTCACCAGTGGAGCCAAAACAACTACAGGAAGCAAGAAAAACAAAACACATCCCCAGTTGATACAAAATTAAAAAAAAAAAGCTTAAACCAAATAAAGAAGAGAATAGGACTAGTCAGACTTATATGGTGTTTTTTACTGTCAATTAAAAAAAATGCCATGAGTAGCAACAATAACTTACACTTACCGAATAGTAGACCAATCACAGCCACATGTGGAGTTTGCACTTTTCCATGAACGGACGATACTGGGGATCACACCAAGCATTGTTACCTTTGCATCCTGAGCAAATTGCAGAAGGATCATACATGAAGTTCCAGACATGCCCAATTTTGGGAAACTATGGTTTAAGGTCATGCCTTAATGAAAGTTGCTCATGCACTCAACAATGTTCAAATTCCTTTCCTCGATAATAATCCATATCTAATCAAAGATTTGAGAAAAACAAATTGACAAGACATAGCAATGATGCATAATAGCTTCTGCAAGATTTTCAACTTAGCATACCAAGTCTACTACCTATCCTTTACTTGAACATTATGTTTGTTAAAAGCTATTTTAAAGCTTTTCTCCAGAAATTTATTTGACAGATTTGAGAGATTTATATCATAGCCTCCCATTTGTGTACACGCAGTTTCCTTGGCTATTGTGCTTGCCCAAAAAGAAAATTTCACAAGAAGGAAATCTAGTTTACAAGGCATCTTGTCAAAGCACTAGATTTTGAAGATAAAAATAAACAATACAGGCATGGAACGTTATGCTCAAAGTAAAGGATGGCAAAACAAGTTCAATAGAGAGAAAATGGGAAAAACCAAAAAGTGGCTGCAGAATTGATAACCTAAGTTGTTGGGCCCACAACACAATACAATTGATGGAAGCTTAACTGAAGTACAATAAAAAGATATTGGATCCTTAATCATATGCCTAAGATGACATTAACAGGTCCTGAAGTACAATAAAAAGATATTGGATCCTTAATCATATGCCTAAGATGACATTAACAGTTGTTTTCTAAGAGCACATCCACAAACTTTTCCCTTATGACAACCAGTATGAGTACAAGATTAATAGGTTAAGATAATTGGAACTAATGGAAATGAGAGATATAAGTTTCTTTGTTTCACAAGGTTAAACTAGCCATACAATGAAAAATACAGGCGCAAATAATATTAAACGTCAGAAATGGGAGTAGAACACGGACCTGTACAAATTTGGCAAAGCCATGTCCAAGGGGGGATCCATTATATAACGCAATTGAAGCCCCATTCAACAATGCAGCATATACTAACCAAGGACCCATCATCCAACCAAGGTTAGTAGGCCAAGCAACAACATCACCTTTTCTAATGTCCATGTGACACCATGCATCTGCAGCAGCCTTGAAAGGAGTAATGTTGGTCCAAGGAATTGCTTTTGGCTCCCCTACACCAGAAAATATTTTCAGTTAGACCTGTCGACATACACCATTCTCTCTGATTATTGAGTTAAGGTACTAATGCTCAATAGTTTACTTAGCTTTTAATCCTTTCAATATGTCCCGAGTGGGTAAAATATCAGGAGTCACAAACCTAATCTTACAGATCTGGATGTTTTTACTAATATCAGTAGCCATAACTTCATTCAGAGCTCCACAACAGTGCAGATTGAATCTGAGATCTGAATTTTGAAATAATATCCTTTTTAGTTTAAAGAGAAATTAACAGTTACACAGTTAAGCCAAAAATGAAAAAGGAAAAGAAGTTTTTCTTAGCAGAATTTCCGAAGCTATTTTGAATTTAGTCAGATGGCGGTTGAATAATAATTAAATGGCTTAAGCTTAGTCCAAGATGTACTGAAATCAAGAAAGCTCAAGAGCATAATTCTCAATCCTTAAGCTACCTGTAGTTCCAGATGAGAAAAGGATGTTTGTAAATCCTTCCACTGGTTGCTCTACAGCAGCAAATTCATTTCCTCTGCAAGTTTCAATGGCAAGAAAATTAGCATTGTACTTTCCAAAAAACAAATTAGCATTGTACTTTCCAGAAAACATTAGCGTTGTGAAGGCTTCAGAAAGACTAACTTCGAACCAAAGAGTTCATTCATCAAACTCACATGTAATTTCCTGAACGACTGCCCCAAGAAAGTGCATTATGAAGTTGTTATCATAGACTATGATTAATATAAAACAACAGGGGATAACAAACGAACCCCTTTATCCTCTATACTAAATCACAATCAGCTCATTACACATGTCAAGAGACTGTCATAATAGTTAAAGTGAAATGCAATCCACACAAACTGAATAGCTACATATATATTCTGAAGATCAAGAACACATAAATGTTCTTCAAATTTTATTGAAAGTTAAGAACAGTTGAACAAAAGGAATACATATAATACAGGATCATGAATCAGGTTGATCCTACACCTTTAAGATAAAATCTATACCTTAAATTCTTTACTCTGTCTACAAAATAATGCCAAGAAATGTCACCATCACGCAACTTAATGCTCAGGCTAGAACCTTTGGCTGGAACAACAATTGCCGTAGGTGCCACAGCATCCACAACTCTACTGTAGGATTTAAGAGTACATTGTGAGATAAATTAGCACAAACTTAGGTTCAAGAATGAGGAGGGTTGACAAATAGAGCAGCCAAGCAAGTGAGAATTTCACCTATACAAGGGAATACTTTTATCACCACGAAATATAAGATCCTGGACATGAACAGTCAATATAAGATGCTTCAGTAATGAACATTTTCTGAATACATCTTATCAATAAAAAGTCAATCGGAAAAATCACCTTAAAGGTTGGATCCAAGAAGCTCTTTATTAAAATATAACAAAGATTTGAAAAAGAAAGCCTCCATTTACATCTATGTGACCACCTGAAGGTAGTGCTCACTAATAACTAAGACTTATTCATTTCTCTTTCTAAACTTATAGAGAAGATGGTAAAAAGAACTCCAAGCCATGGTTTGAGTACATAATGATTCTACGTGAGAAATAAATATAACCTGTGTAAATATAGCCTTTGCCTTTGAAATTGTAAGCCTCGTTGATATTTCAGCTGGAGCAAAACTATCAGCAATAGATACAACAACATATCCTGCCAGAACAATAGCAAGGTAGATAACTACAGACTTGACAGTCATTGGCATGTCAACTGCAATTGAAGATCCTCTATCCAAACATAGTTCATTTAGTGCGTGTGCAACCAACCTACAAGGATATAGTTCAGAAGAATATTAATTCATAGATGTCAACTGCTAAAAAAAGCAAATACAAGTAAACAAACATTCAAAACAAATTAATAGAAGCCATTATACAGTGGCTTTGCTACTTGCTAGAAACCCAGAAGTCCTCAAAATTAATTGCATCACACAGTTTAAGATCTAAACTGTGGTCACCCTTCAAATAATTGTTTAGAAATTATGGCCTTTTGGAAAACGATTTAATAGAACATATAGAACATATTTCAGGGAGTTGTATCCAATCACAATCAAGTGTTGCACTAAACAAAATGTCAGTAGCAAGCCATCTAAGCTAATGGCCCAGTATTACTGAGCTCAGCTCCTAGGAATTGATGGCAACAATTTGATTCTCCTTAGGCACTGGTCTCAAGTAGTAATGAAAAGAAAATTTCTTAGTACAACTCACATCCACTAAGTTTTATTTCAAACTAAAACAAGATCTAAGAAATGCAATGCTTTTATCTCTTTCCTATTATGTATTATGTCATGTTTACTCCATAAGCTTTAGCATAAGATGATGGCTAGGAATGGAATATCAACATAATAAAACATATTCATAATAAAACAATAAGCAGACCTACTTAAACCCCTCCATTGATTGTGGGAATATCTGAGTACAAATGTCTGCTAAAAGTGCGCATCCCTTGAATTTGAATCAACTTATGGCATCAGAAAATTTTGCTGAGTGGAAGCAATTATAAGAAAATGGCTATAGGGTAAAAGTAACATACCAAACCTCTGTGCGCAATTCCTGGAGTGTCATGCTGCTTACAGGCTGATCATCATTTCCTTCATCACGCCATTTTATTACAACATCATTCAAAGTTCTCTTAGAATTCAAGTTCATGCAGTTCTTTGCAGGATTCAAATATGCTCCAGGCAGCCAATGGCCACCTGGGGTAGACAGATTATCACGGAAAATACATTCTGGAGGTACTGAAAATGAAATGCATAACTCGTCCAATACAGTTTTCCAATAGACCTAACAAATAAAGAGAAACAAAAATAATTAGACAATCATAAAATAACATGACGGAAATGTTGAGACATTTGCCTTTTAAAGAGTTCTGAAAGGATACAGGAAGAAGTCTTACCTCAGGGCTCAAGACAGAGAACTCTTGAAAATCTGAGAAGTTTGTTATGGGGTCTTTGTATCTATAACCTAGAAACTCATTGCCATTTCTCTCCAAAAGCTGGCCAACGTTTGTAAACCTTGCGCTCTCCCTAACCATGCACCAAGCAGCATTAAAAATTAAAAAAAGGAAAAGCTATCTTCATAACAATCATAACACAAATGCAGAAAACCCAAAAACTAATGTACACACCATTTTATGTTCAAGTGTTGCACATGATTATAAAACAAATAGCTTTCTTAATTATCCAAATAATAGGTGGTACATCCAAGTACAAATAGAAGAGTTAATTAGTAGATCTTAAGAAGTATAAATCATGAACTACGAAAAAACTAGATGTAACAACATATCAGATTATTCATGCTTATATGACTTGATATGTACAAATTATTTAACAAAAATACAAACAGTAAACATGATACCAAATTATTCATGCATGGTCAACTTAATAAAGTACAAATCAGTTATAAAGAAATACTAACAAGAATCATAACGTCTGTAGAAATTCCGATTTGTTCTAGAGAATTATAAGAAAGGAAAAGATTCTCGTATTGTTTCTTGCAAATCAATTTCATGGTTTTGCATTAGATATCAATGCTAACAAGTTTTCAATTTGAACCATACATAAAAGAGATTTTAAAAATACGTTTTTTTAATTATTATGATACCATCAATACATACAATTTTAATTTAATAGTTAATATTCGTTTTATAAAAAATAAAAGCGGGTGGTGGGGAAGAGAGTCAACGGAGCGCTTAATCAAATAAAACGGAGAGGCACCAAACGGTACGTTTCGCAGCAACTCCAGTGAGTCTAATCTTGGTCTTGGCAAGTGGCACTAGCAATGCATGCTCTAAATAAGCAATGAATATATGTAATGGGAACAAATATCTTACGGGTCGGGCGACCAGGTGGGAGGATCGGGCCCGAAGTCTTTGAAGCAGCCATAGTACATCATTTGATGGAGGGAGAAAGGGAGGTCTGGCGTGAGCACACGCTTCGAGATGTGTGTCCACGTCTCCGGAGTAGCAGCCCCGTAATTACCGACGATTTTGGTTACATCTTGGTGAAGCTTCTGGGCCGCTGCGGACGGAATCCCCAGAGCTTCGATATCGGAGACGGATATGGCATCAAGAGATTTGTAAATCATACCCATGAGAAAGAGAGAGCGACACAGAAGTGTACTAGTTGAACTATTGCTACTTTTGTTGGAGATCAGGGAGGTGGGAGAGATGATAAGAGGCTTTTCGATTTGCTTTGGCTTGATAGGCTGTATTATTATCTACAACTACAAAGTACATAACACACTCGGGAAAATAATTAAACAATTTGCAAATATCATATTCTTCACTGTTGTCTGTTGTTGTGTGATAACGATAGCTCCTGTCTTTCTTCTACGTTCCCTTATATAGCTTATTTTTCGTTTTCTTTTTTCATTTCAATCCCTGATATTTAAATATGAAATCAATGTCTTTTGTTATTTACTATTGGGTCCGTTATGGTAAAAATCATTAGGAAGGAGTAAAAGCCACATGGCACCATATTGCATTCATTTAATTAAGTTAATCACTAATGTATTTGCAGTCCGATATTGATTTCGAGAGGGTATAATTTATTTCTATCACACTTATTTTATTCGATTCATGTTATGGAGACATGCCAACATAAAACAGACAGGTTTATGAATTCTAATTAAATTATACATGTCATTATTTGGAGATGAAATTGATTTTTGACTTGACAATGTTAAGGCATTAATTATATAAGTAAACATTAATAAAATAGGGGGAAAAAAGCCATCTAAGCACCTAAAAGTTGGTGCTTTGAACACATATTTACTTATTTCATGAGTTAGTCAATATTGTAATAATTCTAAGTGTACAACGTAGTTGTAGCTAGTACCGACAAATGCGGATCGATCTCACAATGATAGTGATCACTAGTAATTACCTTTTTCTTATTATTTAGCTTACGAATTGATTTTAAATTTTTTAATTAAAAGATACTAAAACTAAGCAGGTAGAATAAAATTGGTAATGAAGTTGAATAGAAGGTCAAGGAAGCACGTCGGAAATTATCGGTATCGAGAATTAGTATCTAGGTTTCGATTTTCCTTGAACCCTTAACAGATTGATCTTTTATTACTCAATTGTTTTATTGATTTTTTGAACTGTGGAGATTCCTGTAGTATGCTAATAGCTAACCTTAGGTCTACTAACAACTAATCCTAAGATTTTCAACAGAATTACTTAGGTTAAAGTTTGTAGGATTGCTTTACTGATTTGTGAATCCCTCTATTAGGTTTAACTTTAATTTAGAAGATTTATGTCATCCTATCTCTAGGGTTGCAATCAACTCTTCCAATTATAGTAGACCTATTTGAACCTAGGATTTTTCAATCTCTATCTCTACATGTACATTGGGGCATACGAAATCAAACATATATAAACAGAAAGACTAATTGAAAACAACAGAATCATAATTTTAAATCTTCCTGATTGTCTTCTATCGAATATTCTTGTGATGTAGAGGTCTGATCTTGTATTCTAATGGATATGTCGATAAATTCTTCATGTTTCCCTCTCCTCTAGCTTACAATTGCTTTTTGAGAACAATCTCCTTATCTGAACTCACATCCTCACATCTGCTCCCTCTTCAAGTCTTCGTTCATGTTCTTTTGTATGAAATTCTAAGGTTTTGCTCGATGCATGGTCTTGTGTACAATCGTGCATCAGACTGTACATCACCAAATTCTTTCAAAATTGTGAAACTACACAGCCTGGGAGAAGTACACGGGCAGATGCTAAGTCGTGCATCCCTTCTGTGCGTTGAATCTTCATTTTATGCATTGTTTTTATTCAAATTCTTCTCCTTTAAGTCAGTGAAGGCAATTATAATACGTATACACTCTTAGAAGGCATTAAGTATCAAAGATACACTAAAAGTATAAAATATCAAACAAAAATGTCTCAAATATAAGGTATAAATATGGTCAAATATCCATCTATCAAGCACATATCCTTTTAAACTTTATTTTTTAATCAATTCACCCCTTAAACTTTAAAAAGATCACCTTCGAACTCCTTGATATTGGCAATAAGCTATATGGGCCATGTTAAGTGTATGAAAATGTTAATTAATGTTTATTTAGGGGCAAATTGCATTATCTATCATATTCAAGTGTAAGAAGCAAGATTTTTCCCTAAATTGAGCTTCTTTTCTTAGTTGATTTTAGGAGAAAATCTCGTTCTTCAATTAGATAATGATCATTTGTTATGCATCTATCTGCAAGAGTTCAATGTAGGTAATAACTCCAACTATTTGTTTGTTAAAAGCGAGTGAATTTTCATATTATGGTATTCTAAATTAAGGCTTTCATATAATGTAGTATTTAATGATTTTATTTACTTTCCTTTAAATGTCAAGTGATATTTTTAATATCATTTATTCATTTGTCTCACTAAAAGATATAACTAATGATGGTATTAGTTAACTATTATTATTAGACTAAATAATTTAGGTAAATTAACAATGAATGTTTAATTTCATTTATTAACTATATATTTTTAAAAATATGATGAAAAATATGAAATCATCAATATCGTTAAGAAGGAGTCTGAGTGGAAGCAAATTAATGGTGAACTCTTATTTTTTCAATATGGAGCAAGGAGTCCATTGATGACCATATGGACTATTGAAAGCTCTAATAAAAGATGTTGTGGTTGTTCTCAACTTGAGTTAAGTTATAGGAGGTGATCTATTAATATGTTAGAATTAACATTGAAACAATACATTTATTTTTGCAAGAAGGGGGTTGTAAATTCTTTCTTTGGTAGTATAAAGATATGACATATATGGCAAAACTTTTAATACTTTAAAAGTTAAAAGCGTGGAAAATAATGGGATACACTTTCTTTTTCTCAATCATTTTATTAAAAATTTTGGCAGCACAATGACTATATTTTGTCCTTTTCAAAATTTTCAAAATTTTACACAACACATTTTAAAACACTTCTAATGTTTCATACACCATTTCACCACAATTAATCCTGTGGTGGAGTCCCAATTACTGCAACACTTGTACATACTTGGGGTGGTTTGTTTAAAAATATAAAAATAATTGTGAGCTAAACTAGCTCAGTGAGTGTAATCAGTTTAGTAAAAGTTAACTTTTTATAACAACATAACTGAAATATTTTCATACATTTATAAAGCTCGTGGTAAAATAATTGTCATAACAATTCACTCGTGCATCATAAAATCTGGTAATCCAATAACATGTCATAAACACACAGCATTTTTTTGAAATTACTATTTCGAATTGCCTTTTGAAATTAAACTTATAATATAAGAATTTCCATTTTCTATTTTCTATTTTCCATTTTCCTTAATCAATAAGTTTTAAACTTTTATATTGCAAATAAGTCAACCACTAGAATTGGTACCATACTGTACCTCCAAATTACTTTTAAAAATAAATAATGGTGGCATTATTATTTATTGTCATGAACTTCTTAGATGATATAGCCTACCACACACTTCTTTACACTATGGTACCCTTAGGCATAAGGTCACGGAGCTGGTTCTGCATCGTTTACTCGTGATTGGTTAACCAATAGTTACAAAGCTAGTTTTGCATCGCTTACTTATAATAGATTAATCACAATAGACTGATAGTTACAGAGCTGGTTCTACATCGCTTACCAATAATAAGTCATAGAGCTGGTTTTACATTGCTTACCCGTAACTGGTTAACCACTTTTTACGGAGCTGGTTTTACATTACTTACCTGTAATAGGTTAACCGCCATAAATATACCAGTATAATAACATATATAAAGCTTAGTGATGTAACATAGTCAAAAGCAACTCTTACATTTACGACTCATCTTTTCTAAATCAAGTATAGGAGGATTCATAATTGAATTATTTCAATGCAACTCCCAATCATATAAAATTAAAACTCATATATTGCTAAAGCATACACTTACGCTGGCAATATTCATTTGTAAAATATCATTTGTATAAAACTTAGCGTAAATATTCATTTCATGATCAAATGAAAACCATTTTCACAAAATCAATTTAAAGAATAATCACAAGTCATTAATTCTTTTACAAAGAATTTAGTCATATAAAACAACTAAAATACATTCACATGCTATTAATTCTTTTGTAAAGAATTTAATCATATAAAACAAATAAAATTCAATCACAACTTTGGGAACTTACCTCCAAGCACACTCACGCGTTTTGTGCCTCTCCTTTATTTACATAAAGTGCATTTCACTTAGGCATTTATTTCCAAATTATGAAATAAGATATTAAAACTATATATTCGGTTTAACCTAATTCGAGATTTGTAGCGTGTAACACGCATGCTAATTGTATTTCTGGTTACTTCTGTAAGCTAACCTATTGGTCTCTGTTTCCTAATATAACTTCCAAAGTCACTTAAATATCATATTTTAACCATTTGAACTTACTAATTTCTTCAAAACATAATCTCAACTTATTTAATTCACCATATCATGATCATACATGATGAGTCACGATCATGACCTATGTCCAAAATCTATACCTTCAAATTTTCCTTACTTTTCACATAGCAAATGTTCAAATTAGGCTTTGAGATCTTCTACACACTTGTTTGCCTAAGTCTCTAGTTTCCATATCATCAAAAATTATGCCATTTAAACTTCTAAATTATGAAAATATATCAAATATCACAATTTGTTTCAACACAGGGGCAATATCAGGTTACCATTTTCAATCTCAAACTTCAATATCATTAATCCAGAATTAGGTCTAGGTTTATTCTAGAGATTTTTAATACTATGTCTTAGGTTTCATATCCAATTTGGATCACTTAATTTGGACGTATTTAGGCTGATTTATGGCTAAAACAATGAGGCTGTTTCTAGTGAATCGAGAATCAAAGACAAAATTTCACTAAACATAACTCTTTCTCTTGTCATATTTAACTCTTAAATGCTTCCAAACTTATTACCTACTCTATCGAAAGTAAAAAAACATTATTTATCTTACATGAATCTATCCCACTCACAAGCCCCAAAGCTAGAAATTTAGGTTAGGGAACTTACCACTTTCTTTCAATCTTTTGGACAAGTAAAGAACACTTAATCTTGATCAAACTCTCTTCAATTCATGCTCCAAAACCCATCAAAAATTAGTTGCACCCTCCTTATTCTCTCCTTGACTGAAACTTCACTCTTTCTTCTCTTCTTTTTCTTCTTTTGTTTAAGTATCATGTATATGTTGAAAGAAGAAAGCAATTGGTCTTACTTTACTCCTTTAATATCTTTTAGTGCATTACACATGACATCTTCTAATTGGTCATTTTTTTTATTGACTCATCACCATTCAATTAATCATGCTTAACCCGTAAGAAAGCTTCTAATTGGTCATTAGGTGTGACTCACTAATCCACTTACACCATTTTATACAAAAAGACCAAATTGCCCTTAATGAGTTTAATTCACCAACTAACTGAATTAAACCCCAAAAACATTCCACAACCGTCTTATTTTCAATTGACCATGAAATACTATAATTAAGATCAATACTTATTGATTAGTTGCTTTTAAAAATTTTGAATTCGTTTAAAATCATAAATACTCATTATTTTCCAAAAAAGGCATTTTATTCCAAAATTTTGGATTATTCGAATTCTATTAAAAAAACTCTGTTTTGACCCGTTTTAGTTTCTATGAACTCTAATCCTAATTTTAGAGCTTTTCATTGTATTTTAAATTATTCGGTGACTTGTCAGTTGCCCAGAAGAATTTTCGGATTGAATCCGAAAATCATTAAATGTCACTAAAATCATCTGGATTTCATTCAAAAGTATCACCTAAATCTTCAAAGCACATTTTGGAGCTTTTAAAGCTCGTTCGAACTCATTCCGTAGCTTTTCAGAGTTTTCGAAAATTTTTCAAGAAATTTTCGATCGAGTTCAGAATCGTCTCCAGTCTATCGGTGATCTCCGTTATAACTTCAATAATACATTTAAACACTTAAATTACTCTAGTATGTCATAAATAAAGCATACTCTATAAAATGTATGTACAACACATTACACAGTATAACAATTGACTTAGGATATTACATTGTAAGTCAATTTATATAATTTTTCTAATTATAAAAATATTGTATACATGTATGCATTTATGTATTTATACATAATTTTTATAATTATTAGTTAAAGTGGTAAACTGTATAACACTTACATGATATTTTATTGCATTAATTATGTCATTGTAGTGCCTCTTCCCCCACCTCTTCCCCCACCTCTACCGATACTCTTTCATTTCATCTTCCACTTGTTTTATTTGATTTGCATTTACATTTGGTCCTATTTGATTATTTATTTATGATCTTTTCCCTCTATCTCTACCTACAAGCTCTTTGTTATGAATTTCTTCAACTTTCTAGTTTGGGTGATTGTTTTTTGTATTTATATGCTTTAGGTTATTATTTCTCTACTTGTCATCTTTGTTAATTATTTTAAATAGTGCCTCTTTTATATTGCTTTATTACGTGATGAATAATATGTTAAAGAAAACTATGAATTATGTAATATTCATAATTAGAACCAAAATGACAAACCTTTCTTTACACTCCCTTTGGTTTTGTCTTTGAATGCCACACTTAATTTATCTCATAAGCCTCCCATACCTAGACATCTGTCATGTCTTTAATTATATAAACCTTTCTTTCTTCCTACTTTTTTGAAGATGGTCAGACATACTCTTTAGTATGGGAGCTTACATAACTTCACATGATGACTAAAATCATTCGCCATCTAAAGTCTAGAGGGACACTTGTTAATATAGTCAATCAAATTCAATTTACTATCATAAATGAGTATTCCTCTTAAGCGCCAAGGGCTACACGTACAAATCTCATCTTGCAAATTCACGTAAAATCTGTTTATTCGATACTCTACTTTATACTCATCAACCACATTCCAATCAATTTAGCAGTTACAGTTGTCTTGATTGTTCTCTTCCAACTTAGCCATAATCCTGTGAGCAAAGCTATGATTCTATTTGAAGCTAATGTCCTCTTTTGATGCATTCTATTCGTCACCATTTTTCTTATATGTCCTAATATGCTAATGATTTGATTCAATCTTGCTTTTATAATCCTACAATTGAAGGTTTCATATATGATGTTGTCAATGTAATCCTTTTTTGGTTTTAGCTCTAAAAAAAATACTTACCCCACATTCCCTTTCTTCTTTATTTTTAATTATTACTTATTTATAAGTATAAAAAAAGAGAGGGAGGCTGCACATCTCTTTTAGATGTTCCAGTAGTGCCTCCACACATCCTTATCTAATTTCGTTTAACTTCTACAACTAGTTATTAAATTGTAGACTGAATTTTGATCAAGCAACATTCGAGAATTAGATCTTGAAGTCATAACCTCTCCATTTAACTCTCTAGTTAGTATAGATGTTCCCAACATACATCCTATGCTTTTAATAACCTTTATAAGTCCTTGTTAATATAATATTTTTTAAATAACACATATACAATATAAAAAATGAATTAAATATAAACATAAAATGCATACAATTGAATGCAATGCATGGAAAGTTAAATGCTTATATACTACACATCTATAAACATGGAAGTTTGTACAAGTAAACAACAGAGAAACTAAGCAGATTCATTAGCAAAGTTTAACCAAATACCAAGCAAAGGCCTAACTGAAGAAAATATAACCCTGTTTACATATTCATCAGATTTCTCAATTTTACAACTCCAAAAAAATAATATTTAAAGTTAAACAACATTTAATTTTTTTTAAATAACCTTTTACATGTAAAAGATAATTATTTTTCCTTTCACCATCTCTAATTTTAAAATCCAAAATTATTAACTCCAAGAACCATTCTCACGTCTCTTTGTATTCAACATCAACTACACCTCAAGCAATTGAGAACATTTGGCTATTCCCATTTATACTAATAATAATAAATAATTGCCTTGTACATAAACCCTTAAGGAAGTAATAATTTGAACCAGTTATTGATCTACATCTTTAATGTAGTCTAAATTTATGATAGATTTATTGAGTTAATCTCAAGTTTGGAGGGATGTACAAACAACTACTATAAGACTAGGGGTGTTCTAAAAAAGACATATTTGACACTTAAGTTAGTAAAGCTAAAGAGTGTTAAGTATGTAGAGAAGTATCTACTTGAGCTTAATGGTAACGGTTATGAAAACTTAACTTGAGAACTCTCTCTTTTATAAGCAATCATTCTTAAAGAGTGGTTGGACTCTAACTATCCTTAGTAAAGTTGGATCCAATCTTTACTAGATAAATAGTTTGATTTTTGAATATGAATCTATTTCCTAACATGGATGAATCCTATGTTAAATTCAACTTACAATTTTTAAGATAATTAGTTCTCTTATATGGACCCAAAGGTCGGAAGCTTAAAGAACGTTTATAAATCAACTACTTAGTTTTGATTTGCAAACTTATTAAACGTATATAATGTGTCTTTAGTCTTTTTCAAAAAGCGAAGTCAATAGCTCTAGTAGTTCTAGCTTATATTTCTTTAGTCATATAGGTCCAATAATATTGAATTATAGGATCTATAGCTTTGCATCCAATAGGTATACATAAACAATTTTTATGTTATCTATAGTGATCACCCCTCCATTTAGAGTATCGTATGAATATAGTTTAGTTAAGTCTGGTAAGAGGCTTTACGTATAAAACTTTTCATTGAATTGCATTAATGGAGACTTTGGAGAATTTATTAAAGCATGCTTATATCCTAACAAATTATGCATGGATGAATCTAAGAAAATGAGGGAGAAGTTTTGGATCTTTGAGGTTATCTCACTCAAAGTTCTAAATGACAAAGAGCGAATTCATTATCCCATACTTGGAGAGCTGGGATTTTACTATGATAACTTCAAATATGGACTTCGGTTCCCTCTTTATCCCACCATCAGTAAAATATTAGAAACAACAAGCTTGATTTTTTACTAATTCCATCTATATTCCTAGTTTTTCGTCACTATGTTCATCATTACCTGTCATATAATATGGGCACACAAAATGAGTGGTATATCTTAAGTATCATAACCGTGTGTCAATTATTGGAGGTTGTGAATGGTTTATTTGAAGGAGAAGTTCATCTTCTTGTCATACCTAACATACTTGAAAAACTTTAAGGATAGAGAAGTTTAGATGAGAGATTTTCCTATGGAATACGGATGAAATATCCCTGAAGTTCCTATCCTATAAACTTGTAAGTCTTACCAACCCTCTTCTGCTTAAAAGACCTTATTATATAATCAAAGTCTAACCGTGCCATAGTTTTTTGATATAGAGGAGCATCTTTTTAGGTTTCTTTTTTATAATTCTTTATCATTTAATGTTTTCAAACATTATGCTAGCATCCTTATTGTCTTTATCATAATCATGAATATGAATAAGCAGATCACAAGGAAAAAGACGATTAAGGGGAAAGACTTGTTGGCTACACATTCTAGGAAGAAGAAAAAGCAAATTGTGAGCTATAACGATAATATCACTATCATCAAGCCTACTTTCCCTATCACAGCTAACCTTTTTTCATAACCTTCTTATCCTTCGCCTCCTCACTTATTTCACTAGGCAGAGAATATACTTGCCCTACTTATTCTTGATATACAAATTGGGGACGATAAATGTTTTTTCCTAAATTTCAACTTAAAAAAGATAGATACCATCTTTGGAAAGTTCCAAAGTGAGTCAGAAATGATCTGAGGACTAATCACCCCTATGGATAGATAAAGTTTAGAAGAGATTCCTCTTTATCACATCTATTTATTTTTGAGAGGCATCTTACTAAGGTAAGCATTCTTATCTTAAATAATACCTTATTATCATTTCTAAGACGGATTTTGTGTTTTTATTTGTTTAGGATCTCATATTCGTAGTCACGGGCTTTGAGATAGTCTACTGAGAACTTGACAAGTCTATTAAAGAGAATGATGAGGTAAAGAATTCAGCCTTAAAGAAGTACGTAGACCTATAAGGCATTCAATAAATAGAAGGAAGTTGTTGAAAAATAACTACTTAAATGTCTCAACGAGATAGATAGCGAGACAACAACCTAAAAGGTGAAAACGTAGGCCTAAAGGTTGACAATGATGGGCCATAATCTAATATGTAAAGGCTTTAAGGTGATGACTTTAACATTGTCATAATCCATTATTATCGCATTTCTAAGTATTTCAAGAACTAAAACTATGATAACTTTATAAGTGCAATAATGGCATATCTTGAGGCTTTCAATAAGTCTCCAAAGGAAGTTCCTATATATGTCTTTTATATATTTTGACGAGTTTTTTTTTTTTGGGAGTTAATAAGGATGTTGAAGTCATTAGCGCTATTAGTGGAGAATCGCCCAACTCTTACAACGTCAAGCCTGTATCCTCTAATGTAAACCCCTTGTATCCTTGTACTTTTGTTTCTCTATATTTTATCCTCTTATATGTAGGATGTATATGTATGGATGCTTGGTCACATTTATCCCATTTATTTTTTTTATTTTATGAATTTGTGCTTTTTTAAATATCTTTTTAGACTTGCTTTTTATGATACAAATGCATAACTCTTATGACGTACATTTAAACTTCTCAGCAATCCTATGGAGTTTTGCTTTAATATGATAATCAATGGAATGAAAATAAATATGATAGGCTTATGGTTTCTAGTTCTAGTGTCTTAATCAATGTTTGAAACAAAAATAAATATACATGCTTATAGAGTTTATCTTCAATGCCTTAATCAGCTTCTAAAATGAAAATAAATATGACAAGCTTGTGGAGTCTAACTCTAATGCTTTAATTGTTTTTTGAACTAAAAATGAACATCTTAGGTTTGCAAAGTCTAGCTCCAATTCCTTAATGAAATTTTAAAATGAAAATGAATATGACAAGTTCGTGAATTTTAATGTCAATGCCTTAATTTATTTCTGAAATGAAAATGAAAAATCTATGAGTCTAACTCCAATGCCTTAACAAAATTTAAAAAATAAAATTCCTTTAATCAAAATTTGGAGGAAATTAGCATGATTATTGCAAGTATGAGGAGTCTAGCTCTTTTGACTTAAAAAATTTAAGAAAATTTAAACTTCTCAATTGCATTTTTTAGGAGTCTAGCTCTTTTGTCTTAACAAAATTTAGGAAATTTTTAACCTAATAATTGTAAGCCTAAGGAGTTTGTTTCCTTTACATTAATAAAATTTGAGAAATAATGAATTTGATGATCACAGACCTGAGGTATTCTTGTTGTTAATTTAAAAAGGGTGTTAATACTCTTAGACCAGGTGGTATTTAACTTTTATGTTAGGGAGCTAAAGCGACTTTTCTAAGATTTGATGTTTGTCACCTGCAAGTTATTGATTTTGAACCAAAGAACTTAAAATGAATTCTCCTAGACATAAGGCCTTTAGGTTTACAAGTTTTTTTTCTAGTTAAAGAGATAAAATGAATTCTCTTAAACATGAAACTTTTAGACCTGTAGGTTTTTCTTTATGGTTATAAATTTTATTTAGATGAAAAAGTGATAGATATTTTATTGATAACTATGTATTTTTATATATGATATTTTTGGAAACATAGTATAATGTTGATCCTTCCTTAGATTGGCTCCATTCTAAATATGAGGCACTTTTAAGTCTTCAAGCCTCTTAAGTTTGTAACTTTCATATCTAATAAAAACTTTTATATAATATGGATCTAATCAATTTAGAGTTAGCTTCCCTTCGGAATACCTTCTTTATAAGAAGTTGAGTTTGTAACTTCCATATCTGAAAAAAAAAATTCTATATGATATGAGTCTAACGAATTTAAAGATAACTTCCTTTGGGAATTCCTTCTCTATGAGAATTTTTATTTTCACAAACTAAGTCCCCACTTTGATGTTTCAATATCTTATGTTACAAGCATCTACCTAACCTTTGTTGATACACTTTAATTTTTATGTTTGTGACATCTTTGATCTCGATAATGAGGTTGAGTTCTAAACATAGTTGATCTCATTCCCTTAAGAGTTATATGCCTACACCTTCAGACTTAGTAATTTAAGCTTAATAAAAATTATGGCTTTAAATTTAAATATAAGGTTGACAATTATTTCTCTAGTAAAAGTTTTCGATATCTTTATATATTTATGATATGTTGTATATCTCTTTAGCCTAAGTCGCTTTTGTATCCTAAAATTTGGCTATTAGACCTTATAATATTATCATATTTATGAATTCAGTTATCCCATTAACATGTGGATATCCAATGGATACAAAGCTATGATTAATTTCCAATATATAATAAAAATGTTTGAAGGCTCTACTATCAAATTAGGGTATGATATCTGTGTTTATTACTAGTGTGATTCCATATCTTTTTTACAATATTTTCCTTAAGAATCCTTCAACTATCTTTTCTATCAAACTAGTTAGAGGTTAGTTTTAGAATCCTTGCGAATTATAAACCAGAATTATCCCCATCTTAATATGCTATATGCTAGTTATGATCTCCTTGATGAGCTCCACATAACCCTTTGTGAATTTCTATAAAGACATTATTTTTTTACTTTAAGGATGCATCTTAGATACGATATGGTAAAGGTTCTTTTCTATAGTTTCGCATCTATAATTGAGTATCTTGAGGCCTTAGCTATAGACTTTTTTCTTTTGTTTTTATTTCTTAATATCTTTCTCTCTCATGAGTATGTTTGAATTGGATACAACTAATATGCTTCATCATCCTCTATGATAACAACCTGATTTAATTATGCTATTATTGACTTTTCCAACTCTTCATTAAATATTCCTTAAAGGATAAACCATTTTTGGATTCTATTTATTTTAAAGATGATCAATCATGGTTTTGTTGCCTATGCATCAAATCAATGTTCACTTGTATATTCTCTTTCATTTATTTGAACTTTCCATATATTTTTCTAACTTATCTCTTTTTTTTTTACCTTATATGTGATATTAAGGTGGTTAACCACAAGTTTTAGGTCTGACCTAATATTTATGAGCCTATTTTAGAGGTCATTAGCCAATTTTAGCCCAAATAATCATGCTTTTTATTTTGCCTCATTGCTAGATATTTCAAACCTATATAACACTATATACTATATGTTTATTCATATATATTTATGCCTTGCTACCCTTTTCTCCAACTAGACCATCTATATACGTCATCTATATAAGTGTTTGTTGTCTGGTATGGTTGTTAGAGAGTTCATTAATTTTCCTTTAAGGGTGTCAAATTTCAAGTATAAAAAATTGCTATGAATTTTAATTTCAAATTTTTTTTAAAAATGCACTTGATGTTAAAATCTACAAAAAAATTCACAATTCTTTTTGATACTCTAGTTTATGAAGAACTTGCCTCAATAGAATGCATATACATATGTTGAGTAATGCATATAAGTAGTGCATATCCTTCTTTTTCTAAAATTAAGTATATTAGATCTGAGCACTATAGTATCATGCTCATATAATATATATTGCTATGGATGTTTCTTCTTCCATGATTACAGCAGAGTTGAGGGCTACTTTCAAAATGATAATGTAGAGATATCATTTTTCTCTAAAGTGTGAGGTTAATAGGAACATTAAGGACTCTTAAAACAATCTTTTGATTATTCAACGACATATTGACATTCTTGGGTCTAGTCAAACTCCTTGGAGAGTATTTGAAGAATGGTAAGTAATGGTTAATATATCTTAAGAGATACCTTGATAACCTTTCTATCCTACTTATCAAACTTTATATTTTTTTTATTTTTTAGTGCTTTCATGCCTAAAATAACCTTAATTTTTTGTTAGTTAACCACTATTCCTTTATGGGTGACCGTGAATTTGAGAAATTTTTTTTAATCAACAAATATTTATTGATTAAAGGTAAAAGCCAAGGGAAACTAATAGTATACTGTTAATAATATAAGAAATTTAAAAGTGGTTAAAATAATAGGGTTGAAACAAATTTAATGCAAGTGAAGCTTATAATAATCTCTCATTAACTTACGTTCCATTTACGCAGTAGAGAACTAGAAAAGTTTTGCATGTTGCCTCAGGCTAAAGTAGCTTCCCTGATGATGTTGTTGTTGATAGTTAACATTTCATTGATGTTTTTTTCTCTCTTCTTTGAAAACTCTATTTTTTCTTTCCTTCCATTGATTATAGACTATATAACTCATGGCTAGTTGGAGAAATTATGTGTTCACTAAATTTTCTGGCTTAAGGATCCAGGAGATAATACTCTCCAAATCCTTATTGAGGGTAGTATGTACCATATTTGTGTAAAGTGTCTTCTAATAAAGCAGTAGAGTAAAGGCGAGAAAAGAACAAGTAATTTGTGTTTAACATGATTGTTGCAATCTAAACTAATAATCATTATTTAGGTTTTAATTTCATTTCAAATTTCTATAGTGTTGTGAAGCATTCTTTCACATTATAACATGATTTCCTTCAATTTTTATTTTCACAATTATATCATCCATGTATGCTTTTTTATTTCTCCTAAGTTGTTTGTCATATGCCAAATTCACTAACCTTTGATAGGTTTCCCTTGCATTTTTTTGATCAAAAGGCATAATTTTTAATAGTAGATACCCTTATGTGTGATAAAGGATATCTTTTTTCCTTATCTTCCTCATTCATCCTAATCTAACTATATCCAAAGTAAGTGTTTATAAAGTTTAAGGTTTAGTTGTCTGAGGTGAAATTCACCAATGGATCTATCATTGGTAAAGAACAATGCTTTTTTTTTTTTTCATAGTATGCCTTATATAAGTTTGTGAAGTTGACATAAATCCTCCACTTTCCATTAGCCTTATTGATGAACATATTAGTGATCCATGTAGGGTATTCTACTTCTCTAATATAACTTGTTTCTAAAAGATTGATCATTCCCTCATTAATAACTTTTTTCTTCTTAATACATAATTTCTCTTCTTTTATTTTGTTAACATGAAGAGGGGGTTGAGATTTAACTTATAGGTTATTTTTTAACCTGAAGAGGTGGTTGACGTTTAGCTTATACAAAATTATCTTCTTACTTATACTAGGCATGTCGGCTAGGCTTCATGCCAAAATGTTCAAGTTTTGAAGAAAGAAATTCTTAAGATTTTCTTTGGCAATTTTTTCCATAATTGTATTAATCTTAAGACTCTTAGATTCTTTAGGCCTTCCTATTATCACTTTCCTAATTTCTTCTTCTGCCTCATCCTACTTCTTTCTTTAGATCTCTAACATCTAATTCTTCCACATTTATGTTATATGCAATTTTTTTCTTTTAGGGTAAGGAATAACAATGTTTTTTTATAATTTTTTTAAAAAGATCACGTTAAATTAAAAATAAAGAATGAGTATAATAATAGCAATATTGGAGACAAAAGAAGGTCCTCCTAAACATAAAATAGAACCTGACGTAGAGAGATAACTCTTACAATGTTAGAACATAACGTATTTTTGTTGTCCTAATACATTTTTTGTGAATTGTATCTTGTTTTTCAATTTAGAAAGGCAAGTCCCTGTCTATGGATTAAGTCAATAGTAAAGAGACATGTAATTTTAGTGCTAATATCTACTCCCTGACCCCAAATATAACTTTAGCTGTAATTTTCCCCTTCTATACTTTTCTCCCTAAACAATCCTGCTATTTTTTCATAACAAATTGCCCTAATCATGTTTCCTATTTCTATTTTAAAGATTATCCATTGTATATCCTTCCTCTTTGTATTCTAATAACTCCAAATATTTGTATAATTTTAGAGCCAATATGCTTCTTCACACTTCCCCATTATAGTTCCGTAAATTCTCCTAAAATGGGCATTTAAAGGAAAGATGTCCCGGAGTTTCTTGTTATCTTTTACAGAGCACATAATCACTCTGTATATTTATGAATTTGACCAATCTATCACATGTGTTGAAACTACCCTTCATTATAAGCCATATATAGGTAGCAACTTGGGGATTCACTTACTCAAACCACAAAAGATCGACACATGGTACTGACGGTGAGTTGATTATGAGCTTTTTTTGTATAAATTTTTATTGAAATTCCTAGAGGAATGACTAGTCTAAATTATTCTATCTTGTAGTTGTGGATTTAGGATGATCAGTAGTTCATCTTGAATCATCAAATTAATAGTTGGATCCTTGTGTAAGGTGAGAGCTTTTTGCATTGCTAAGTTATCACCTATAATTCCTTTTGGTTCACTACTTACATGCGTGTAAAACCTCGAAACTTTCCTTTTATCGAATAAAAATTTTCATGTTCGATTAATAGTATTTTCAGATGAATAGTGAATTTTTGTGAGACCCAACCTCGAAATAATGAAAAATATTCAGAATAAGTATCAAAGTTTAATAATACTGAAATGGATCAAAAATAAGTCGTATAGGATGGATTTCAGGAGTTCTAAAAGTTTAGGACTAAAATGCCCTTTTTGGAAAGTAATGGGTATTAATGATTTTAAACTCATTCGAAAATTTTTAAAGCATCTAATCAATAAGTATTGACCCTAATTAGAGTATTTCATGGTCAATTCTATGTTATGATAGTTGCGGAATATTTTCGAAATTTAATTCGGTTAGTTTATGAATTATATTCAATAAAGGGCAATTTGGTCTTTTTACATGTCATCAAAGGGAAATTTGGTCTTTTTACATGTCATTAATGGTAATTTGGTCATTTTACATGGTGTTAATGGAAGAATGAGTCATTAGAAGAGAACTAATAGGAAGGTGAAGTGTGGAATCCATTAAATGAGCACTAAAAAGAAGAAAGCAAGACTTTTGCCTTCATTTGAACATAAACGTGAGAGACCAAACAAAAGGAAGAAAAGAAGAGAGAAGAAGGGACATTCGGCCAAGGAGGGAGAAGAAGAGTGCAACTACCATTTTTCATGGTTTTGGACCATAAGTTAGAGAGACCTTGATCAAGTGGAGGTACTCATCAAATACCAAGAGATTGGAAGATAAATTGGTAAGTTTCCTAACCTAAATTTCTAGTTTTAGGGCTTTTTTTAGTGGGATAGATTTATGTAAGATAAATGATGAGTTTTGACTTGCCATGGAGTAGATAATAAGTTTCGAAGCATATAGGGGATGAATATGACAATAGAAAGAATTATGTTTAGTGAATGTTTATATTTGGTTCTCAGATCACTTGAACCAGACATCTTTCTTTGACTATAGCTTGGCCTACAGACCTCCAAATCTGGTGATTCGAATCAGATATGAAACCTAAGACATAGAAATAAAAATTCCTAGAAGAGACCCTTACCTAGTTCTAGCTAAAGCATTTTGGAATTTGAGATTAAAAATGGTGATCTGATGTTGCCCCTGTATTGGGGAAGCTTGTGATGTTTTATGCATGTCTCTTGAATTAAAACTTCAAATGGTCTAATTTTTGATGATATGAAAACCAAAGACATAGGGGACCGAATGTGTTCTCAAAGCCTAATTTGAACTTTTTCTATATGAAAAGTAAGGAACAAGTGGAGGTATAGCTTTTGGAGATAGGCCATATCCGTGACTCATCATACATCATCATGATATGATGAATTAGATTGAGTGAGATAGTGTTTTGATGAAATTGATATGTTAGAATGGTTAAAAATATGATTTTAAGTGACTTTTGAAGTTAGAATTGGAAATGGGAAATAATAGGTTAGCTTTCAAGAGTAAATGTAAATACAATTAGCCTACGTGTTACGCGATTAAATGCTAATCTCGACTTCAATAAAATCGAATTTATAGTGTTAATGTCTTATTTTTGAATTTGGAAATAAATGATTAAGTGAAATGCGCTTGTGTAGGTAAAGGAAAGGCACAGAACTTGTAAGTTTGCTTGGCGATAAAGTTGCTTAACATTGAGTACATTTTTATTGTATTTTATGAAAATGATTTCTGTTCTATCGTGAAGTGAATATGGATTATGGTTTTATGTGAATGATGCATTATAAGTGAATATTTCTAGTACAATTTTATGTTTCTAGCAATATATGAATTGAAGCTTGAAAGTTAAATCTTATATGTTTTAAGTTTATATTGAGATGCTGTTATTGGTTGATTAAAGGAAATAGTTTTTAGCCTATGGTATACCAATAAGTTTTACACATATTAATATACTGGTATTTAATGGTTAACCTAGTACAGGTAAGCGATGTATAACTAGCTCTGTAACTAGTGGTTGACCAATTGCAGGTAAGTGATATAGAGCCAGGTTCGTACCTACCGGTATATAGTGGTTAACCTAGTATAGGTAAGTGATGTAGAATTAGCTCCGTAACTAGTGATTGACTAGTTGTAGGTAAGCGATACATAATCAACTTTGTAGCTACTGATGTATATTGGTTATCCTAGTGCGGGTAAGCGATGTAGAACCAGATTCTTCAGTAGTAATTAACCAGTAGAGGGAAAGCGAGCAGAACCAACTCTATAACTTTATGCCTGAGGGTATCATATGTCAAAGAAGTTAGTGTTAGGCTATGTTGTGTAAGAAATTCATGACGTTTATAATGCCATCATTATTTATTTGAAAAGAGATTTTAAAAACTTGATTTCGGTAAGCATATATGTTTTATATTAAATATTGAATTATGTAAATTGAGATGAATTTTTTTAGAGAGGTTTAAATAATTAAATATGATTTGAGTAGAAATTCTAGCATTTATTGAGCTCATTTAGCTCACACTTTCTTTTTTGTTTTAAATGAAACCTCCCAGGTGCACGATCAGGGGCTTCAGTAGCTAGGACTCCACCTCACAACTAGTCAACTTCGTCACATGTTGCTGTGTAGGCATCTTTGCCTTGTAAGCTTTTTTTTTGAACATTTACATCTTTATGAATATGTTTTGAAGTATATTTTATGTAAAGAATGCACGTATATGAATGTTTTAAAGTTAAATGCATGAATATGTCTGAGTTTACTTTTAAGATTATTGAAGTGATTGTTGAGATTGCTTGTGAATGGACGTAAAGTCCAAAATTTGTAGTGGGGATTTTGAGATGATTATAGAAGTGTTTTGCACTGTTATAGGGCTTTTGAAAATTTTGGGTAAGTCAAACTATAACCATTGTGTTGTCAAAATTTTTAATAAAAATGTTTTAAAAAATTCCACTACTTATATCTTTTTAATGTTAAGTTAAGGCTTTCTTGGTAAAAAGGCCAATAGGCTTAGCTCTACGAGAACTTTCCAGCTAGATCGGATATCAACTGGAGGGCCATCGTAAGGTGTCGAGCGGGCCGCCTAGTCATTTCAAGATAGGGGCCTGTCATTATTGGTATCTAAGCTTGACTTTAAAAATGGATTGCCTCCTTTTTGGTTTAAGGTTTTTATGTTGTTTTAAAAGTGAGGGACTAATAAAATATTATGATTTACATGTATATAATTTCATAAACTAAAAACTTTACACATTTTCATTTTTGTCGAATACATAACATAATGCACAAATGAGGCTGTGGACGTCCCAGGAGAGCCATTCCGATGACTCTTACACCTGTGTCACCTCCGACATAGGAGGAAGAGCACATTTTAGAGTTAGCAAGTGCCTCCATGAACCAACCATATTCCTAATCATCAAGGCTGACTAATTCGACCGGGGTAAGTTTTAATGGGAACAGATGGCTCAGATTATCGCTGCAGAGATGCAGTAGCCACATGAAAGTGTAAAAGCTTCTGGATGTTCAATTGAACTCGTCTATAAAATGGGCGCTAAGAATTTTGATGAGAGTGGAGATCCCGAGAGTGCATTCACATGGTTAGATCGGGTCACGAAAATATACAGAGTGGTTGGATGCACAGATAAGCAGAGAGTTGTGTTCTCCACCTTCCTCCTTAAAGACAAGGCTAAAGGTTAGTGGGAAGCCATTGAGAGATGACATTCGGATGGGGTATCTTAGGCAGAATTTCAAAGAGAGTTCACAGACAGATTCTACCCAAAGAGTTATAAGGATGTAAGGGTAGAGAGTTCTTATGTCTGGAGCAAGGTTCGACATCAATGACAGATTATGGGAAGAGATTTTTAGAACTTGTCAGAAGTGTTCTGTTTATTACTGATAGTAAAAGCAAAAGTGTGAGAGGTTTGCTATAGGCTTAAGTCCTAGATTACGGATTCACCTATTGTTGGTTTTACAGACACACTACAGGGAATTAGTTAAAGCTGCAATAAAAGTGGAGAGAGATGAAACAAAAATCACTCAGAGTTCAAGATCAAAATAGAAACACAGCGTACTGGCTAGTTCATCCTACAACAAAGAAAAATAAGTCAAGATAGAGTGGTGATAGGAGGTTTAGTAGAGGCGAATCGTCCAGCTAGGGATCCTTTGGGTCATTTATTAAGCCCAGAGACTTCTATGACAGTAGGACCCTAGTGCTAGAGTATGTTACTTACGGAAAAAGAAATTTGGTGAGTGTTTGATGAATATGACGGGTTGCTTCTATTATGGTCAAGAGGGTCACATTATTAGAGATTATCTGTAGTTACTCACTACAGAGAGGTCGGTGGTTGGATCTTCAGTGCCTCCACAAGCTAGAGGGGGTTACAGACAGGGTGGCTGGGGGTTTCTCAGACCAGATGTTGAGTTTTATTGGATCTAGCAGAGGTTCCAGGGGTAAGGGAGCTGCCCCTACAGGATAGGTAGGTGGACCCTATACATAAGCCTAAATTTTTACAGTTTTTTAGCAGCAGGTCGTTGCCACACCAAAGCTAGTCACTGATATGATTACTATTTTTGATCATGATGTATATGGTTTAATAGATCCTGGTGCTACACATTCTTTTATATCAATGGATTTCTTTTGCGAAATTGAGTGTTAAGCCTTAGTTATTAGACCCTGGGGGTAATAGTTTCCATTCCGAATGGGAATTTACTCTTCGTTGAAAGAGTGTTCATAGATAGTAAAATACTGATTGAGGGTAAGGAATTCCCAACTAACCTTATCATATTAGATATATAAGATTTTGATGCTATTCTCAGAATGGATTGGTTATCCACACATTAAGCGGTGGTGGATTGTTTTAAAAAGGAGGTTATGCTGAGTCGATTAGGGAAACCAGAGGTGATCTTTCATAGGATACAAAAAGTTCTTTCCACTAGTATCATAACTGCCATGGTAGCCAGTATAATGCTTCGTAAAGGATGGCAAGAATATCTGGCTTACATGATTGAACAAAATAATAATGAGGTTCAACTAGGAGATATTCTGGTGGTCAGAGAGTACCCTGACATGTTTTTGAAGGATCTTCCAGGATTACCTCCATATTAGGTAATAGAGTTTGAGATAGATACACCACCAAAAACCCAACCGGTTTCATTTACTCCATACAAAATGGCTTCAGTGGAGTTAAAGGAATTGAAAATGCAAATGGAGGAGTTACTAGATAAGGGTTTTGTGAGACCCAGTACTTCTCTAGGGGGGGCTCCACTCCTATTTATAAAAGAGAAGGATGGAGAGTTTAAGGTTGTGTATCGACCATAGACAACTGAATAGAGTGATAGTTCGCAACTAATATCTACTCCTGAGGATTGATGATTTATTCAATCAACTACAAGGATCCAAGGTGTATTCAACGATTGATCTAAGATCATGTTATCATCAGTTGAAAGTCCGTAGTGAGGACATTCCAAAAACTGCCTTTAAGACGAGGTACGGGCATTATGAATTCTTTGTTATGCCCTTTAGATTAATAATTACACCAGTTGCTTTTATGGATATGATGAATAGGGTATTTCGAGAGTACTTAGATAAGTTTGTAATCATGTTTATTGATACCATATTGGTGTACTTAAGAAGTCAGGAGGATTATGCAGAACACCTTTGGATTGTATTACAAACCCTACGAGAGCATCAGTTATACACTAAGTTTAGTAAGTTCCAGTTTTGGCTTGACAAGGTTGCTTTCTTGGGTCATGTCATCATAGTTGAGGGACTTATTGTGGATCCCCAAAAGATTGAAGTTGTTACTAATTGGAGACCTCCTACCACTGTGACGAAAGTCAGGGGCCTTTTTGGATCGACAGGCTATTATAGCAAATTCGTTGAAGGATTTTCTAGAATAGCAAGCCCATTGACCAAGTTGACACAAAAAGAGGAGAAGTTTGAGTGGTCAGATGCTTTCCAACGAAGTTTTGATGAATTAAAAGAAAGGTTGATGACAACTCCTATACTTACATTACTAATGGGGACTGATGGATTTATAGTGTATAGTGATACCTCAAGATAGGGTTAGGGTGTGTACTCATATAGAATGATAAGGTTATAGCCTATGCTTCTAGGCAATTGAAGAAGTATGAACAGAACTACCCTACCCATGATCTAGAATTGGTAGCAGTAGTTTTAGCATTGAGAATATTGAGAAATTACTTGTATGGTATTCCTTGTAGGGTTTTCACGGATCATAAAAGTCTGTAATAGTCGTTTACTTAGAAAGAACTGAACATAAGGTAGAGGCGATGGTTGGAGTTAATAAAAGATTATGATTATACATAGAGTACTAAATTGAAAAGCCTAATGTAGTGGATGATGCCTTAAGTAGGAGACCTACCAGTTCGAGCGCACAACTAAAGACTCTATATCTTCCATTTCTAGTGGAAATGAGGTCTCTAGGATTGAGATTGGATATGACAGACTTAGCAGCATTAATTGCTACCTTTCACGTTCATCCCATCTTAGTGGATTAGATTAAAGAGGAACAAAAACAAGATCTATAGTTGATGTAATTGAAGATAGAAGTTAAAACTGGGCAGGGAATGAATTTTACCATAAAGGAAGATGGTACAGTGATGGGGGAAAAATTATGAGTATCAGATGTAGAATAATTAAAAAAAGAGCTCTTAGAGGAAGCTCACTCCTCAACTTATGCTATGCATCCAGTTAGCACGAAAATGTACCACGCTTTCAAAGAATATTATTGGTGGAGAGGGGTGAAGAAGGAAATAACATAATTCGTTTCTAAGTGTCTAACCTATCAGTAGGTAAAAGTAGAATATCAGAAGCCTGCGGGATTAATGCAGCCCCTCCTTATCCCAGAATGGAAGTGGGATAAGATTATTATGGACTTCATGGTAGGAATTCCATGGAGTCATAAGGGCACGATGTTATATGGATGATAGTGGACAGGTTAACAAAGTCCGCACATTTCCTTCGAATCAAGAATGGTTATCCTTTAAACAAGTTAGCCCAGTTGTTTACAGATGAGATAGTGAGACTCCATAGTACACTGATTTCTGTTCTCTCATACTGTGACCCTACTTTTAAATCAAGATTTTGGCCCAGCTTACAGAAAGCCTTAGGTATAAGCTTGAAGTTTAGCACTGCCTTTCAGCTTAGACGAATGGATAGTCAGAGAGGACTATGTAGACACTTGAGGATATGCTTAGGTCCTGTGTTATGGAGTTTGGGGAGAATTGGGACACGCACCTACCACTAATAGAGGTAGTGTACAATAATAGTTATCAGCTCATTGTTAGCATGGCCCCTTATAAGGCTCTTTATGGAAGAAAATGCAGAACTCCAGTATGTTGGGATGAAGTTGGTGAAAGGAAACTAATAGGTCCTGAGCATATACAGGTGACAATAGATAAAATATAAATTATTGACAGATTAAAGATAGCTCAGGATATTTATAGAGTGTTTCTCAAGATTTATCCTGGAAAGGCGTGTTTAGATTTGGGAAACATGGTAAGCTAAGTCTGCGTTATATGGGACCGTATGAGATCATAGAAAGAATTGGGTCAGTGGTGTATCAATTCAAACTACTAGATGAGTTCGTGAGGATTCACTATGGGAAGTACCTAGCAGACCCTTCACATGTGGTCACTGAACAACCGGTGATCATAAAGGAAGATTTGACTTTCGTGGAGGAACCTGCACAGATCCTCGATCGCAGTGAACAAGTTTTGCATAATAAGATCATTCCTTTGGTTAAGGTACTGTGGAGAAATCACGAGGTAGAGGAAGCTACATGGGAGCCTGAGCAGAAGAAGCATGCATTGTATCCCCATTTGTTTTAAACATGTATGTTTAATTAAATTAAGATAACAAAATTTGTATAAGGAGGGGTGATTGTAAAACCCCGAAACTTTCATTTCATTGAATAAAAATTTTCATGCTTGGTGAATAATATTTTCAGATGAATAGTAAATTTTTGTGGGACCCAACCTCGAAATAATGAAAAATATCTGAAATAAGTATTAGAGTTTAATGATACTGAAATGGATCGAAAATAGGTCGTATAGGATAGATTTCGGGAGTTCCAAAAATTTAGGACTAAAATGCCCTTTTTGGAAAGTAATGGGTATTAATGATTGTAAATCATTTCAAAATTTTTAAAGCATCTAATCAATAAGTATTGACCCTAATTAGAGTATTTCATGGTCAATTCGATGTTAAGATGGTTGTAGAATAATTTCAGAATTTGATTCGGTTAGTTGATGAATTAAATTTAATAAAGGGCAATTTGGTCTTTTTACATGTCATTAAAGGAAAATTTGGTCTTTTTACATGTCATTAAGCGTAATTTGGTCTTTTTACAAGGTGTTAGTGGAAGAATGAGTCGTTAGAAGAGAACCAATAGGAAGTTGAAGTGTGGAATCCATTAAATGAGCATTAAAAAGAATAAAGCAAGACTTTTCTCTTCATTTGAACATAAACGTGAGAGACAAAACAAGAGGCAGAAAAGAAGAAAGAAGAAGGGACATTCAACCAAGGAGGGAGAAGAAGAGTGCAGCTACCGTTTTTCATGGTTTTGGAGCATAAATTGGAGAGATCTTGATCAAGTGGAGGTACTCATCAAATACCAAGAGATTGGAAGATAAATTGGTAAGTTTTTCTAACCAAAATTTCTAGTTTTGGGGCTTTTTTAGTGGGATAGATTTATGTAAGATAAATGATGATTTTTGACTTGTCATGGAGTAGATAATAAGTTTGGAAGCATTTAAGGGATGAATATGACAAGAGAAAGAATCGTGATTAGTGAATGTTTGTATTTGGTTCTTGGATCACTTGAACCAGACATCTTGCTTTAACTATAACTTGACCTACAGACCTCCAAATCGGGTGATTTGAATTGGATATGAAAACTAAGACATAGCACTAAAAATTCCTAGAAGAGACCCTGACCTATTTGTAGCTGAATCATATTGGAATTTAATATTAAAAATGGTGATATGATGTTGCCCTTATGTTGGAGCAGCTTGTGATGTTTTGTTCATGCTTCTTGAATTAGAATTTCAAATGGTCTGATTTTTGATGATATGGAAACTAGAGACCGGAGCGAACGTATTCTTAAAGCCTGTTTGAATGTTTGCTATGTGAAAAGTAAGGAACAAGGGGAGGTACAGCTTCTGGACATGGGCCATAGTTGTGACTCATCATACATCATCATGATGTGGTGAATTAAATTGAGTGAGATAGTGTTTTGATGAAATTGATAAGTTAGAATGGGTAAAAATATGATTTTAAGTGAATTTTGAAGTTAGAATTGGAAACAGAGAATCATAGGTAAGCTTTTAGTAGTAAACGAAAATACGATTAGTTTATGTGTTACGTGATTAAATACTAATCTTAACTTCGATTAAACCAAATTTATAGTGTTAATATCTCATTTTTGAATTTAAAATTAAATGCCTAAGTGAAATGTGCTTGTGTAGGTAAAGGAAAGGCACATTACTCGTGAATGTGCTTAGCCATAAAGTTGCTTAACAATGAGTGCATTTCTAATGTATTTTATGAAAATGATTGATATTATATCGTGAAGTGAATATGGATTATGGGTTTTATGTGAATGATGCATTATAAGTGAATATTGCTAGTATAATTTTATGTTTTTAGCGATATATGAATTGAAGATTGAAAGTTAAATCTTATATGTTTTGAGTTTATAATGAGATGATGTTATTGGTTGATAAAAAGGAAATATTTTTTAGCCTATGGTATACTAATAGGTTATATATATATATATTAATATACTCCGTAACTATTGCTTAGATAGTTACAGGTAAGTGATTTAGAACCAGCTACGTAACTAGTGGTTGACCAGTTACGGGTAAGCGATGCAAAATCAGCTCTGTAACTACTGATGTATAATGGTTATCCTAGTGCAGGTAAGTGGTGTAGAACCAGCTGTCACTAGTAATTAACCAGGAGCAGGTAAGCAATGCAAAACCACCTCTGTGACTTTATGCCTGAGGGTACCATATGGCAAAGAAGTTAGTGATAGGCTATGTCGTGTACAAAATTCGTGACATTTTTAATGCCGCCACTATTTATTTGAAAAGCAATTTGAGAAACTTGATTTCGTGAAGAATATATGTTTTATATTAAATATTGAATTATGCAAATTGAGATGAATTTGTTTTAGGGAGATTTAAATAATTAAATATGATTTGAATAGAAATTCTAGCACTCATTGGGCTCATTTAACTCACACTCTCTTTTCTATTTTTAAATGAGACCTCCCAGATGCACAATTAGGGGCTTCAGTAGCAGGGACTCCACCTCATGACTAGTCAACTTCATCACATACTGCTGTGTAGGCATCTTTCCCTTGTAAATATTTTTTTTAAACATTTGCACCTTTATAAATATGTTTTGGACTATACTTTGTGTAAAGAATGCATGTATATGAATGTTCTAAAGTTAAATGGATGAATATGTTTTAGTTTATTTTTAAGATTATTGAAGTGATTGTTGAGATTGTTTGTGAGTGGACTTAATGTGTAAAATTTATAGTGGGGATTTTGAGATGATTACAGAAGTGTTTTACACTTTTACAGGGCTTTTGAAAAATTTGGGTAGGTTAAAATACAGTTGTTATGCTATCGAAATTTTTAATAAATTTTTTTAGTAAAACTCCACTTTTTAATGTTAAGTAAGGATTTCTTAGTAAAAAGGGTAATAGGCTTAGCTCCATGGGAACTTTCCAGTTGGATCGAATAACAATTGAAGGGCCACCGTAGGGTGAAGGGCAGGCCGCCTATTCATTTTAGGATAGGGGCATGTCAATGTGTATTTAATAATGGTCCCAGCTAGGTCTAATTATCATTTTGTTCTCATACACCTCACTTGCTTATTTGGGCTTGATAACTTTATTAAAGTTGGTAGGGTAATAATATTGCTCATTTTGCATATAGGGGAAGCCTGTTAATTATGATATTATTTATAGAGGGTCTCCTCACTTCATAGAACTCTGTCATATTCATTACTTATCTTGACTCAATTTCTAATTTCTTGGACAAAGACATCTTTCCTTCTATATATATTTGATAACCTCTAAAACTAAGTATGAGTGAGGTGATATGTCTTAGCTTATCCATTAAGATGTCTATTTATTTGAAGGCATTACAGAATAAGAAGTTAATGAAAGCTCTTCTATCTAACAATATTGTTTTAACTAGGTAGGTTGTAATTTAAAAAATAACAAATATGGCATCTTCAAAGGTAATCTTATGATGTGGATTAACGATAATTAATACACATTCAAAGATTTGTTATCCACTTCCTTGAATGTGATCTTAGAGAACTTCATCCTTTTATTACATTTCTTATGATCAATCAATTTATTATGACTGTCTCCCGTGTTGATTTCTTTGCTACGGAATTTTAACTCCCTTTGGTCACCTTTAATAGTAATGTGGATTAAATTTAAGTAGGGCGTGTTTCCCTATTAAGTTCCATAGTTCTCACCATTGCATAGGTCTCCTTCTTCTTTCCTCCTAAACCCTATCATTATTATTATTTTCCCTTAGGAAAGGACTCATCTTTTTTTTTTCTAAGTCGTTAGCTCCCCTTCTAAGATTCTTACAATCTTTGATGTCACATCTAATATCCTATAACATGGGTTATTATTTCTCTTATTCTAAGTCATTATTAAGGCTAGAGAAAATAGTCTAATTTAAAGATGTGTTGAATTTGGGAGATATTTCTTGATCATCTTTTAGTTTACCCCTTTTAATCATTGTGCCTTTTGCTTCTTTTTCTTGATTTATTGATCAAAAACACACCCTTCTTCCTAGTTTCATTATGCTAACTGGTAGAGCTTTTCATATTATGGTTCACATCTTCTAGGTCTATGTATATTTATGTCCTCATTTGCATTTTTTCAAAATCGAGAGGTTGCTTTTTCTATATTATGTTTAACAATGTTTGGGAGGCTATAGTCAATTCGTAAAGGTTTTTATTTCCATCATTGACTCAGCTTAGGGATTTGGGTTGCCTCAAAACTAAAGCACTGAAGGTCAACCCTCAAAATTTCTTCCACCTTTAGGTTATCAATATCGGATAGGAAAAATCTCCAAGTCTACATATGTTATTGGAAAAGTACAATATGAATCACATGGCTAATTACTCAAAGGTGATTATCTAAGTAGTGAGTAAGGTCTATAACCATAACTATGTCATGCCGATTAGAGTGGATGAGAAGGCAATACAATTTATGGCATTAATTGCACTATATAAGTCCATAATTTTTCTATATTAGTGTACGTGGTTGACATAGTTATACATGACATTATAAGTTTCTAGGCTTTAGCATTTTAAACTTGATTGGTTATAGTTCTGTCAAGATATAAGGTATAATAAGCTATCTACTGTTAGACTTGCTTTTATATACCTTGTTTTGGTGGCTTTGTTTATAAGAGTATGGATTGAACCCCTTATAATGATGGCTAAGTGGTTTAAGTTTGTGGCATTTCATGAGTTTGTTGCCTCTCCTATTGTAGTTATTTGATTTGTTCATTTGGCATCATGATTTCAGCGGTTATGTTGAGCTTGTATAAGGCTTATAGACCTACAAAAGCAAATTTTAAAAGTCTAGGAATTCTTTAGATAAAGACAATCTGATACTTAAATTAGTAAAATTGAAGGGTGCTAAGTATGTAGTGAAAATATGTACGTAAGTTTAACGATAGTACTTATGAGAAATTACCTTGAGATGTATCCTTTTTATAGGTAATCCTTCTTAAATTTTAGTTAGATTCTGACTATTTTTTAGTATAGTTGGATATCTCTTTTACTAAATAACTAAGTTAATCTTTGATTAAGATTATGCTTACTTATATAGATGAATCCTATCTTAATTTAACATACTCTCTTTAGATAATTGGGCCTATTATACGAAACTGAAGCTTGTAGACATGTAGAAGATTGGTGAATCAACTTAGGCATTATTGATAAACTCTTTGGGATGCGTTAACCCTTTATTCCATCCCTTTTTGATGCTTTAAAACATATATAACACGACTAAAAAATCTGTTTGCCTCTAAATTGTCATTATTGATTCTAATTACTTAAGTTGGTCTATAATTTTTTTGTTTTTAACTCCTTACCATAGCCCAATAATTTGACAAACTCAATAATGTTACCTTTATATAATATTTGAATTTTAACCACTTTTTGTTCTCGTACATGTATTCTAACAAATATATGTTTCTAAGTCTTTCCATATGCGACTTTCGATCTCGTAATTTTATTATTTGGTTGTGCTTCTTTATGATTTTTGTATTTAATTGATAGCATTTAGATGTATTCCTCGAATTATTAACATTGGCTATTGAAAAAGTATGTGTGTGTTTATATATATATGCCTTTTTGCAAAAAGTTTTATCATTTGTCTTCATGCTTGCATAAATTAACTAATGACAGTTCTCAACATATCACACTAAAACTATGTTTTTCATTTTTCGTATACTTCAAATATAAATACTAGGCTATATAATGTTTAATGATACCATCCTTAATCTCCTTTATACATTTGAATCTTAAATCGACCTTCAAGTTGGAATGGTGTAATTAGGATCATAATACACCTTCTTTGATTTCGTTATAACAAATCCTTCACTACTATATTTGGAATAAAAAATGCACTTAATTAGATAATCACTTTCAAGATAGTCCTTCCCTTTTTCTATACCTGGATTCACATTACAACTTTGTGGATGAGTATTTACTATTTGTGTGATTTTTTAATTAATAAGAATTGACTCTTTTTGTAACACCCCCTTACCGTAGGGTACGCACCGGGACGCCCGTAGGTCATTCCTATACATATCAATTTCGAAGAAGAGAAAAGAGGAGAGAGCTACGGGTGATGAAGAAAATTCTCATTCAAAAGACACACTTATCACCTTAACAAGTTGAAGACAATAAGGAAGAGTCGTGAATGTCCAAAAAGCAAGATGGGTTTATTAATTAATAAGGAAGGTGGCATGTTAGGCAAGTGACACATGTCACTTGCTACATGTCGACCTCTCATTTACTCATTTAATTTCCTTCCAATTTAATTCCAATTTTTCTCCGAAATTCCAATGGCTCAATTCAAAAAATTCCTAATTTCATATGTCTAAGCTTCCAGTGCCATTGGACAGTCATTTTCACTACCAGTAGACCCTATTCTGTCACTTGACAGTTTTTCGAGTCCCAAATTGACTCCGAAAAATTTCCAAAAAATTTCTATAATTCTCTAAAAATCAGAAAACCCTAATAACCCTCTCCAATACAAATTTTACACACAAAAAGCCTATTTTTCAAAAATCACATTTATTCACACTTATACCAGGAAATGTCATGAATGCATGTACAATCATTTACATGTGCAAAATTTACTATTTACTATTCATGTGCATATATGAATGCATGAACATAGCAATGCAATTTTACACATTCCTAACTCGTTCCAAATTATTATATTACCCTTCCCATAGGTGAGGGGATGTTACACTTTTTTAGGCTCGATTTCTTTCCTTTGTTTTCTTTTCTTTTCTTTGCACTTTTATCAAACATCTTAGAATTTGTCAACTCTTGTGAAAAAAACAACCAATGCTAATTACCCTTTCCACCTTAATATCACTAGCATCATTTTGCTTAATGCAAATATCCTTACCAACATTACCTTATGTTCCCTCTTCTCCACCATCATCTCCCTCACCAATTAGAAATTTTAAGCCATCTATAAGTTACAACTCATCTTTGCTGTCTAATACAACTTATATAGTTTTAGTAGGTTAGTTTAAGATTTTCTGATTGATCCCTCTTTTCTTTATCATCTAGTTTACTTGGAATAAATGCAGCCTCAAAGTATAAATCAACTTGGACCAAATTTCTTAACCACCCTCATTTTCATCATGTACTTCAATCAATCTATTATTTATATTTAATTATGGGTCCTTGTAGAGTACCTTATTCAACCTACCATACTAATATTGCGTTATTGATTTTTCAATCACAAATATTGTGATTTTGTTCAAATCAATGCCCTCAAATACCATCCTTGCTTTATGTGCCATAATTTTCCTTAATTATATGTCCCATATAGTAGAACATAATCCCTTTTTTTTTCATATGATTCAACATCTTATAGGAGCAAAAATAAAATAATATGGATTTAATATAGAATATAAAATAGATAATCTAAGGGCCTGTTTGTTTTCGTTTTTTTTTTGCGTTTCTTGTTGTGGTTTTAGTAAATTTAAAAACGTCCCTTAAAATCAGCGTTTGGTTAAACACGT
>JANZXR010000007.1:16300632-16329448 GCA_027575705.1 Erythroxylum echinodendron
ATTTAATTATGAAAATTAAATAAAATTAAATTATTCATATTTTTATTGATAATTAATTTTAATTTATTAAATATATATTCTTGAATTAAATTATTCATAAATTTTGTTAATAATTAAATAATTAAATAATATATTTAAATGATAATAAATCATATTATGAAAAAAGAAACAAAAAACAAAAAACTACTTTTTATGGTTTTCATAATTTTTGAAAACTGGAAGAAACCAAAACTAAAACTCAAACAAACAGTTTTTTTATACTGAATTTGAAAACAAAAACAAAAAACCAAAAACAAAAATAGAAACAAACAGCCTAAGTCTTTCACAAAAGAACTAACAGGATTATGAAACAAAGATAGCCAAAGGAAAAAATCTCCTAGCATGGATTCAAAATCTAAAGAAAGAATTCGACTCCTTAGAGGATCAAGCTGCTCAACATGAAAGAGCCAATAAGTTGATTAGGTAGAAGCAAGAGGCTTTAAAATAGGGCAACAAGCAACTTAATCAGGAATTCAACGAGTCTGAGAAAATCACTAATGCTATAAAGGAAGAAGTCAACCTTTGGAATAAAAAATTCTAACAAGATAAAGAAGATCAAATTTCATACATTAAATAATTGGTGAGATCCTGTTCTTTGACCTAAAATAGTATTGAATTCTCTACACCCTTTATAACTAATTTAGTGGCTACAGGTTGACCTATTTTTTTTTAAATTTTATTTCCCTTAGGATAATCACTGCTTCAATAATAATTTAAGTTTTTGTTTATGGGGAATATTATTATTGTTCTTTTAAAATTGGTCTCTCCCACAGAGAGGACATATATGGTTTCAACTATTTCCCATTAATAAAACATTTATGAGATATACCTTCTATCTTAGATAGTCAATAAGCATTAATTTGCAAAACCCTATTAATTATGAATGGCCTTTCCCAATTAGGGGATCATTTTCTCCATTCTCTTTCATTTCAAATGGAAAAATCATCTTTTAGAACAAATCACCTTCTTGACCTTCCCATTTATAAACTCTTTTATTGTAAATTTTTCGCATCTTTTTTTTGTACATTCACGTTATTCAAAGCCTAGAGACAAACTTCATCTAGATCCTCTGATTCCATCATCATCACATCAGAATACTCAAATTCCTTTAAAGCATTATGTTTAGCCACTGTTAAAGATGAGATTACTACTTATATAGGGACAATAACATCATGGCCATAGGCCAAAGTAAAAAGACTGACCCCTATAGAATGCATTAAGAAGTTCGATATGCTCATAGCATTTTAAACAAATCCTACACCAATCTTTAGGATTCTCCTCTAACATCTTCTTTAGGATTCAATGACTCCTTTATTCAATGCTTTGTCTTGTTTATTAGCCTAATCATAGTAAGGAGTTGAATTCAATAATTGTATAATATAATCCATGGCAAAATCATTAACTTCTTGACTAGTAAACATAATCTCTAGTCATTTGTTTTTGATTATGGAATTCCAAATTGATGAGTAATTCATTCCTTTACAAAATTTCAATAATTTATTCCTTCACAAATTTCAAGACATCAATTTGTTCAACCTTTTTAATGTTTTGATCCACCACCCATGTAGTAATAAAATAAAATCAAGATCTTTATATCTTTAATAGGAGTACTTATATTTTTCCAATCAAGTTAATGACCTAACCTTTAAATGGACTTGGCTTAATTATGTAGTGTAATTTGGAGGTTAGATTTTGCTGTATTCATCTATAATTGTGGCATTACTGACACCTTTTTCTATAGGATACACAATCCTTTAATATTGTAGGAAAATAATAACTATAACTCTTGATGAGCCATCTCATCTTAAATTTAGACTAGCCACATATTCTACTTTATGAACTTGCTTCATCACTATTAATGCCTTAGGAATCCTAAGAAATCTATTAAAGTTCCATCTCTACCTTAATGAAATAAAACTCCCTTAATCAATACAAAGTTGAGTGCCTACAATTAATTCTATTAAGCACCTTTTTACTATGGTTCTTCAAAAAAAATTTAATTTCATCCATCCATCCTAAACAACTTCTTTATCAATGTAGAAAACCTCTAAAGAAGTCCCCATTTTAGATATATATGGAGAACTTCCATTGTTTATCCACAAATTTATGAATGAGCTCCTCAGTTATCTTTAAATTAGAGGTAATTTGAGAAAGTTCATTCGCCTCACAATTCTATTCTCGAGGAATATTTTAGATTTCAACCTCTTCAAATAATTCCAATAATTGAATAACAATAATATAACAAGGAAATAAAATTAAATTTAAACACGTATACTTTCCTTATACTTTCCATAATACCAAATAAGAATCTCCCATAATAGGGACTTCATTAGCTCCAAGATCTAACAAAAGTTCTAGCCCAAATTAGGCCTTCGTATTTCGCCTAATTATTAGTACATAAGAAGTCAATCTTGAGAGAGAGAAAGTTTTTGATCCATTTGGCGAAGTAATAACTGTTATAACTCCAGTTGATTTCTCTATGCTAATCCATAGAATTTTAACTCCTAAGGCTTCCTTTAGCAAGCAAATATACCCTCTTAGAATTCTATCATTACGTGGCTTGCAAGCCTGACCCTTTATTGAATTTTGAGGATAATAAACTAGATAAAAATCTATAAATGTCTTAAGGCACTTTCCAATATTCCTTGAAATGGCTAGTTTATTCAATATATATTACCTCAAATCAATTTGTAAAATCAAACAAATATGATTTTATAGAAAATAATGTTTTAATTTTAAGTATGCAAAATATAGTGCCAAGTATAATTTCATAATAAGTACGCACTTCCTTTCTGTTGATGTCGAAATTCTATTTAAGTTATAAATATCCTACTCATAACTAACCTTATTATTTTATGTCATACACCTGATAGATTCCTTTATGGTACAAATGTATAACCTTAAAAGTATTCCCTTCTAATATAATATTAAAACTGAAGGCTTAGTTAAGTATTCCTTGATCTTATCAAATGTCTCCTGATACCTTTCTTTTCAATGAAATTCATCAAAAAATGTTAACTTTAAGTGATTTAAGTCTCATTTTTTTACCAGCAAAATTAGCAATAAATCTTCCAACATAATTTATTTGGCCTAAAAACCTTTAACTTCTATCATATTTTGGGATGGTTTTGTTTTAAGAATCAACCTTACCTTATTTCTATCTAATTCAATCCCTCTTTGATAGGCCAAAAAACCCATGAAGTTTCCTACTTTTACTCCAAAAATGCACTTTAAAGCATTTAACTTCAAGTTATGCATTCTCATCCTTTGGAAAGCTTTCCTCAAATTCTAGACATGGTTTATACTCTGTTTGGACTTCATAATATCGTCTACATAAACTTATAAAGTACAACTACTAAATAAGGAAAGATAGCATTCATAGGCCTTTGATAAGTGACTCCCACATTCTTCAAGCTAAAAGGCATTATAATCTATTTTAACATTCCTATCTATGATATCTAAAGGTCATTTTAAGGATATCATCCTCAACTATAAAAATTTGATTGTAACCAATAAAGCAATCCATAAAAGAAAGCAAGGAATGCTTAGTTGTTGCATCAATTAAAGAATTAGCAATTGACATCATGTCACTCCTTCGGGAGTGGCAACTTTTAAATCCATAAAAGTCATGCGATTTTTCTTTACTACAAGTATAACATTGGCTAGTCGCTCAGTATATCCAGCCGCTCTAATAAAACTAGCCAAACAACTTTTGCATATCTTCTTTAATTTTTAACTTACCTTCTTTGGACCAATATCTAAGAGGTTAGTGGTAAGGATGAAATTATCACATTATTGGAAGTTTGTGTTTTACCAACTTTCCAATACTAGCATTTTAATATAATCCCAAGCAAAACAATCTTTAAATTCCTTTAGAACTTTGACTAATTTGACTTTTATTTTTAGAATAAGACTTTTAATAATAAACATACTCTGAATTTCTCCTTAATTACTTAAATTTGTTTGCTTAAGTGGTTTCTGATTTTTAACTCCTGAATTCATCTATTTTTATATGAGTAGATTTCAAATCTTTAAATTAACTTCATCCTCAGTCGAAAATTTTTCCTCTTTAAAAATTAGTTTAGCATTTGCACACCCTTCTAGCTTTTTAGAATTCTTTATAATTTGCTACATTTGAAATTTGACTTCTATGGTCAAAGCAACTACAAATTCTCTTTATAAAAGTCTATTCACTAGGTTCCTCCATAATTGGAACCTTCATGAGCTTATTAGCGAGCACTATGGCAGTTGACTTTACCAATTTTTTTACTCCGTCCTTATCTTTTCTTCACCATTGTTTTTGGAACTCTCTTTATGAGACAGATTTTGAATATGAACTAGCCTAACTTGATCATTATAGAATTTTGCCTCCATTATATCCACTTTAAAATGGAAAGGCTAATAGTCAACCTAAACAGTTTCTATTTCATCATCTTTCTATAAGAGCAAAAGCTGATGAAGCGATAAAGGAATACATAAATTTAAGTGAATCTAATCATGTGTGTCCACGATTTACATGTGTGTCCACAACAAAGAAAGCTGCCAACGAAGCCTTCCCATTTATTGTGACATTTTTAGGGAAATTCCCTATACCCTAGTAATCTCCCTAATAAATTTGACAATAGACACTTCTGTTGGATCAAATCTGTATCATCTTTACTCAAATTATTCATCATTTTGGTTGGAATAATGTTTACAGTTGGTCTATTATGAACAAAAACTTTTGGCATTTGTATGCCATTAATATGGGCTTTAATTTACAAGGGCCTTATATGTTGAGTTATGTTATCAGTTAGTTTCTCCGGAACTACCTTCTCTAAAATTCCTAGACCTATATCCAACATAGACACTTCACATTCTTTTATCTTAAGTAAAAGCTCTACTTTCTTACTATAAGTTTTAATAAAAGAGGTAAGAAGCTTCATAGAAGAAACGAAACATGGCAAGTGTATGGGAATTTTCCCTACCATAAGGAATTCATTGGAATTTTCATCTTGACTTTTTGATCGAGGTGACTTGCTATGAAATTTGCGATTGTGGATTTCCCTTATTTTGTTTTGTTATACATATTTATTCTTGTTTTTTGGGTTTGAATTAGTTTCCCTGAAAGAAATAAAACTTTTGAAAGGTGCATTCCTTAGGGTAAGTTTCTCGAAACTGACTTCTTACCTCCTTCAAGTTTGGTGGTAGCTCTCTATCATTAAAGACTTCTCTTTTAAGTTCTAGCTAATGGCATTGTATTTTTAGGATGACTTACCCATTGCCATTGATTGAATGGAGGCATTGGAGGTGGTATTACAAATCAAGGATGCCTATTATGAACTAGCAGTTTGAACCTCAAAATTTTGTGAATTTTGTCTTGTGATTCCATCTTGAAATTTCTACTTTCTATTGGATTCTAGGAATTTAATGATTCTCATTCTTAGTATGGCATTCAAACTATAGTTATGAATGAAAACACCAATACTTGAATTTGTGGTAGATGTCAAATGATCCTCCATAATCTTGAACTTCCTCTTGACATCCAATAAAATTCGTAGATCAAACTTAGTATTCTTAACAGTTGTAACTAGTAAAAATGGATCTTAATTTATCAGCATGGTCTGATTAGCTTCAGCAATCAATATAATTCCCTTATTGATTCAATTTTAAATAACATTCTTAAATCCCTAACATGAATTTGTAAGGTGACTCCATATATTATGGTAATTATAGTAATCCCTCCCTTGAATCCCTTCCTTTGTCGAAATCCCTTATTGATTCAATTTTAAATAACATTCTTAAATCCCCAGCATGAATTCGCATTGCCGTGTATTATGGTAATTATAGTAATACCTCGAATCCCTTCCTTTATCGAAATCCTATCCTTTGATGGTAAAGAAATAAATTTTTCTTGCAATAATAAATCAAAGATTTCCTTTTTTTAGAGGTATCAAAAGTGTATTGAATATAAGTAGTTAGTGCTTATATTTTCCTTTTAGAGTCGAGTGATTTTTGTTTTATAGCAAAGTAAATATAAGTTTTAGGAATATTAACCTTACGCTATTGAGTGATATGAATTTGTTTCCATAAACTAAGTATCTACTAAACAACTTTTCCTATATCATTCTTCCCTAATAAATTCTTCATATTCAGAAACTTTTACTGCCAATTCCTAAAATTATAGAATTCTATACCTTGAAAAAAATTTTGAAGTTTAATATCAAGGACCATATAAACTAGCTTCATATATTTGATCTCCAAGAGTGTAATTTGGCATTAAATCCTCATTCTCGTAAAATAAAAGATGAACATGTCTGTATTTTTGCCACTTTTCTATGTAGCTCTAGACAATTCAGTTAATCTAACTTCAAGTTCATTCAAGTAAAATTAATAATAAAATAGTCTTTTCATTTTTGCCCAAGAAAGGAAAAAATTTCGGGGCAACAAACATACAAGGAAAAATTCATATTTGTCAACAAGTTTGTAAATAGCCTAAGCTTGAAATTGTTGAAATTTTCATACCTAGCCCATTCACCATACTAAATAGTGACTTTAGAAATGTGCTAGATAGTTGACTGGCCATCTCCACCAAAGGAAAACAACTAAACTCAAAAATTATATAACTATGAGGATTAAGTTTTCTCATGGTTAATATGCTCTGTATAAGTCTTATGGAATTCTAAGCAGCTAGTCTATCTCAAGCCAGGCCTATGCAGTCCTTGAATAACTTCTTTAACATCTTCCATATTAACTTGAAACCTTAATTGTAGAGGAGCAATAACAAGAATAGGATTATGTTTTATAGCCAAAAGGTTGCCCCCTAAGCTAACTTCAAAATTAAATCCTTGTCTTTTAAGAGCTTGAGGCTTGACAACCTGTCAGCCATTTCCAAGATTAACATGTAAAGGTGTAATAGGAATAGACTCCCTTTTATGAGGATGAATTTATCTCACTTCCACAGAGTAAGAAATAGGAGGATAACTACAGTCACTAACTTCCTTCATATTTGATATAAGTTATCCTCTGAGCCTTTTTAAAATATGTCTTGCTAAAGAGGAAGAATTCTGCCTATAAACTTATACCAAAGTGGCAGAAAGTTTTTTTCCATCTTCTCTATCAACATTTTGATTGCTTTAGTTGCAGAGGCCAATTTAGATTTCAAATTTGAAATATCATTTACATAAACAACATCACTAGTTTTTATTAACTATGACGATTTTGCATTCACGACAACTAGAGACTTATCTAAAGGTGATGTTGCCTTCTCCAGATTTTCAATTATCTGAGATACAAAGCCTTTATTCCCTACTGTAACTGAGATTTCTTCCCTAGGGCTAGAGTCATAATAACTTCTTTTTCATTCCTTGCACGTAACATCATGGTCCTACCGAGCATGCTTAATTATTAATCACTTTTATAATTAACCTAGATTTTAAGCATACCAAGGAGGAAGTCCCTTAAAATTGTGCCTAACTTCTAACCAACAATATATGTCTAAGTTACCAAAATGCTAAAAAGTTTTATAATGTAAATTTTGAGTTAAGGATAATTTTATTTAAGTAAAGGATGAGTAGAAAGTACAAAAAAAGTTGAAAAATTGACAAGGCTTTTATTTAAGTGGTTTGATTCGTCTTTTCTTGTTTTATCCTGCTAGTGTACTTATGAACCCTAACTTTAACCACCTTAAGTAATTTTTCAATAATTTCTCATCCTCCAACTATCTTCCAATTATTGCCATATTCTAACTAACTACCCACCACTATACAGTTGTTTTTAAAAGAACATGTTAATCATGTTTTTTACTATCTTGACTCCCAAATCTTGGACTTCCTTACTAATTGCCATTCTTAAGACTTTTTTATTCAATCTAGCTGGCTTCCATAAATCCTAACAATCGGGCCTTTTCATCTTTAGGCTAAATAACTTGAATTTTACTTAGGCTATCAACAACTACTTTGATAATGTTTCAACTAATAGAAGGTCTAAACCAGAGAAATTCAGACGATAATCAATATCAAACCATGGATCCAGAAACTTATTTGCACATATCGTGTGAACATATTTTTCATAATTTACCTTTCTTCCATATTTTTCAATATTAATTTTTTGTTAAAAATTAATATATGAATTTTGCATATTTGTTATTGAAAAAAAGTTGTGTTTTTCTGACATAATTTTATAATAGTAAAATTTGCAACAATTATTCTTCTGATATGTATTGGTTAGGTCTCTAGGTGTACATAGAAAGGTAACTATTAAGGAGAGTAAAGATTTCAAGGTATTGTTTTTTATTTATGCAAAGTAACTACATATATGATATTATGTATAAGCTTAGTTACAACCCTAATTTATAGGTATTATATAAAAGATGGTATACAGGAGATGAATAAGTTAATGTGTAGCTATAATAATATATTATTAAAGGCAATTAATTGATGATTTAACGTACATTGCTACAATTCTTGTCTGATATAATAGAAGTTTTGTCCTTTATATGCCTTTGCAGGATGGTGCTTCTACCGGAGAAACCAATATCAAACTTTATAATTTGTAAGGAAGCTGCAGTTATAGGTTTGTGAGAGCATGAGCTAATTAATTATGAGAAAAAAATGTTAAAATTAGACAATTGACCATTTGAAACTTTCTTCTAACAAAATAGTAGCCCAATGTAATATGTTTCATTCAAGAATGGTAAACAAGATTGGCATAAAAATAGATGGCAACATTATTATCTTAAATACCGAGTTTATGAAGTAAAGACTGAACGCAAGATAATTCAGTAGTGGTAAAGATAATGATCCTATCTCAACTTCGACGGAAGACCGAACCATTATATGTCGCTTTCTTGAGTTTATGAGACTGGTATGTCGTCGAATATACATAATGTACGCAATAGTGGCGGTACAATCATCCTTGTAGCTAATCCAGTTTGCAATATAAGAAGGCAGCAGTGAGAGTTGTCCTTGTCCTTTAGTGAGAAATATATGAAACAATGTACGTAATAGTGGAGGTACAATGATCCTTGTAGCTGACCCAATTTGCATTTGAGAAGACAGTAGTGAGAGTTGTTCTTGTCCTTTTATGAGAAATATGAAATATTGTTAATTTTCAAGTATCGAAATAACTACTTACCTGGAGCTAGATACAGCAACAATCAAGTACCGACTTTCGCTTGCCCTAATTAGAACGCCTAAAGGCGGAGAAGTAAAGGGGCAACTGACTTTACCCTACAAATTACGTTTTTGTTATATGCTTAACGAAGTCCTTTTTTAGTCATGGCATATACGATGTTGTTTGATATAGAAATAGCGTGTTTGTGTCTTAGAAACAAAGTCGTTTTTTAGTCATAAAAATAACGTGTTTGTGTCTTAGACGATATAAATCCTACTATTCTTTTATTTCAATACTATTTAACTTTTCAAAAAAAAGTATCGAAATAATCTTTTCATCTTCCGCTAATGCAAAGAACTGGGACTGTATGTAAATTGAGAAATTTGCTATTTGGATAAGCAATATCTGACCTTGTAATGAATACTATTGAAGAGTTCCTAGTACTTGACGAAATGCAGAAAAATTGACAGGTAACCTGCCATCACTGAGTCAAAAAGAGTTGGAATTTGGTAATAGATAACCCACTTCTTTAACACTGCTCGTTACTTCTAACATCTAAAGAAAAATTAAATACTTTGTAGAAAAATGTGAGTAGAGATCATGGATGAATGTATTAAAGAAGGCTAAATTGTTCCTTATGACTAACAAATAATCAACATAGGCTATAAAACAAGCTTCAATACCGTTCTTAGTATAAATAAGCATCTGCATGGGAATTAACAATTCCAAATTTGAGCAAGAAGATACGTAAGGCACGATACCAAGCTCGTGAAGGTTATTTCAAGCTATATAACACTTTGTGGATATAGGAGGAATAATTAATATCAATGAAACTAAAAGGTTGACGAGTATATGCCTCTTCAGATATGGAAACAAGTAAAAAGTTGTTATTCACAACTAATTGATATAAAGACCAGCCACGCGATAGTGCAATTGTAATAATTAGTCAAATTGTGATGGCCTTCATATCAGGATTGAATGTGTCAAGGTGATTAAGTCTCATTCTTTGATGGTTCACATTTTTAACCAATTTCACTTTGTAGTAATTGATACTACCATTACGATTTTGCCTAACGTAAGAAATCCATTTGAATATAATTAAATTCTAATGTTTACTTGGTGGAACGAGCTCCCATATACCATTTCAAATGACAGCAATAAATTCCTCAAACATGGCATGTCGACATATAGGATCAGATAATCCCTACCTATAACATTTAGATCTTATAATTCCTAAAATACATGATAAACGATTATTTAACTATATTTATATACCCATATTTAGTGTATTTTTCATGTTATTTAATATTTTTATAATATTTTTTGTAATTAATTTGCTTCAAGTGTATTTATAGGTGACAATTGTTTTCTTGGACCAAAAGGAGAATAATTTGGATGAAATCGTGACAAAAAACAAATATTTGAAGCAATTTGCAGATACACGACTGTACAAGTCACTGTAAACGTGTGAAAATTCAAAAATATTATTTCTGGCCATGTATGTTGCCCATTTAAGTCTCCATGCCCATATAAAATCATGAATTCAGGTATTTTTGGAGACACACGATCACCTACACAGCCGTATAAATGACCGTATATATCTCACAAATCCTAGTTTTTATTGTAAAAGGACCTTATTGGAGACAAATTGGAGGGAGGCAAGTTTAAGAGTGGTTGTTAGTCGTAAGTAACACATAAAAGAGGTAGTTCTGAGTAGAGGACAAGGAAAACATGGAGATTATGTCACAAGATGTGATAGATGACATCATTCAATCCAAATTACAAGAAGATTCATTAGAGACAAAAGAGAAATTTAGAATATGATTTCTTTGATTTTTATTTGTTCTTTTGAATATTCGTTATAGTTTTTGTTTTTTATATGTAGGAACTAATTTGTTTTAGTACTTAGATGTGATTAACCCTAAATTGTGATAACAATATGATTTAATCTTTTATTTAATACAATTTTGTTGATTGATTCATTACGATTCAATTATGCGTCATATTCTTGAACTAATATATCGGAACTATTAGTCCATTATTTGATTTCATATAATTGGGATTAAGAAATCCTTTTATGTGAATAGATCTACTATAATTGGAAGGAGTTGCATGCAAATCTAGAGATAGGTCGACATAAATCCTCTAGATGAAGGTCAAACCTAATAGTGAAATTCAAGAATCAATAATGCAATCTTAGGGATTTTAAATAGAAAGAGATTTAAGTTAATCAACTGAGGGGTTAGTCGTTAATAGTCTTGAAAAAGATATTAACATAAGATAGGAATTTCCATGGTCCAATAATCAATAATTTAATTACATAATAAAGGGTTAATACTTAAGAATTCTTAGGGGGATTCATCTCCTAAGTATTATTTACTTGATATTGACTTTTCGTAGTATTTTCCTTTATCTGAGGTCATTATTGTGTCAATATTAGTTTAATTTGTTTAGTTTAAGTTTTAATTAAATCCATAACCTGATTTGAGGGTTAGATAATAGGTCAAGGTCAATGCTAGTACTTACAATTCTTGTAGGATTGACCCGTACTTACCAGTGCTAACTACAACTATACCGTATGGTTAAAATTGATAAATCTTTATCAGCATAGAACTCACCAATAAAAAATTTGACGCCGTTTTCAGGGATAGTAATATTAGGAAAGCTTAACTTTTATTAATCTAACCATTATTTTTTATTTGTATCTTGATTTTGATTTTGATTTTAATTTTAATTTTAATTTTAATTTACTTATTCATTTATTTATCTTTTGATCTCTATTCGTTCTTGGTGTTTGTGGCTTATTGTTAGGATTTAAGCTTCATCATTATAGCTTTAAACCACATTGGAAGGGTGGACAAGACATTATTCTCATGGTAGTTATAATATGCCAACACATATGGCAACATCACAAACTTGGAATGAGAGGTATGGTGACATGTACAACCGATATCCATGTTGTGTTGTGACATTTGTGCGGGTAACCATTACCATTATGACGATCGTGCATGAAACTATATGTGGGAGCAACGTATTGCACACAAAATTGGCCTTAAAGTACAACATACAAGAATACTTATTAATTTATGGTGAAGCAACCCTAACGCTAATGGATGGAATGATTATGCTTTAGCTAAAACTTTACAATAACAGCAATAAGAAGAACAACTTACAAATGTACTAATGGAATATCTTTCCGAAAGTGAAGCTAGCCAACGTAAATTTGGAGTGCGATTTTCTTCACCTGAATATATTGAGCTGAATACAACATATTATTTAAGCTTATTAATGCCTCGGAGTGAAGAAGAGACAAAGGTCAACTTCATAAATGAAGTTGCATTTCAAGAGGAAAAAGAGGTAGCTATTGCTTTCGAAGAGAAAGAAAAACAAATGACAGAGGAAGTAGAGGAAGAAGAAAAGGAGGAAACCTTTGTTCAAGAAGACGAAGTAGAAGAGTGGCAAAAGATGATTGAGGAAGAAGAAGAGGAGGAAGCCTCTATCCAAGAAGAGAAAGTTGAAAAGTGGACAAAGGTGATTCAGGAGAATAAGAGGAGGAGCCAAATAAGGAAACTTTTGATGAATCATTAGTAGTCACCTTGATCACAAAGGGTTCCCACTTCCTACAAGATAAACTGTTTGAGTCAATTGAATATTCAGAAAGTTTTAGTATTCCTTATTTTATTAACAACTTTTTATTTAAAAGGGAATTAATGGAGTCCATTAAAGTTTTTAATTTAATACATTATGTCCTTATTATTATCTTACAGCATGTGGCCTATTCACAAGCTACCAAACTGATATATGGAGAGATAAGTAGAGGCAAGTTACTAATTATAAAACCAAGTTTATGGTAAATATGAAGGGTACATCAAGCTAATGACGTTAAACAAGTGCTAATTGGGAGGCAACTCAAGAATTAGGATAGGTTTCATTTTTATTTCATCGTGTTCCATTTTTTATGTTATCATAAGACTTTATTTCGTGTTATTTGATGTTGTTTTTATTTCCATATTTTTTAGTTATTTTTAAATTTTATTTTCTTTCATCTTTTTATCCCTTTGTTTATGTTTTTCTAGGATGATTGTATCTAATATTGGATAGATCCTTCTTCAAATTCAGAACTCTGTAATTCTTATTATTTAGGGAAATACCAATTCAAACCAGTTCTTACTTTTTTATGTTGGTATTGATATTTTATTTATCTTTTTTTATTATGTACATTAGAGATAATATACAATTTTAAGTTTGGGGAAGGGATTTCTTAAGTTTATTATAATCTTTTTTATTAAATCTTATTAATTGATATCCTGAATTAGTTAAAATCTATCTAAAATACTTTAGATCATTATTGATTATTGAATTGAATTAGTATGCAAAAGGATAAAAGTTATAATAAACTTGCTTTTCTAGTCATATTGTTCATAGTCATTGAGATGAATAATTTGAATGAAAATTGCATATTATGTACACATATACGACCTTTTTATGAGCTTTTGTGCCTAAGAGCTAATAAATCATTAATTAAGCTATATTATTCTTTTATGTGTTTTACCATGCATAGTTAGATAATTCTAGAACTTGTTTGTATTATTCATATTGAGACCACATTTGTTAAATTAGAAACATTGAAATGAAAAAGGCATTTAGATTGAACCTTTATTTAGCCTATTTTATTGATAATTACGTCACCATATTTTATCCCTTAGAAGTAACCAATTTTGAGACTTACGCTTTTCATTGATGGTAACCACATTATTAACCTTTACCTTATCTTTCTTGAAGCCTTTTTATTATTTTGAATCCTAAATATTATTTAAATTTACTTGATTACTTAAAACTTGAAATTTGAAAAGGTCTAATATTTCTTTAATTGTTGGTACATGACGAATGCTTGAAATATGTGTGTGTGTGTGTGTGTGTGTGTGTGTATGTGTGTGTATTGCGAACATAATAATTTTTATTACAAAAAAATGTGTTAATGTTATGACACCAATGGACTTAAAATATGAGGGATAAATATTGTGAAGAAATAAGTTTCTTGTGATTTTGTTTCTCGTAAATTTCTTTCAATTTTACCACCCTTTCTATTATCCTTATCATACCTTACCTAAGCCCCATTAAATTCTTGCAACAAAACCTTTTTATTTTTGTTTTTAGTTTAATTATAAATGCTGGAGATATGATTTTATTGCAAGTTTATGGTTAAAAATTCTTCTATGCATTCATTTAAGAGTTCTTTCGCTTTTCACCCTAAACACTCTGAGTGCATTGAGTGAATCCATAGTGAGAATGTGAAAATTTATGCTTTTGATTTCAAAAAGATTATCGATTCAATTATTGTTGATATTGACTTATGAAGGTTAGTTAGATAACTTGAACTTAATTGTATGTTAGTTTAAATGATGTGATATGATGATTTAGGGTGTGGATGGACAGTTTAAGGTTAATAAGGGATGAATATTTGTAAGATTGATGATTTAGATTATGATTTGTTTAAGGAGGACCAACAAAAGCTTAAGTGTGAGGATGTTTGATAAACGATTATTTAATTATATTTATATACCTATATTTAGTTTCTTTTGCTTGTGATTTAATAATTTTATAGTATTTTTAGTATTTAATTTGCTTCAAGTGTGTTTGTAGGTGATAATCTCCTTTTTGGACTAAAAGAATCAGAATTCAAATGAAATTATGATATAGAACAATGATTTGAAGCAATTTGGATATACACAACTGTGTACAGTGATCGTGTAAGTCACTATAAATGTGTGGAAATTTGAAAATATTGTTTCTAGCCATGATGGTGCCTATGTAAGTCTTTACGACCATGTAAAATTATAAATGTAAGTATTTTTACTTTCGAAAAAAATTTAGGTATTTTTAAAGATACATGATCACCTACAAGACCATGTAAGCAATTATGTATATCCTAACACCCTAGTTTTTACCATAAAAGGACATTATTGGAAGCATATTGGAGGGAGGTGAGTTTAGTAGTGTTTTTAAGTAATAAAAAACACAAAAAAGAGGTAGTTTTGAGTAGAGGATGAGAAAAACACAAAGATTACAACACAAGATCTGATAGATAGTATCATTCGATCCAAATTGCAATAAGATTCATTAGAGACAATAGGGAGATTTAGAATATGATCTCTTTGAATTTTATTTGTTCTTTTAAATATTTGTCATTGGTTTTATTTTCTATGTGTAAGAACTAACTTGTTTAGTACTTAGGTATGACGAACCCTATGTTGTGATGACAATATGATTTAATCTTTTATTCAATGCTATTAATTAGTTTGTTATGATTCAATTATGCATTATATTCTTGAACTAATATGTCCGAAATATTAGTCCATTATTTGACTTTGTATGATTGAGAATGTGAAATCCTTTTATGTGAAAAGATTTACTATAATTGGAAGGAGTTATATGTAAACCTCGAGATAAGACGATATAAATCCTCTGAATTAGGGTCTAACCTAATAGTGAAATTCATGAATCAATAATACAATCTTAGGGGTTTTAATTAGAAAGATATTTCAGTTAATCAACTGAGAAGTTAGTTTTTAATAGTCTTAAGAAATATATTAACATAAGATAGTAATTTTCACGGTCAAATAATCAATTATTTAATTGCATGATAAAGGGTTAATATTTACAAATTCTTAGGGGGATTTATCACTAGGTACTATTTATTTGATATTGACTTTTCAAAATATTTTTCTTTGTCTGAGTTCATTATTGTATCAATCTTATTTTAGTTTGTTTAGTTTAGTTTAGTTTTAATTAAATCCACAACCTAATTTGATGATTAGATAATAGGAAAAGGTTTAATACTTGTACTTACAATCCTAGTAGGATCGATTTGTACTTGCCAGTATTAGCTACAGTATACCTTGCGCTTATGATTAAAACTTAAAAATCTTTATAAGCATAGAAATCACCAATCAGTACATGTAAAGGTTGATGGGATTAGGATAAAGGACGTTTAGTAATTAAGTTTGAAATGTTGTTTTATGAACATATGATCTTGGTGTGGGCACGTATAAATCGAGGCTTTACGATATATCTCGAGAGAAATGTTAAGGTAGTTCTTAAAGGGAAGAAAATTGAGGGTCACATCATTTGAGGACGAGGATATGATATCTAGAGTTTTGTCTTCCATTTGATTTACTAACAAATTTGATGCATGATGAATTGGTACTTAAATGATGGGAGAACTAGGAAGGGGAAGTGATGAGTTAGACCATTAAGTGATGATGTTATGATTGATATGTTGGGTTATGGTATCTAAAGTAGAGAAAGGACATTGAGACTCTTAGAAAATGACATATTAAGAAATGAAAAGTTTGTGGGTATTGGGGTCAAAACATGGATAGGAACTTTGATTGAAAGAATAACCTAAGAAAATGCAAGAAAGAGACTTAAAGTTGAAGCTTATTTTCAATGTCTGGACAAAACCATAAATAATAGAGGGACCCAAATTATTTTATGAAAGAACGTAATTTGTCATAATTAGGTGATTAATGAAACAATTGTTTTTAGAAAAGTGATCATTTGAAGAATTGGAGTAGGAAATGATTCATAAGATAAATTTCACATCGAAAAGTATAAATCCTAAAAGAAGAAAGAATAGATTCTTAGTTGAGAATAATGATTCCAATTTCAATAATTTATCAATGTCACTTTTTAGTAACATCATTGTGTTTTGGAGTGTAAAGAGGCGTAGTAAGATGAGTAATTCCATAAGATTAAAATAAAATAAAATTTGAAATTCACTCCTAAATGGAACCAATAGACCTTTCAAAATAGTTTTTAATAAATGCCTTGAAATTTGGAAAAATCACAAGAAATATGTGACTATTTTCATACATAAAACCAATTATATCTGATAAAATAAAAAAATGAAAAAATTTGAAATCATTAATGTAATTTATTTAGTAACATGATAAAAAATGAAAAATATTTAAAATCATTAATTTAAGGAATAGGTGATGTAAGCAATACTAGTACAAATAGGGTCCATCTATGTAAACTTAGGGGGTTACACAAGCTGGAGTTAGTAAAACTCTTGAGGTAAAAAACTCATCTTTAATTAAACATGGGCTTATACGTAGACATGTCTCAACCCATGCCCTCTCTAGCCACAAAAGTAGAAATTATAGTGAAATACACGACCTCTAACACAGTTGTGTCCACCTTCTAAAAGTTATAAAAGGATCCGAGGTCTCCAACATAAGGCATGTCTCAAATTTTCTTTAACTTTGCAAAGTTACATAGAGATCCATGATCACAAACACAAGCATGTCCTAGACCATGACCATCGACATTAAAAAGTTCATGACCAATACAACCTAATCCACAATCATGCCCACTTAAAATCCTAGTTTTCGTTATTTAGTATTTAAGAAATAATTCTTTCAATTAAAACAAATTTGGACATATTTTTTTATTTTAGATTTGGTGTTTAAAAAGTTCAATTTTTCTAGCCAATGTACTCAATTAAGAAAAATCAATGTAAATAAGGATGAGAAAATTGCTTAATGTAAATTAATTAAATAATTGAACAATAATTTAAAGAGGATAAGGAAGAGAGAATGTAAACCGATTTATAGTGGTTTGACAAACAATCCTTACCTACATCCACTCCCAAGACTTCTCGGAATTCTACTATAATTCCTCTTTTAAGGTGAAGAATAACCTTTGTACAATCTTTTTCAGTAAAGAGGAACCCTTCTTGCAATCTTTTCTAAGGTGAAGAGGAACTTTAATCTCACATAGAACTACCATAAGTCTAATAATATATTCTCCAAATCAAATATTACAAATTAAAGTATCTCACTTTATCACTTAATAACTCCAAAATGGCTTACTCACACAAATATGAGATAAAGATGCTCAAATGAATGAAAACACTTTGAAATGTGGGTATAAGACACTTAAAAATTTTTTGATTCTAAAACCAATGAGAGAACATATATTTCTAGTATTTTAGGCCTTCCTAGCCATTTGAAGTAGCCATTGAAATGACTATATATGAAGCATTGGTCGACCAACATAGCATACTGGTCAACCAGTATGTATTAAACGCCTCAAATTTGCTAGCCATTGAAATACTGGTCGACCAATAGGCATATTGGTAAACTAATATGGCACATTATTGGACCAACAAATCAACCAATGTTATAGTAAACTCACACTACATTAAATCTAATAATTTTAAACTATATTAGGCAACCACTAACCTATATAAGTTGATAAATCACCCAAAAATTATTTGATTAATGTAATTACAAATCAAACCTCCAAAATGTTCCCTAAAACTTTATTTGAAAGATTAAGAGACTTTATATTATAAATAAATACTTTAGTTCCTCTTAATGAATGTAAATACTTATGTAGTTAATTTAAATGAAATGTTCATGCATGGTGAGCCTTTTAGAGCTTCAAATTAACAAAGTGATATAACAAATAATATTACAAACTAAAGAAAAATCTTGATAAACCTTAGTCTTCTTTTATTCTTGGTTTGATAATCATTTCAGTGGTTAAAAACTTTAACTTCTCTTTATCAACTTCGTAAGCTATCTTCTTAAGTTTATGACTTTAGTTATTCTTACATTATTTTTTCAATGACACAAATATTTTTAATATTAAAAAATAATAATAAAATTAAGTACATAAATAAATATCAAGATAGTGACTAGGCCCCCCCCCCCTTCTTTTCTTTTAATTAATACATAAAATATAATTTAATATGAAGAGCATATTTTAATATCAAAAACAAAAGAGATATTCAAAATAAAAAAATATTCATACATAAAGATAATATAAATTTACTCAAGCATATCGCATAAAGTACACGAAATATAAAAATGAAAAAACAATTACTCCTCCTGAATCTAATATCGCCAATCTTTCTTTCCCTTTTTGGAATAAAAAAAGAAATCCATATTTAAAGTACAAAAAGTAGAGTTCCATGCTTCAAACTAATTTGGTAAAAATAATTAAAACATATTTGATTAAGAATGATAAACTTTCCCACTAAAGAATGCTACCAATTCATTAAAACTCTCAAGAAAGGTGGAAAAATAAATGTTGGGTACATTAGTCGACCACACTAAAGTAGTGGTTAACTAATGTTCTAGAAAATTAGAAAACAACATCAAAACTTGAACAAAACATATTAAAATACATATCAAACAACTAAATATCAATAAAAAATTAAATCAAATAAAGGGCTTTGTTAAAAAGAATTCTTATGAAATATAACTAACTTTATTCTAATTGTTCAAGATTTATCCTTATTCAAAAGTTTAGAGAAATAATTGCCCATTTAATATAAATTCTAACTTAGTATCCTCATTTTGTACAATAACCTCTAAGTTTAGGTACTAAAGTTCACACTTTAAAAATAATTATCAAACGCTTCACTTATAATTCAAACCCAAATAATCATCACTAAAGAGTTGTACTCAAATTGAGACAAAAATACTAGTTATCATAGATCTCTAAATAATGAAATAATTATTAACTCATGTATAGTTATCATAGATCTCTAAATAATGAAATAATTATTAGCTCATGTTAAACAATACTTATAAGAAATTTGAATGGAGATTTTTCTTAAGTTTACAATCCATTGGAGGCTTCTCATCCTTCTCATCTCTCCCACTTGGTTCAATATTGCCTCTTTTGAAACATTTTTGGTGGCTAAATTCTTCGCATCCTATAACAACTTTTAGAGTATCTTGAAGGTAAAAAGGTTAGATTTATCATGATAAAGTGTATAAATTCCTTAATAATACTCAATTTAAAAACTACTATCTCTACTATATTCTATTTTTATTTCTTTTCTAATAGCCTTATAAACCAAGGTAATTAATGTATTTTAGGAACCTGAATAAGCTTGGTTCCTTGATTGTTAGGTTCCTTCTTATTTTCATCCCACATTTTAAAGGTTTTGCTTGACATTCTTTGTTTAAGAAAACAAAAATATATCAATATGTCCATAATTTACCACAAAATGATATATGATGGTATATGAGTGAAGATGATGCATATATACATTTCTTGGAACTTTATGTGTGTACGCATAATGAGAAAGTTTTCTTTGGACATTAAATATGTTGAATCATCTCCTAGGATAGTGAAATGAGATACCATGATTATATCTATAATGTATTCTTCTATGAGGCCTTAAAAGTTATGTGCAGTTTTGTAAGTTATCATAGAAGTTATGCCTATTCTTCCCTTGATAGTATTGAACTCTATGCCTAAGTTGTGAGCCATATATAAAAGCATGACATTTGCTTTTAGGATTAGTCTTGGTGGATGTGGAATGTGCATATATATGCTTAGATGTGGATGCTTCATGCTCATTTATCATATTAGGCAATGGTTCTTCACTATATAAATATTTTCCCTTAACAAATTTGGTTTTATAATTTTTTTACTTCCATGGTTATATCTTATCTCATGCCTATCATTTAAATTCTTTTAAGCTCCTAACATATTCTATAGTTTTTGTCTCCCTTTAATAAACTTAGATAATGAGTTTTTGATGGAATCTACCTCCTTTTCAATGTTTCATTCTCATGCCTTAATGCGTATAAGTCATAATTGTCATCAGTGATCACATTTTTTGATGCTTAAATGCTATCCAATTCACTTTTCATCTTTTCATTCTCATTAATGTATGCATCCAACTATTTTTGAACTTCTTTAAGTTTGGAAGATAATTTCTTCCTTTTCTTACTCGTGATTTCTAAACTTTTAAACAATTCATCACTTGTCATTTCAATATCACTATCACACAAGTTAGGGTTAGATGTTATCTCATTATCATCCATAACGGTAAAGCATAAATAAACTATCTCTTTTTTGAAATAATCAATTTTAGATTCACTTATTCCATCCCAAATTGACGTTTTAAGTTCTTTTATATTATCCTTCTTCTCTTTTTTATAGCTTCTTTCATAGTTCTCATTATCCTTGAGTAGAGGACATTGTGACTTTATATGACTGAGTTTTCTACATTCAAAGTAAATAATGTTATGGAATTCATGTTTTAAATCACTTTTACCTTCTTTGATGTCCTTTCTTTTGGAGAATTTCTTCTTTAATAATTTCCTAATTTTTTTGGTGAGTAAGCTAATGTCTTCATTTTAACTTTCATTAGTTGTTGACTCTTCCTCTTTGCTTGATTCTTCCTCTTTGCTTGATTCTTCCTTAAAGCTTTAAGTTTTAAATTCTATTTCTTTGGAAGCTTATTTCTTTATATGGCTCTTGGAGCCTCTTTTCATATATGAGGAGAAATCTAATAAGTTCCTCTAATGGTAGTATTGTTAGATCATTAGCTTCTTATATATCTGTCACTTTAGCTTCCCATATCTTTGGAAGTGACCTAAGCAACTTTCTAACCATTTCAACATTACTATAAGTCATTCCAAGACCTTTAAGAGCCTTAATAATATCTGTAAATCTAGTATACAAGCTAGATAGGCTTCCATGAGGCTTCATTTGAAATAATTCATAATGATGTGTTAGCATCCTTTGCTTTCCTTTACTGATTGGTTCCCATATATGTAACTTATCAAGTATATCAAATTTTATGAGTCATTTTGTATACAGAGACCCTATTGAATATAATTCTTCCTAATGCATAAAAAAGAATGTGTATGGCCCTTTTATTTAAGAAATTAATATCTTATCTTAAGGTTCCCATTCTTCCTTTAATTTAGATATATTTTTGTTATTTATAATTTTCGTAGGAGTAAATGGACCATTTGAAACTATTTCCAAAAGGTCTACACTTTTAAACTTAAGAAGAATCTCATCCTAGTTTTTTAATAAAGGTAATCATTGCCATCAAAGAAAGGTGGTCTACTAATGTTTTGTCCCTCTTGATTGAATAATGATGATGATGCTTCTAAATATGTCATTATGATCTTTGCTATAGAATTTTGTTAAAAAATGCTAGCCTAATAGAATTGTTATGATTCTACTTATTACTCCCTAATGGCAACCAAGAAGAAGGTGAATTAGGTGTTTAAAAAATTTAACAACTTTTCTAGCTAATTTACTCAATTAACAATAAGCAATGTAAATAAAGATGAGAAAATTGATTAATGTAATTAATTTAAACAATTAAACAATAATTTAAAAAGGATATGGAAGAGAGAATCTAAACTGATTTATATTGGTTCTCAAAACAATCCTTTCATATATTCACTCCTGAGACTCTTCTTGAAATTCCATTGTAATTCTTCTTTCAAGGCTAGAATAACCTTTGTACAATCTTTTTACGTAAAGAGAAAATTTTCTTATATTATTTTTCCAAGGTAAAAAGGAATCTCAATCTCACTTGGATCATGACCAAGTATGATAATATATTCCTCAAACCAAATATTACAACTTAAAGTTATTTACTTTATCACTTAATGATTCAAAAACACTTTGAAATATGTATATAAGATACTTTAAACCTTCTTGATACTAAAAACAATGAGAAAGCACTATTTATAGTGTTTTAGGACCTTTCCTAGCCATCGGAGCTAAGAATTAGCTATCACAATGTCTATATGTAGAGCATTGATTGACTAATATACATTAAAGGCATCAGATTCATTGACGATTGGAATATTAGTCAACTAGTAGCCATATTGTTCGACCAGTACATTAACCAATGTTACAACAAACTTGTAGTATATCAAATTTAATGACTTTAACCCATATTGATTAATCACTAACCCATATAAGTTGACCAATCACTCTGAAAACATGATTTTAACACCTCCAAATGCTTAAACTTAATTCAATTAATTCAATTATGAATTAAACATCCCAAAATGTTCGCTGAAATTTTATTTGAAAGATTGAGAGGCTTTTTATTGAACAAAAGCTTCAATTTCTCTTGATGAATGTAAAGACTCATGCAATAAAGTGAAATGAAATGTTAACGATTAATAAAATAACTTAATAAACCTTGATCTTCTTTTGTTCTTGTTTTGATTTTCATTTGGACGGTTATAAACTTCAACGTCTCTTTATCAACTTCATAAGCTATCTTCTTGAGTTTATGACTTCATTTATTCGTATATTGCTTTTCATCAAAATAATACTCATTGGTATTAATTATGTTTTTTTGTCTCCAAAATACCGATTAGAACCTTCCTTAGTTCAATACTTTTATGTTTATATGTTTCAAATTTTATTCTATATATTAAAAAAAAAGAAAATTGTCTTTTTTATTATTCCTTTTCTTTCTATTACATCGTATTCTTATTTCTAAAGTTTTAAAAATTAAATCATTTCATCTTCTTGCTTAAGGTTTATCTATATCTCATGTTGTCATAGAGTTCTTTCTTTGTCAACTCATTTTTTTATGTCTTTCATATCTCATCATTTCAGGCCCTCAAACTTGCATTTTTTATCAAAAATCACATGGTTGTGAAAAGAAAATAAAAGAAAGAAAAGGAAAATTGTGTAGGTTAGTTAATATTAAGAAATTATTTTTAAAATGGATTTCTTATTATTCTTTCTTATTTATTCAATTTTTACATTTCTTGCTTAATTTATGATTTATATTTTCTTCTCAACTAACAATTTTTTTTAAAAAAGTTTATAAGATTGAACACTTATTTAAGTTTTTTGTAGATTTTTAAATAACTTATGAAAGAACTAAAAGTGTAAAGTTAAAATAGCATGAGATTATCATCGAGAAAAGCTATAAAGAAAGATTGAAATACTAGTGGATTTTCATCTTTGAGAGAAAACATGTGGGCAATGCATGAGAAGATTTCCTTTACTAACTTTTTTTTGCAATTTTCACATATGTGTTATAAAAGAGTTTCATCATTGAAGAGGAGTAAGAAAACTCCCATTGTATATAGGCTACGTAACAATAGTTTGAGAGGATGAACATGATGCTTAATTAGGTGAATAACAGATATGTAAGGTGATCCTATCAACTTGTGAAATTAAAAAAGGTAAAATAAGCTCAAGTTTCTAATAAGAGGAGGCATGTTATCCAATACCTTTGATAAAAATTAATGAAGATATCAATGATTTAAGTGATGATAAAATTTATCTAGCTTTTAAGGTTAAGGGGGAAGATTTAGGCCTAGAGGAGGAGTTCAATGTGAATAGATATATACGAGGGAGCCTAAAGGTTGAGATAGTGTAGATCAAAACCTAGGTAGTATAATGATAAAAAAACCCATAATAAAGGTATAAACAATATAAATGAAAATAAATCTATGTCAATACTTAGTGACTCTAGTGATGGTGGAGCTGGGTATGTTGTTAGAGGTGATATGCTTGTTATTCAAAGATCATTAAGTTTTCAAATAAAAAAGAATGAGCTGAAGCAGCAAAAGGGAAACATCTCGCATATTATATGTCATATTCATAACAAGTTATGTAGTATGCTTATTGATGAAGAGAGTTGCACAAATATAGCTAAAACTACACTTCTAGAGAAATTTAATTGGCCTAATGTGAATTATCTAAAGCCATATAAGCTATAATGACTTAATGAATGCAGGTAACATAAAGTGAACAAGTAAGTACCAGCTGCTTTTTATATTGGAAACTATAAATATGAGATATTATATGAAGTAGTACCTGCACAAGCTAGTCACATATGGTTGGAGAAGCCATTTAATAAACAAAAGTATTATGGGTTAAATGGGTACATTATACCAAAATGAAAAAAGATTATGAAGTATCCAAATATCTTCTTGTAGTTTTGGAGAAAGTATCATTATATCTAAAGTTGAAGATTTAAGGGAAAATCCTCTTAAAGAGTGGTGGTATAATGCAAGTATTATTAACCAATATAAGGGATCTATTACATATATGTTTAGGTAAATTACAAAAGTTAGTAAATTTTGAGGCAAAACACTAATCTTTGGCTTACTATAGTCTCACACATGAATGTGCCCATCCATGTCCCTCCATAAATATATGAGTTAAAGCTAGAGTGGAAGGCATAACCTACAACAAGATTATGTCCAAGATTTTATCAAACTTAACAAAAATTATAAAAGGATGCACATGATGGTTTATGTCATATATCCAATCAATTGGTTGTAGTTAAGTGAGATAATTATTTGAAGGCATTCTTTATCTTATACATTTTCAAATGTATATGATAAAGTGTATGGGATAAATGTACATTACAAATGAAATTATGATGAGATCATAATTATGAGATTTATATTACATTTATGTATTATCCTTAAACGTTTCATTGTTCAATTAAAATTGGACAGTAATAAAGCGTAAAAACACTAGCACACACTACATTTTTTCTTATGAAAGAAGTAGTCGATCTCATAGACTAAAGTATGGAGATACTTAAACAAATGAGTAGATGCTTGTTAAACAAAAAATTTGCTAAACTAACCCTATATCAGAATTCTATTTAGAACATTACTTGTATGTTTATGAAAATTCTTATTGCGATGATTCTATAAGTAATCCTTTGACTTGAGATCACCAAAATGTCTCGTACAGGGATTTCTTTGTTTTGATACTCTTATAACCTATTTGAGTTAAAGATAGCTCAGTCAATAGTTATTAAATGTAGCATGAAACATATAGAGATTGTTGAGTGATCAATAAAGGATTCATCACCTTAAAGTAATTAGGGAGAATATTCTACTGTTCTTAATTAGTATTAATTTTGGAAATCTTTAACCAAGATGGAATGACACTTTGTAAATAGTTTTCAAATATCATTAGTTGAATCAATTGCTAATAGTAAGGAAATAACATAATTGGACACAAATAGAGTAAACATTAATTTCATACTTTATTTATAATCAAAACATTGTACGATGAAAGGAATGAATTATATGGAAAAAAACATGCAAGAAAAGGTTAGTTAAAACCACTTTGACATTCTTAAATATTTGGTTAGTCATGATGTGTTACTAGATATCAATCTTGATCTATGATTATAAATTATTTAATTAGAGAATTTAAGGATAAATTGAATCTTTAATAAGATTTAGGTTTATAATTTATATCTATTGTCAAGATATTTGAGAACCTAATAGGTCATACATAAAGAAAAAGTTAAAGAGAGGAAAGATTTTTTGATCAAGTTGGATTTGATTGTAAAGTTTAAGAAACTTTATGACAAATATGAGATATTTAATAAATAAAGATCAATATGAGATGTTGGATCTTATTTAGGCCCAATTAGTATTTGATTAAAATTAATTAGAATTCTAATTAAAGTTTAATTAAATATCTTGTTTTATTTAAATTAAACTACTAAATTGTTCGATACCTATTATAAATAGGCTTGAGCTCTAAGAGAGCTAGCACTTCTTGCCTAACTCTCTCTGTAATAATTGTACAGTTTTCTTAACACTTTATGTGGATACCATTAAAGGTCAAAAACTTATGCAGCTATAGTAGTTAAGATAAGCCAATTTTAGAAACAGTTTGAGAGAAACGACAAGAAAATGATCAAACTTGAGAATAAGATATAACTTAAGATTCATACTTTATTATGATTTATGCGTTCATATTTTATATAATTTTAGTGATGTTAGCTTTTGAAAAAGAAAATAAAAAAATTTTGTATTTATTCCACTAAATGTGAGATTAAATCTCACCTTAATTTCCCAACACCATAGTCTTGAACATGAGTGTATCTTAGATCATGTCTAACTTCACAAAGTTATAAAGAGTTACTCGATCTCAAATGCAAGAATATCCTAGATTATACCTAATGGCATTAAAAATTCAGTAAATAACATGGAATGGTGCATAATTGTGTCTTAGGTCATGCTTACTCAAAACTCTAGTTCTTTTGTTTAGTATTTAAGGCATGTTTCTTTTTAATTAGAACAACAATAACGACAACAATAACGACCCAACAAAAATTTTGCTAAATACAAGGTCTGGGGGAGGTTCAGTGTACATAGCTTTACCCCTAACTAATAAAGAGGTTGTTTCTGAGCGACCCACAAGAAAAAAATCACGATGATGATGATGATCACCCACAAGAAAAAAAGCACGGTGATGATGATGATGATCATAATAATAATAATAATAATTAGAACAACTTTGGACAAATTTGTTATTTGGGAGTTGTTACATATTCTTTTACTTATTCTTAGAATTCTTTCTTTATAATATTCAAACACTTAATGAATTTACTTCTTGAGTTTTTATAATTAACAAAATAATTCTTTTAGACATCTATTTTAGCTTTCTTGGGTTTGATTCAAACTTTTTTAATGCATTCTATATGGTATTCCTAAGTAGGTTCACATTAATAAGTGATGACCCCTAAACATTTTCATAAATTAAATATAGAGGACCTGCATTTTCGAGAGATGTTTGGAAAAATGGGAGCGCTTGGGGCTCTTATTACGTTGACAGGAGTTGCAAACAGAGGATTCAAAATTAAAGGACACACCTAAGAACATTGTTACAAAGCTAATAACTTTTGAAGATGGATGGCGTAATCTATTGTGCCAATCAGCTATGGAGTTCTTACGACTAACGTATGCAACTGTTGAAAGTTTTTTTCAACATCTTAGGGTGTGGCCAGTGATAGATATCATCCTATTTTGTCCTCGAGTGAGTAGTGCCCCTTCAGTGACATTTTTGACAATAACAAGGAAGGAAAAAAATTGAAGAGATACATTATTCGACTTAAATTGGGACTACTTTTCCCATAGAATAGACGCAAAAAACATTGTTAATACAAAACGAATTGAGTAGAGATTAGAATGGTAAACCCTGTGGGTGTGATCGATGTACCTTGTCAATATCTTATTAAGACTGTGTTGGGGCCATCGTAGTCCGAGTGAAGAGATATATTGTTAAGGTCTGAGGTTACATGATGAGAACCACAAGAATAAACAAACCATCCTTTCTTAAATCCATGCGTAGAAAAGCTATAATTGACTGTTTTGGATTATTCTGTGGCAAGCATGCTTAAAGTTATAATTTAGGCGGCCACATTGGTAACAAAATTGACATTTGAGGCTGCAAGGATGTACGTGAGAGCCACCTTAACTTTCTTAAATATAAAATTCCATTGTCTTCAGACCTTTGGTAACTTTGAGTGAAGATTTTTGTGATGAAAGCCTTCACTTGGGTAGTCAACCTAAACTTGAATGAGAATTGTGAAAATTATGAGGATTGAAGAAATTGAGCCCTCCAAGATGGATACACTTTTTCGGTTTAATTTAAGGGGTAACGGAGATCCATTCAAGGAGATATTAGGTGGATTAATACTTAACGAATGAAGAAATTTTCAAAAGAGAAAGTGAAAAATCGAAGGAGGTTAATTATTTCTCAACTTTCCGCAACCTTCTTTGCCGTCAATAAAATAAAATAAACAAAATCGAAATAACAAAAAATACCAAAATTTGGTAACTCAGTTCGGCACTCCTTGCCTACGTCTGCGGGGCCCTCACCCAGATTAATTACTTTCACCGAAGTACAATAGAATTACTCAAGGCTTTACTGAGCCAACACCACTCAACTCTTGATACTATCGCTCAACCTCACTTCCCGTGAAAGAATTTCACACCCAATAGTACAACCGCCTCGTACTAACCTCAACAGAGGATTTTCTCAACAGTATTTGATAATAAAGATAAGAAATAAAGAACTCAAGTGATTAATCAACTAAGAACAAAATAAT
>JANZXR010000007.1:16329548-16355825 GCA_027575705.1 Erythroxylum echinodendron
AAGATATAAGTGTAGCAACCACATCACTTTGAGTCCAAGTCCAATTAATACCTTATATGTCCAATTAATAAATAATGTCAAAACTAATTAAAAGATATATAACATATATCCTAACAGAAAGAAACGGTTTATATTCTCATTAGAGATGTTGCTTTGATGCTATAAAGAGGGGTAAAGATTGTCAAGGTATTGCTTTTTTTCCCAAAGTAACTATATATTTATACTGTGTATAAAGAGGGGTAAAGATTGTGGAAAGACGTTGGAGATTTATTCTAGATTGAAGATGTCAAAAACTTGAGAAAAAAATGAAAGAAGTGGTCAACACAATACCGCGACAGGTATGTGTTGGAATTGTATTACTCATATTTTTTTGTCTAATATAAAATTAACATTAGACTAATCACATTGCTCCTAAAATGTTTAAAAATAAAATTGATACCTTTCTAGAATTATAATAAGCGCTAGTTCTAGCAACAAACATTTTAAGACATACAAGATTACAAGTTTAATCACCTAAAACTCTTTTATGTAATCTTAGCTCATAAATACTTTACTTAGGATTCTTTATAGGGAATATTAGGGACCAATTATAACTTCCTTTTTCACTAAGTTGTTAGGGTTAAGTGTTGACCCCGGGTCTCGATTCTTATTTCGTGGCGACAAGGCGTCAAAAATTAAGATATTTTTTAAAATAAAAATATTTATATAAAAAATTAATATCAAAATAAAAGAATTTATTTCCTTGGTAGGAGCAAAAATAAATACACAAACAATTAAAATAAAATATCCTATAATAAATTTTGCAAGAAAAAATAAATTGGATTGGGCGTTAAACAAATAATTAGCAAATGAATTAACAAATGAAAAACAAAAGAAGAAGAAAATTCACGGGCATGAGTTTTCATTTCTCAAGCCCGTGAGACAGGGCAGTCACAATCGTGCCTCACTTTTGATGAACAGGGGCGAAAATTCAAGGTTGGTCACAATCGTGATTAAGCACGATCGCGACTTTCAGTGAATAGTAGCGGATAAAGAAGTTCGTCGCGATCGTGCTTAGTCGCACATACCAACTTCAAATTATCATAACTTTCAAAATGCAAATTCAAAAATTACAAACTTTATGTCGTTAAAAAGCTAAGAAAAAGATCTATAACTTTCATAAAGACACTTTTGTCTAGTTTTGCCTAAATTAGTACAGTTTATTCAATAAAGTTTCAGATTTAATCCCTTTCATTGTTTACATTCATCTGCTGTCAACCTCTCTCTATAGATATATATATATGCAAATCCAGTAACTACAACCATAAGACCCAAATCCAATATATTCAAACCATATATATCATATATGCTAAAATTCTTTTTAACACAATTTACAAAAACGTCAATAGACCCTCACACAACCAATCATCTCATTCCCAGTCAAAATGACAATTTCACATAACAGAACACTTGTTCATTCATTCATTCATTCCCTCGTTAGAACACAGCCTCATCTCTCAAAACACAAGAGTTTTACATATCTTCAAATTTCATATCTAAATCACATCAGTAGCACAATACAAAATACAATCATGAAATGATTATGCTTAATATGCTTCTAAAGTGCTCAAAAGTGATTCGAACTAACTAGTTAAGTTACAAATGTTAAAGATCCTTAGAGTCTGCCGAAATTTTCCAAAGATTATTACGGATTTGCTTTTTCTTGCCGAAATTTTCCAAAGATTATTGCAGATCTGCTTTTTCTTCTCCTAAGGAGTGGAAAAATAGTAGGGTGAGCTAGAATGCTCAGTGGCTAACACGTTTATAACCAGCGATAATGAAACACACACAAGCAATATATATATGTATATCTATATACAAATCACTTACTAAACTTAACAATCACATTCAAAATTTAAGAGATACAAATCACTTACTAAACTTAACAATCACATTCAAAATTTAAGACTATCATACATATTTGAACACATCACTACATAATCCAGCACAAATTTTTCATTCAATCATCATAAAATATCATTCAAGTATTTTCCATATCCAACAATTTAGGATGCAATGCATAAACAAAATAGCTCGAGAGAATCCCATAGAATGAAATGGCGAAACCGAAGTTTACACTATGAACAAAATGGGTCTATTTCTCGGAACTCATATGCCACAAGTGGGTAGCCAGGAGAAGGCTTTAAGGCAACGTGCACGTGACGAACAAAATGGTATCTCTCTTACCCACATAAACATATTTTATATGCATACTTGTCACAATCATATTTTTCATGCGTCTAAATTTTCTATTGTTCCTTAGTATAAAGCAACACAATTATTCAAACAAACATGATATAAATTCAGAGAATATTTTTCCCACATTCATAATGAATTAAGACAAACATTTATAGCATTCATACACACAAATATTTTTGCTCATCATCACAAAACTATAAACATAATACCCACCTATTTTACTTGATACTTCTAAGATCAAGCTTGTCCTTCTTCTTGCTCTTGACTTTGACTAGCTTGATTTCCTTCAAACACACATATATATTTCATTAAATCAACATACACGAATGAGCTTCCTTAAATCTAACTACCTATAAATGAACTTAAGCTTGATATATTCTTGATTTATCTAACTCAAAGAACTAAGATCTAACTAAAGTTATACAAATCCAAGAATACAAAGCTCTTGTTCTTCTTCTTCCTCTCTCTTCATTTTCATCCCATAAACACTACTTTCTCTACTTCCTTCAACTATCAAAACAAAAAGAATAGACAAAGAATACCTAAAAACTCACCTAAACTTTTCCCTCTTCTTCTTTCTTCTTTTTCTTTCTTTCCTTCTTCCTACTCTTCAGTCTCTCCTTCTCTTCTTCTAGTTTATTCCACAACTCTTCTTTCTTTTTCTTTCTTAACACTCACGACTCCCTCTTTTCTCCTCTTCTTTTGTCTTATTAGTTTAAGACAACATTTGATCTTTCCAAGTTTACCCCTCCTTATTATATCAAATTCCTATTATCTCCTTATCTTCATTTTAGTTCTATACTTCTACAATAAAAATCATAATATATCTTATCAAGCTGCAAAAATTTTCAAATTCATATATTCAAATTTATTTTCATGCTTGATAATTTAATGAAATAAATCCTAAGAAAAACCGGGACCTAACACTAAGGAGAAATTTAGAGCAAGATTTAGAGAAACCCGTGACAACTCTTCTAGTTTTTTCTTTCTCTTCTTTCCTTTATGTTAAGTTTTTTTTGTTGTTGTCTATGTTATATTCAATAGTTAAAATCCTAGTTAGGTTTAAGGATGCAACTTGTGATGGATTCTAAATTATTAACGTATGCTTTATTGGTTTGTTAGTTAAATTTACTTCTCTTCATTCTTAACTATTCAGTTTATGCTTGATCAACATAGATTCAATCTTAGGGACAGTACGAAAGATTGAAAGGAGAAGCATGTTATATGCACTATAAAAGTAGATATCCTTTAGTGGCCAAATAGCCCGTTGGCATGGTTGTTAAGCACCATTACTGGGAAAAACAATCTGTTTGGCACTTTTGGGGGGAAAATAGCTTATTGGCTCAACTTTGGTAGGTAAAACAACCCGTTTGCACATCTTTGGTGGGCAAAACAACCCATTGGCACAATTGCTAGGCACCATTGATGCGAAAAATAGCCTGTTCCCACACCTTTAGTGGGCAAAGCGCCTCTTTGGCACAGTCGCTAGGCACGTTCGGTGGGAAAAATTGGACGCTTTCAATAGGAAACACAGCCCATTGGCACACCTTTGTTATGCAAAACAGAACATTGGCATAGATGCTAAGCACCTTTGATGGGTAAAATAGCCCGTTGGCATGTTCACTAGGCACCTTCAAAAATAGCTCGTTGGCATACCTTCGATGGGAAACACACCCGTTGGCAAGGTCACTAGGCACCTTCAGTGGGAAAAATATCCTGTTGGCACAATCGTTAGGCACCTTTCGTGTCAAAACTTCCCATTGCCGTGTTCGCTAGCTCCTTCAGTGGAAAAAATAGCCCGTTGCCACACCTTCAGTGGGTAACACAGCCCATTGGCATAGTCGCTAGGTACATTTGGTGGGCAAAATAGTCTGTTGGGCACCTTCGATGGAAAAAATAGCCTGTTGGAACACCTTCAGTAGTCAAAACTGCTCGTTGGCACACCGTCAGTTTGTAAAACAGCCCGTTGGCTCAGTCGATAGGTGCCTTTCATAGGAAAAACAGCCCGTTGGCCACCTTCAGTGGGAAGCATAGCAAGTTGGCAAGGTCGCTAGGTACATTTGGTGGGAAACACAACTCGTTGGGTACCTTTGGTGAGAAAAGTATCACATTGGCAAGGTCGCTAGCCACCTTCGATGGACAAAATAGCTCGTACGTACATTCGCTAGGCACCTTCGATGGGAAAACAACCTCTACCAAGTAGGAGTAAGGCTACATACTACTGGACTTCTACAAATCTCACATTTCAGTGGGACTCTAATTGAAAATTGTTGTTATTATCCGCTGAAGTTTTGCAAAGATTATTGCGGATCTACTTTTTCTCCACCTAAGGAGTGGAAAAATAGTGGGGTGAGCTAGAATGCTTAGTGGCTAATACATTTATAGCCAGCGATAACAAATCACATACAAGCAATGTATATATGTATATCTATATATAAATCACTTACTAAACTTAACAATCACATTCAAAATTTAAGACTATCATACATATTTAAACACATCACTACATAATCCAGCACATATTTTTCATTCAATCATCACAAAATATTATTCAAGTATTTTCTATATCCAACAATTTAGGATGCAATGCACAAGTAAAATAGCTCGAGAGAATCCCATAGAATGAAATGGCAAAATCGAAGTTTACACTATAAACAAAATAAGTCCATTTTTCAGAGCTCATATGCCATAAGTGGGTAGCCAGGAGAAGGCTTTAAGTCATCATGCACGTGACGAACAAAATGGTATCTCTCTTACCCATATAAACATATTTTAGATGCATACTTATCATAATCATATTTTTCATGCGTCTAAATTTTCTATTTTTCCTTAGCATGAAGCATCACAATTATTCAATCAAACATGATATAAATTCAGGGAATATTTTTCCCACATTCACAATGAATCAAGACAAACGTTTATAGCTTTCATACACACAAATTTTTTTGCTCATCATCACAAAACCATAAACATATTGCCCACCTATTTTACTTGATACTTCTAAGATCAAGCTTGTCCTTCTCCTTGCTCTTAACTTCGACTAGCTTGATTCCATTCAAACACATATATATGTTTCATTAAATCCATATACACGAATGAGCTTCCTTAAACCTAACTATCCATAAATGAAATTAAGCTTGATATATTCTTGATTTATCTAACTCAAAGAACTAAGATCTAACTAAAGATATACAAATCCAAGAATACAAAGCTCTTGTTCTTCTTCTTCCTCTCTCTTCATTTTCATCCCATACACACTACTTTCTCTACTTCCTTCAACTATCAAAACAAAAAGAATAGAAAAAGAATACCTAAAAACTCACCTAAACTTTTCCTTCTTCTTTCTCCTTTTTCTTTCTTTCCATCTTCCTACTCTTCGGTCTCTCCTTCTCTTCTTCTAGTTTCTTCCACAACTCTTCTTTCTTTTTCTTTCTTAACACTCACAACTCCCTCTCTTCTCCTCTTCTTTCGTCTTATTAGTTTAAGACAACATTTTATCTTTCCAAGTTTACCCCTCCTTATTGAATCAAATTCCTACTATCTCCTTATCTTCATTTTAATTATATACTTCTACAATAAAATTCATAATATATCTTATCAAACTCCAAAAATTTTTAATTTCATATATTCAAATTTATTTTCATGCTTGATAATTTAATAAAATAATTCCTAAGAAAAATTGGACCCAATACTAAGGAGAAATTTAGAGCAAGATTTAGAGAAACCCGCGACAACTCTTCTAGTTTTTTCTTTCTCTTCTTTCCTTTATGTTAAGTTTTTTTGTTTTATTTTTGTCTATGTTATATTCAATAGTTAAAATCCTAGTTAGGTTTTGGATGCAACTTGTGATGGATTCTAAATTATTAGCGTATGCTTTATTAGTTTGTTAGTTAAATTTGCTTCTCTTCATTCTTAACTATTCAGTTTATGCTTGATCAACATAGATTCAATCTTAGGGATAGTATGAAAGATTGAAAGGAGAAGTATGTTATATGCAGTATAAAAGTAGACATCTTAGATCTAGAGAATGAAAGTATACTAGACCCCTATGATAAGAAAAATATTATTTAGGTTTAATGAGTTTAATTATGTTTAATTATACATCGAAAGTAGGTAATTGGTATTTACCTAATTAAACGCATCTGTGTGCCTCGAGATAAGACATAGATACTTGAAGTTAATTGTTATTTTGACCTATATAACTAGTCTTGCATGATATTGGAATTTCATATAAGTGAACTATAAAACCCTAATATTTGTTATCTTGATTTTCCTTCTCTATTTAATTACCTTGTTTTAGTTACTTTCATAATTTAATTAATTTTCATAATATCTTATTATTTTATTTTCTTAATTTGACTAGGATTAATAAACAGAGTAAAATAGTCTCTTTGGGATCGATACTTTAGAGTACTCCAATTTAATTAAATTGCTACAATTGATTATATACACTTATACGTAAATTTAACCAAGTTTTTTGCACCATTATTAGGGACTACTTAGTTGCCATTTTATTACTCTTAGTTTTTATTTTTATTTTTCTCCATTTGTGTATAATTTGTCACTCTTCTATGTGGCATCTTTAAGATTGGCAACAAAATCATGCATTTTTAGAGTTGGTGGTATAAATTATTAATCTTTCAAACTAGATAAGGATGTTAATGGATCATAATACGGTCTATGGGGGGCATTTTATTATTATGGTATATACAAGCATCCTTCTTATGCTTGCATTAACATAGAGAAAACCCCTCAAAACTATGAAGATATCGTTTATATGGTTATCTATGGGGGAAACAACTTGAATGATTCCTTTTCCAATATATATCATCGAGGATGGAGTAACTGTTCAAATATGTTTTGGAAGGAGCAATGAGATGAATTAGGCAAACCTGTGGGGCCACCTAAGTTCCAATAACAACTTTAGTTTTAGCAGCCACCTCCGCTTGGTAATGAGATAAAAAAGATGATCCTATATTTTATATCTTCCATTAAGGAAAGATTTAAAAGATTAGATAAACTTATGGAATTTCAATCCCATATAGAATATATAGAACAATCTAATGATGCAACCATTCACAATTTAGAGATTCAAGTTAACCAAATAGCTGATATGGATGGTGACAGAAGTCGAGGAAAAATTAATAATAATATAGGGGTAAAACTAAGAGATGAAGTATTATATCATATCACTTACGAATGAAAAAAAACTTGATATTGAAGATGTTAAATAGGAAGATACACAAAAGTTAGACAAGCATGAGGAAGTGAGCAAGAAAGTGACGAATAGAAGTAAGTTGATGCCCATCATAATTTAGAGTTACATAAAAATTTAGATAGAGACAAATCAAAATTTATTTCTTCCACAATGGGGCCCAATTTGGAGCAGTAGACATCTTGACCCATAAAGACACTAATTTTATACCTGAGCAGGTTTTAAATGGATGGAAAGGAAGATAGATTTGAGTCAAAATATCTCCTTTCTAATAGAAAGAATTACAATAAGTTATTGGTCACTAAGTGAAGAGGGCTCCTATATCTTACAAGGAGAAGAAGGAGAATGGGGCAACTTAATCCCAATAAAACATGGTAGAGGTATAGAGCCTTTTATTATGAAGAAATGGAACATGATGGGGATAGCGAGCCTTGGATTCTAAATAAATCTTGAATAAAAAGTCAAGCTAAAAAACTTATAAAGAAGCACTTATTAGAAAGCAAACCATCGTTAAAGTTTTCTACTAATATTTTTTATTTCTCTTATCGGTATTTTTTTGGGAATTTTTAGGACATTTCTTCACCTACTATACATGGAATTTAGGGGAGATCTCTACCTTAGTTATCTCTCATGCTTACTTACTTTCATTATTATTAAGTGTGAGTGAATTTAAGATTTTCCCTTATTTTTTTAGCTAACATTTTTTAGTTATGTCTTCAGTGAGTTTTAGGTTTAGAATTTTTTATCTTTCTTTTTCTTTTATGTTGGGTTTAGTTTCTCATTAGTTACTTTATATTGATAGCATTAATGTATATATAATTTAATTTTGAGATCGATTATTAAAAGCTAAATGCATAATATAATTAAGTGAATGCAAACAAATTTGACTTTCTAAATGCTAAGAAACTGAATTGGTTAATTCAAGATACTTTGATTTAACTTGAGTGATCCCATGAGAAATTAGACCTTCATACAACATTCTTTGTTTCAAATGTAGATGCTATCTTTAGTTTTGTATTTCTAAAACTCACCTTTCATCCTTTTAAGATTATATATATGTACAAGCATTAAAATGATAAAGACACTTAGGATCAAATTTGAGCCAAATTACTTACCTTTTATACAGTAATCCATTAGTGAGATCTTTTTAGCTTATTATAAATTTTTAGCCTTTTTCTTCATTAACCTTTCCAAAGAATCTTAAGGCCAAAACTGAAAATAAGTAATTGTATCTTAATTCATAATTGGTAATGTTTTTACTCATAGTTTGATGTATCTATTGGCTATGATATATAAGGAAAAAAGTGTACGGAGATGGGAATGTGTATAAAGAGGCAATGGAAAAGGGAAATTCGTGCCAATTGAAAAGAAAAAGAAAGGGGAATTTTTGTAAAGAAATGTCACCAATATGTAAATAAAGTGTAAAAAAGCATAAAAATAGTTATTGAAAATTGATTTGCATGGATTCTTGTACTTGAAAAGCATGAATGAAGAGGATGTTTTTTTTACAAGATATAAAGAGTTAGTAGAGGTTTTTTTGTTTGTTTCTTGATTTATTTGCTATAATAATTATGAATATCTTTGTTTGTCCTATTCCCTTTATTAACTTACTTGTCCTTTTGGCCATATTAAAACCTTCTGCAAGTCTTTTTGAGTTTTAATCATAGATATCTATTTGATTAGTGGACATGGATGATTTTCAAGCAGATGGTAATTTCAATTTCATAAGAAGATGATGAGCATATCTCACCTAAATTTTAAAAATTTTTGTAAATGAGTAATACCTTATGAGGAACAAGTCAAACTAAAGTATTTGAACTTGATTAAGGAGGTAGAATAATAGTTTCATTGTTTAGATTGTATAGTTTTTTATTTAATAAATATTACGTGTTTGAATTTTGTAATTCAATTAAAACTTGAATGCCTATATCTTATGTTATTAAATATGAAGTTAACTAGTATATGTAGATTTATGTTTGTGAGTATCATTGCAGTCAATCCTCAAGAGAATATAATTCCTCCACTAGGGACACTTTAGGATTTAAAAACTTGTGGTATATGTTAAATGACACCAAAAACCTAAGAAAATGAAATTGATTCCTATTTTAGTTAGGAGTGTTTAGTTAGTTAGGTTTATGGCTATCAGTTGAGAGGACAAGAAATGAGTAAAGTATGGGAGAATTTAGTACGTATATATTTTGAATATTTTTAGGGACTAGGTTAATTGTAATTTAGAAATTCTACGATATATTTTATATGGCATTATATGATATTCTCTCTATTTTGATTCATTGTCTTATAGGTGATGATTTTGAAGAGATATCACAAATTTTATCATAACTTTCTCCTTAGTTATAGGATTAAGGTGAAAAATAAAGTCCCTTAAAAGCTAACTAGAAGAGGAAAATTAATTTTAACTTAATGATGTCAAAAAATTGGGGAAAATAAGAATAATAGTCAAACACAAAACTAACACAGGTTAATGTTTGAACCATATTAGTCAAAAAAAAAATTCTTGAAGAAAGTTGACACTTGAAATGAAGTGGAATCAAAGCTAGCCTCTTCATATTACATTTGAAAAGTTTCAAAATAATTTGGAACTGTAACAGGCATTGATTCTTATAATAAGAACTAAGAGGACATTCAAAAATCCAATTTTAATCTCTTTAGAAATTATTTATGTATCTCTAGCTTATGAATATTCTTATTAAAGTTTTTTGTAAAGGACTTTGAAGGCTATTGGCAATATCCATTATCACTTAGTTGTGAGGCTTATGTCTTCTTAGCATTAAGGAGGGATTTCGAGTAAGATTTAAAAGAGTCTTTGACAGCTCTTATGGTCCTTTCTTTCTCTTCTTTCCTTTATATTAAGATTAATTTATTTTAGTTTTTATTCTATTATGTTTAGTAGTTAAAACCCCATTTAAGATTAGCAATGTACCTTGTGATGAATTTTTAAATTATTAAAGCATGATTTGGTGGTTTGTTGATTGAATTTATTCTCTTCACTCTTAATTATTGAATTTACGCCTAATTAAAATTGATTCAATCTTCAGGATTGTATGAAGGAATAAAAGGAGAAGTATGATCTATACATTAGGAGAATAAATACCTTAAATCTAAAGAACAAAAGAAACCTTGACTATTGTGATAATAAAAGGATTAACTAGGGTTATTGAGTTTGATTAGGTTGAATTGCACTTCAAGAGGTGTTAGTTACCTAATTAGACATAATTGTGTGTCTCTAGACATAGATACTTTAGGTTAATTATTATTTTGACCTAGATAATCAATCTTACATGATCATTGGAATTCTATATAAATGAACCTCGAAACTCTAACATTTGTTACCTTGATTTCATTTACCTTATTTTAGTTAGCTTTATAATCCAATTACTTTTCATACTGTGTTGTTTCTTTTGTTTTCTTTATTTGGCTATGATTAATAAACATAATAGTGTTGTTGTTAGCCCTCAATTTTTTTGTTGAGTTAAGCATGATTTAAATGAATTATGAGGCTATGATAGAACTATTATTGGAGTTTAATTATTTATTACAGTGTTAGTAGGATTTTATTACACTGGTTAGTTAAATTAAAGCAGTAGGAATGTAATGAGGTTAATTTTGGCATGTCACTTAAGTTAGAGATCATGAAGCATAAAAGGAAGGGCAAGGATGACTTTTAGCACTCATTAAGGGTAAAATAGAGAAAAGCGTGAATTGAAGGAGAGAATAAAGTGAAAAATGAAAATGAGAAAGAAGAGGGAAGAGAGTTTTGGCCATTAGAGAGAAGAAAGAAGAAAAAGTTAGGTTTCATCTTTTCTTAGTCTTCAAGAGTGATTTTGAGGGTATGCAAAAAGAGGAAGAGGAGCTTCCATTTAAGCCAAACATTTCTTTGTTTGGTGAAGGTTCAAGGTAAGCCCATTTTTAATTCTTTAGAATTTTAGAATAGTTTTGATTCATGAAGATTAGGAAATACATGGGTTTAAGTATTCTAGAATCAATTTTTAGTGAATATGCTTTTTGGGCTGTCAATTTGTATTCCTATTGAATTGAAATTTTGCCAATGTTAAAGGGAATCAAGAGAGACAAGAGGAACAAGAGGAGAGGAATTTTTAAGCAAGTTTTTAAGCAAGGAATCAAGGTGGTTACATGTTTATAGTAGAATTAATGAGCCATCAGTATTTTTCCAAATCAATAAAGTTAAATAATTTCAATTACTTTATAAATGCTGCATTATTGCTTCTTAAATGATTTAATAAATTGCTACATGTTTGGTACATGAATCTTGATGATGATTTGTGAAATGATGATGAAAATTGGATTTGAAAAATATCATGCTTATGGAAATCGTGTTTTCGAAATGTGCCTTTTGGGCAAAATGTTTACAAGATATGAAATTCATGTTTGCGTGGGTTTGTGGTGGTCCATTCTGTTATATCACGTGCATGTTGACTCTATTAAAGGCTTCTCCCGCCTGCCCACTAGTGGTATGGAGCTCCTTCATGGACTCCCTCATGTTTATGGACTACCCCCAAAGGGGTCCATTCTGTTTGTGGAATACGCAAAACCATTATGTGAGATAATGATGTTCCATTCTATTTATGGACTACCCAGACCATTATGATTGCTTATGTGTTTATGAATTGTTTGACTAGCTTGAGAATTTGAGAAATATGTGTTTTATAGATTCAATGAAATTTACTATGTCAATGAATATTTTCAATGGTTTTGCTTATCACCCATGAGCTTTTAAGCTCACCCCTTCCTCCCTATCTCCTGGTGATGAGCAAGAGATCGAGTGATAGACAGTCAAGGCATCACTTCAAGTCTACATATTTTTGTATTTAAGTTAGTTTATGAAAAACAAGGCTTTAGTTGTATTTCAAGTAACTTGTTCATGTATATTTTGTATTTTTGGATTATGAGACCAACGATGTATTTGTGGCTTGAAATTCCAATTAAATCTTTGTAAAAATCTTTACTTTTCATGTTAATGAAATATATTTATATTTTTCTCATGACTTTCCAAGTTTTCGCATTGCATTTTCAAGCATTCATAGGAGTAAAATCTGTGTTTTGACTTCAGGGGAAAAAACTGTATTAATCTAGTCTGATTTAGGCAAATTTGTCTTCTTGGAAGTTGTAGTTTATCCTTTTATCTTTCCAATGATATAAATTTTGTAATTTTTAGAGATCGGAGTTAAGAGATATGATTTCTAAAAGTTAGTGATGCTGTATAGGGTGTATGCCGGACACATTATAACCTTTTTCTTAACTTGAGTTAACAGAAAATAAGTTCTATGGTTTTTTAAAATAGGAAGAATTAGTGTGATAAGTTAGAGATGAAATGAAGGTGATAAAGGGAGTTGAATGTGTGATGAATTATTGAAGAAGGTATTGACATGATTGATGTTGTATTTATGTGATCATATGCAGAAATTTATGATGAATGTGTGTAAGTTTGAATGTTATGTTTTTGTGTTGATGATCAATTATAGATTATGATCTGGTTGTAATATTGAATTGGAATGGAGGTGAAAATGATGAGCAAAATAAGTTAGAAATGATAAATATGCATAAGAGGGGTCATAGGCAACTTGTAGGAGTTAGAAATCTAGAATTTGACCCGTAAATGTCCGCTGGGCGGACCTTCTCAGGAATTCCAGTGTTTCAGCTCAGTTTATGTCTGTTTGGAGGGACATATGTCTGCTAAGTGGACATTCTTGGGACAATTATAAAAATGTGAATTTTTTTGACCCTCTAGATGGTAAAATCTCTCTTCAGGGTCTTCACGAAAGTTGTAGAACTCGAAGTCTGACATCCCTTCCATACTTGAATGGTCTTAAGTTAGGCCTATTGTCCCGAATCATATATATGTATATATTGTGGACTTATCAATGCTTTCCTATGATACATATAGGCTTGAATGGAGCTTGAAATGTACTTAGTTTGATGTGGAAATAAGAGATAAAATGAGTGATAAGTTTAGGGACAATTGAGGATATAAACATAAGAATGGATTGTCTTATATCAAATGCTCAATTATGAAATTTTGGGATGTTATGAGAATGAAGATGAACCTATGATAGCTAATGAGATTCCATTATAAGAACCCTACAGAGTGATGCGCTCACGTTCTATGACTCTCTAGTTAGACTCCATAAACGGGATCTAATAGTTGTCCTTATAGGATCGATACCATGTAGTTCTCTAATTTCACTAAATTGCTACAATTGATTTTGTACATTTGCAAATTGTAAGGCCCTAACATATACTCTCAAAGCATTATAGCATGTTTAGGGTGTATTAGGAAGTGAGCCTAAAGAATTAAGTACATCTAAGCATAGTAAGGGACATAATGGTAATTAATTTAAAAGAGAGGGGTAAATTGGTAATTTTTATTTCGACATAAACGTGAAATATGGATTAGAATGAAATCAATTGATGATATTATATGCCAATGTGGGAACCAAGGGAAGAAGAAGGATTAAATGTGAAATTTTCCTAAAGTCAACACTTGGTCCAATAGGATTGAAACATGTGTATAAGTCTAGAAATTTCATGAGACAGGAATATAAGAGAGGAGAGAGGGACAGTGCATATAGGGTTTTAATCCTAGATTTTCCTCTTCTCATTTCATCTCCATTTCATCTTCTTAATCACATTATTTTGCATGTATAAGGAATTAAGCTACTTCTAAGGAGAAATCAATGTAAAAGTTAGAGATTTTTCTTCTCATCTTTGTTTTTTCTTGCTTTGCTCATGAAGAGTTGGAATTATAAGGCTAGAATTGGGATTGAGATATGTATTTGTGGATTTTCTAGTTGGTGAATCAAGCAAAGTTAAAGGGTAAGTGAAGGAAAAGCACTAAAAGAGCTAGTTGGTCAACTTCAAGGTTTGGAACTACACTTAGTTTATTTTTTGTTGTGCATGTTTGAATACGTATAAATATTAATTTGAAAAAAGTTACTTCGGAAAGGCACAAAGTTTGAATGGAAATATAGACGCCAAGCTAGTTTTGAGTAGTTAAAAAAGATGCTCACTGAAGCTCTAGTGTTGACACAACCAACTCCAGGCAAAGAATATGCCATTTACAGTGATGCTTTTAGAAATGATCTAGGTTGTGTATTGATGCAAGATGGGAAAGTGGTGGTTTATTCCTCAAGACAGTTAAATCTGCATTAAAGAACTACCCTACACATAATTTATAATTGACAACAGTGGTGTTTACCTTAAAAATTTGATGGAACTATTTATATAGGGAAAGATACAGGGTATACATGGATCACAAGGGTCTCAAGTACTTGCTCAGCTTAATTTGAGAGAACAGCATTGGCAAGAATTATTTAAAGACTATGATTGCAAAGTTGACTATCACCTGGGAAAATCTAATGTGGTAGCAAATGCTTTAAGTATGAAGTCTATTTCATCTCCATCATTACAACATAGTAGATGGAGATTTGCACCAAATAGAGCTTTGATAGCTTAGTTAAAAGCAAGTCTCAACTTGAGATAGATGATCGTTTATGCACAAAATGATGAGGTTAAGTTGCAATAAATTGTACAAGTAGAATAAGAAGGGAAACAAACTGATTTTGTACTAAAAGATGATGGAAGTCTATACTTCAAGAGTAGACTATATGTACCAATTGTAAAGGACTTAAAGAAGTTATTACATGAATCCCATAATATTGTGTTCACCATGTATCCTGGAGGTAATGTAGTAGGACTTGAAGCAACACTACTGGTGGCCTGCAATGAAGCATGATGTAGTAGACTATATATACAAGTGAACTTGAACATCAAGTCCCATCTAACCTATTGAATCTCATTCTGATTCCACAGTGGACATGGGATAATATCACTATGGAATTTGTTACAGGATTACTCCTCACATAGAGAAATCATGATGCAGTATGGGTTTAGTGGATAGGCTCATCAAATCAGTTCAATTTATATCAGTCTGACCTAACTATCCAATGGATCGATTAGATGATTTGTATGTGAATGAGATTGTCTGGCTACGTGGAGTGCCATTGTCAATTGTTTCTGACCGAACACACGATTTACCTAGAGATTTTGGAAAATTTTGCAAGTAGTTTAGGTACATAACTGAGCTTCAGCACAGCCTTTCATCCATAAATGAATAGGCAATCTGAGAGATTTATACGCATGTCTTCCAGCAATTATATAACTCTCTAAGATTTCCTATTCGCTTTACAGCATGTGTCATGAAATTTCCAGGTAGTTGGGATAGGTACATTCCTTTGATGGAATTTGCCTACAATAATAGTTATCAATCCACTATAGACATTGCACCATATTAAGCATTATATGGAAAAAAAAATGTAGAACCCTAGTTTGTTGGACAGAATTAGCTGAGGATAAGATGATTGGGCATGACATAATCAAAGACACAGAAGAGAAAGTGGGGGTTATTTAGCAAAGATTGAAGGTTATAAGTGATAGAAAGAAATATATGTCAATTTGAAGAGGGAAGATATTGAATATCTGGTAGGTAACAAAGTTTTCTTGAAAGTTTTGCTCTGGAGAAAGGTGTTAAAATTTGCAAAAAAAAAAAGGAAAGCTTAGTTTAAGATTTATAGGTCTATATGAAATCCTTAAAAGGATTGGACCAGCTGTATATAAGTTGGCTCTTCCAATGGAACTACCTAAGTTGCACGATGTATTTCATGTCTCAATGCTATGGAGACACTGACCAAATGATTCATATGTGTTACCCGTACAGGAGATAAAGATCCAACCAGACTTCTCAAATAATGACAAGCCAAAGGAAATCTTGGCTAGAGAAGTGATACAGTTAAGGAATAAGCAAATTCCTCTTGTAAATGTATTCTGGCAACATCATGGCATTGAGGAGGCAACTTAAGAACCCAAATTGATGATAAGAACTCAGTGCCTGCAGCTATTCAATACAGGTATGAATTAAGTGGATGAAATACTTTTTAAGGGGGAGAGAAATGTGAGGCCCTAACACATACCCTCGAAGCATTATAACATATTTAGGTTGAATTAAGAAGTGAACATAAAGACTTAAGTTCATCCAAGTGTAGTAAGGAACATAATGTTAATTAATTTAAAAGACAAGGGTAAATTGGTATTTTGTTCATTTTGGCTTAGACGTGCATAATTATACGTGAAATATGGGTTAGAATGAAATTGATTAATGATATTATATTTCAATATGTGAACTAAAGGAAGTAGAAGGATTAAATGTGAAATTTGCCTAAAGTCAACACATGGTCCAATAGGATTGAAGTATGTGTGTAAGTTTTCATGAAGCGGGAATATAAGAGACAAGAGAGGGACGATGTATTTGGGTTTAATTCTAATATTTCCTCTTCTCATTTGCTTTCTGTTTCGTCTTCTTAAGTACATCATTTTGCATGCATAAGTAATCAAGGTAATTCTAAGTGGAAATCAAGGTAAAAGTTAGTGGTTTTTCTTCTCATCTTTATCATTCCTTGCTTTGCTTATGAAGAGTTGGAATTATAAGGTTGGAATTTGGATTGAGATATGTATTTGTGGTGCTTTTAGTTGGTGAATCAAGCAAAGTTAAAGGGGAAGAGAAGGAAAAGCACTAAAAAAGCTAGTAGGCCAATTTCAAGGTTTGGGACTACAGTTAATTTAATTTCTATTTGTGCATGTTTGAATATGTACAAAGATTAATTTGGACATGGAATGGTTGCTGAAATTTTATCTTGGTGTTACACAAATAGACACAATTAGCTTATAAAGAATAAATTCTACCAGTGACAAACACAAATTTTATCATATTCTTATTTTATCATTATTCAGTGTTCACTAGTCATGTGACCATTTCTAAATGTTAATTTGATGTTAAAGGCCCCACTAGGCATTTTACCATACTTAAAAGGAACTAGGATAGAAATTAACTACACTAGAAATACAAGATGATTATCTTATAAATTTGATAATTTCTCTTAGCTGCTAAAATTGAATTTGAATTTTTTTTAAAAATATTACTTAGCTGGTAAATGTATGAGTCTTTAATGTGCATATATTATAATGCAGCCTTTGAAGAATATTTTTATCCAAATTATTTTTAAAAAAATTTAGCTATTTCCCTAAATTTTTAAAAGTAAGCTAAAAATGTGTATTTTCAACTATAACGTTTGTATTAAAATACAGGTCATAACTAATGTTTCAGAGTATTTAAAAAGAACCTCAACACTTTAAAATTGTTCATATTCAACCTTAAATCAATGAAGCTTTTGATGAGATTATGTTTTCGTCAGTTAAATGTCATATAATTGTTAACTTGGCACTTAACTTATATTTTTAGGTTATAGTGCATGTGGAAGTTGTTGATAGATTGTAAAACATATCTACTTGTTTTATGCTCAAAAACCGCAAGTGAACGGGTTGTGACTTGTAGTTAGAAAGAGCAGATATCGATCCCACAGAGATTGATGCCCAGACACCACTTAATTTAGAAAAGCTTTGTTTAAGAAATAAAATTGTTTAATGCAATTTATCTAGAAGATTAAATTAAAATTAAAAGACTAATATAAGTAATGGACAATACCACAATTGCAGAAAATCTAAATTCAAGGATCTAAATGCTAGATATTACTTTTTCCTTATTCTGTCTCCCTCATGTTTCATTAATTGAATTGTGTCTCATCCTAGATTTCCGAATATACTAATTACCCTCTCTCAAGGTGTAACTATTTGTCCCTAATTTAATTGATGAGAATCGATTGAACGATCTCTCAACCTACCCAATGACTCTACCGATTCAACTAGTTATTAAACTATCATATAGATGATCAATTGACTAATTGAGATCTCTCTTCTAATTACTCAATTAACATCATAATTACTAGTCTATAGGTCGCCAACTCTCATTGTACAATCTTACATGTTTTTCATCTCACTCACTCTCTCGATTTGTTACAAGATGACAATCAAGAACAACAATTATCAAAGACACTTCATTCAATTCAATAAAACATGAGTTTTGACAAAATAATGAAAAGGCAATCCCTAATTTGAAATTAGCCTAACATAGTCTCCATAACACTATCAACATTCAAATAATCCATCTTTACAAAGAAAAGAAGAGATTAAAATGATAGAAAGTGAATAAGTAAACTCCTTCTTTTCTTTGCCAAAATCTAGAATTTTGATGTCGATGTGCTATTTCGCCCAATCTTGATGATGATCCTTGTTTTCAATCCTTCCTTGATGCTCCAAACATAAGTTCTTCACTCAAGGATGGTGTTTCTGCAAGTAGGTGTCACCTCCCTGAAGATGGAGGCGTAATTCTCTTTATATAGTCCAAAAAATTATGTTTAATGAAGCCTCACAGATTGCCTCGGATTTCACCTGTGGGAATCTGCATAACTAATGCAAGGTTTCTTGGGGAGTTATTAGGAATTGAACCTAAGGGTTCTTACACTAAAGGTACTTAAAAAACAAGGAAGTCTCGTGTTTTGTATTCCCTTACCATTTTTATTAACATGAAGACACTTGAAGAAAGAAATATAACAAGATTAAATAGATTAAAGTTTATAATATCAGTAAAACATGGCAAAGCATCTAGCATTTGACTAACCTAAAATAAAGATTCTTGGTTAATAGTAAATGAAAATCAAACAAGAAAGCCAAAAGATATTGAGGCCTTATAATAGAAGAGAGATGTTCAAACTTCAAATTGCTAACAAATATTAGGCAAAAGTTCTTCTACTTCATTAAGAGGGATTTTATGTTAAGACCTAAAATTAAATTAAGTGTTAACAATTTAAAAGGTTATTCTGAAACAGCCTCTTTACTAGTTAGGAATAAGGCTACATACACTGAAACTCCCCAGATCCAACATTTAGCGAGATTTTTACTGGATTGTTGTTGTTGTTGATGACGATGTTGTTCATAGTTTAAAAACAATTATTGAGTCTTTTGGGTTCTTTGAGTTTAATTTTTACTAGTTACACTTTTGAAAAGTTGTTTTGTGTTTAATGTATAAGTACTTAAAGAGTCATACAAGTATGCATCTATAGCTATATATAGCCTTATTACTTCGTACGAAGATGAACCAGCTATTCCAAGTTTTAGGATTTTCCTCCTTCTATGACCAATAAAATGATACCAAAGTTATAAATATATTCAAAAGAAAAATTGATGAATGGAGACATATTCCCTTTCTAATTTTTAAAACTTGCTAAATAAATCTATAATAACTAGTATATCCACAAGAAAGCATTTCTAGGAGCAAAAAACACACTAGAGATTGATAAAAAAGGTTTAGAGTAGCCTAAAGATGAAGGATTTTTGACTCAAGTTTAGAAAAAAGCATTGTAAAATGCAAAAGAAAAGATCAATAAGCATTAACATTAATTAGTATGTGCTTAGACGAAAATAAGTTTAAAAAGGTTTCAAAAGCATTAATTACAAACTAGATATAGGTAACCCTACAAAATTCTTTCAAAGGAATCAATAAGGTAATAAATTTTCATCTTTAAACTTTAAAGGAAAATTTTGAAAACTTAAAATTAAGAAATTATGAGTTAATGTCAAATTATTTCACTAGAATGTTAACATTTGTCAATCAATTATAAAGATATAGGCTTAGTTTGGGGGAGCGGTGGCGGTTGATAACCTGCTAAAATCAACCTACTAAAATGATAAGTACTTATGTGTTTGGAATTATTGTTTAAGTAACTATTGAAACGTGAAAATATGTGTTTGACAAGTGCGGTTACTGTTGCGGTTACTAAAAAGAGATAAAATGATTAAAAAACCCCTTGATTTAATAAACTATTAATTGTTGTATAAATAATTAAAATATATATTATTAGTCATATAAATTTAAAATTATAAATAATAAAATATTAAATTAAAATAAGAAAATATAAATAAAATAAATTTAGTAAATAAAATATTTCATAAAAATATATTATTAGTCATATAAATTCAAATTATAAATAAGAAAATATAAATTAAATAAATTTAGTAAATTAAATATTTCATAAAAATATATTATTAGCCAGAGAGAACGAAGAAGACGATACGTTAGACTTGCTTTTTATTAGTTGAAGGTATAATGGAAAATAATAATTATCAAAAGGTTACTAATAGAAAGTAGAATTTCTACCGCAGAAGCACTTTCCTATCGTAACCCTCTTTCTACTTATCGATTTCTGTAGTAGAACCGCACTTTCCTCCAACCTCCGATTGTTCACCCTTAGATCCAAACATGTGATTGCGTTTGAAAACTGCAGTAGATAAGTACTTATCCTCACGGTACTGCAGATCGAAACGCAGCCATAGTAAGAAACTAGAAGATGTTCAATGATTTAAAATGCTCTAATCACTTGATTTAAAATTTATTTATATTACTGCAACTATTAAGGAATCAAAAGATTTAGATTCTATTTTGGTTGATCAACTCATGGGTTCTTTACAAGCTTATGAAGATAACATGTATAAGGAGGAGTCATAACCATAAGTTCTTATTAAAAGCTAAACTTAAAAGAAAATGACAACAAAAAATAATAGAAAAGAATAATTTCAAAAAGGAAGAGGAAGAGGTAAATGCAATAATAAAAGACGTGGAAATTATTGAGGGTGTGGAAGAGGATGTTCGACAAAAATTCAAATAAATATAAAATTGCAAAATAGAATTAGCCTGTGATAGGAAGTGACAAAAGCAACTGGTATTAAAAAAAGTGTAAGAGCTTATGTACAATGTCACAATTGTGATAAATTTGTCCATTAAATAGCAAATTTACAATTGCATACAGGAAGGAAGGGCAGGCTTATAATATAAAAGGAGGGAAAAATGAAGAGTCAACTTAGTTATTAATATGCAATGGCGATGTTGATGGAGGAAATGATCAAGAAACATAGTTTTTAAACACAGGTGCAAGCAACTATATGACTTAAAAAAGAATTTATTTTATCACTAGATGAGTCTTTTGCAGGTAATATTTCCTTTCGATACAATATAAAAGTTATTATTAAAGGGAGGAGTAGCAAAAGAATTTATTTGTATCATTTGATGAATTTTTCAGGTAATATTTCTTTTTTATAAAATATAAAGGTTATTATCAAAGGGAGAATTAGCATTTTATTCAGAAAAAGAATGGGCCTTGTCAATTTATCTCTCAAGTTTATTACGTTTTGCTCCTTAAATCCAATATTTTTAAGTTTGAGAAAACTTTTATATATAAGGTAAAGATGAAGAATAAAGCTCTTGCATTAAGAGGTGACAAAAGCAAGTTGATCACCAAGGTGAAAGTGATTAAAAGATTATATAACAAATCCAATTGACGTTAGCATCTTTGAATAGGTCACCTAAATTTTAGAGAATTAAGTCTTTTCCAAGGAAGAGATGGTGCATGGGCTACCTATTAATCACTATAATCAATTATGTAATATGAAAAAAATAAAATTTCCTTTCTAAAGGAATCACTTTTAAGAGCTTCAAAGCCACTTCAACTTGTGCATGCTAATATCTATGATCTTTTATCTATTTCACTTGGAAAAAAGCAAGTATTTTATGTTATTTATTGATTATTGTAGCTATAAGATATGGTTGCACTTCTTGAAAGAGAAATCTGAAGCCTTTAAAACTTTTGAAAATTTAAAGTGTTGGTGGAAAAAGAAATTGGATATCCAATAAAAGAATTAAGAACTAATTGAGGTAGTGAATTCACTTCTAATTAGTTTAGTTATTTTTGTGATTATCATGGTATTTGCAAGTTTTTAACATTACTAAGATCACCTAAACAAAATGGTATTGTGGAGAGAAAGAATAAAAGTGTTCTAAATATGACTAAGAGTATGTTGAAGAGTAAACAAATACCTAAAGAATCTTAGGTTAAAGTAGTTGCATAGTCTTATATTCCAAACAAAATAAGAAGCCAACTTAAAGACAAAATTGAGAAGTTAAACTTTATTGGTTATAATTTACAATCAAAAGGGAACAAACTTTGCAATCTTGAAAGCATGAAGGTTTTGCTTAGTCAAGATGTTAAGTTTAATGAAAATGCTTTTTAAATAGAAAGGAAATTTAATAGTCATAAATGAGAGATACAACACAACAACATGAATAATTTGTACTGATAAACTTTTCATATCAATATTTGACTTATAAATGTGCATTTCGGTATATGGATAGTATATTGAAGCATATTTGCATTATGTACTTTACTTAATTATGCCATCATTGTTTACATGAGTTATGAAATTCATGAATTTGTGTGTGCTTGGTAGATGATTGCCATGAGCGGTCATCCAAATTAAGTGTTTCCTCACTTAGCTTTCAAGTTTAGCATGGGTATTACTTCGTATAGGTCCAAGTAATAGGAGTAAAGTGCAGAAATCAACTGCAGGGACCAAGGCCAACCGTTAGAAGTAAAAGTACCTTTGGATGTGTCTTTGATTAAAGAACGGTTGTATATGTAATGAAGGAAATTTTAGTTTCTTAACATTTTGTAATTAGGATTTTAAGTTGTGTGTAATATCTCTTTTGGATTACCATATAAATGTAATGATGTAATACTACTTTTAAATGATAATGTTAAGGGATATGAAATTTTGTATTATGTTTATGTACCGTATTGAATAGACAAATGAGTGATGACAATCCCTATAAATGACTAGAATTGTATGCCATGAATGTATATACAGGAATTTAGGTGACAAGTATGTAGGTGGTTGTAGGTTCCGTATAGGGGGTGTTACAAGACTCAAGTGCTTTTATTGAATTCTCATATTCAAAGTAAAAAGACAAAGTAGAATAAGGTGATTCCATAAATAAATTATTTGAATTTTTTCACAATCAAAAAGATTTTCAAAGCATTGAGCTTTTAGGCTTAAGTTATTTCATTTGGAATTTAAAACATTTATATTTCTTTAAAAAGGTTGAATTTTTAGGCTTAACCTAACCTAAATGGACTTTTAGCCATTTAATATTTTTCTAAAAGAATTGGACTTTAAGCCTAATCAACCTATTCAGACTTGAACCAGTCAAATTAGGCTTTACTCTAGTTAAAGCCTGATTGACCCTGAACTTAGATAAGTTACTCGAACTCGATCAGCTCTAGCTCAATCAAGTTTTAGGTTGAGCTTAAGCTTTAAAATAAAATTTCAAGTTGGATTCGAGGAAGAGATTCATAGCCATTTTCTTTTTATGTGGTATTGTCAATAACAAAGAGAGAGAGAGAGAAATAAAGAAAAATAGATGACTGTCAAGTTAATAATGCCAATGGAAGTTTGCCTTTTAATGGTTTTATCCATAAACCATAAAAAAGGAAGTTTGAAGATATAAAAATAGGTTAGTAGTATAAATAATTTAGTAATCTTTGAGAGTTAAAACTCTTATTTATAATTGTGTTAAAAATTTTCAAATATAGAATTCAATATAATGTGACAAACTTGTCCATTATATAGGAGATCTTATGTCATTTCTACTAAGCCTGACTAGAAATCATTTAGAAAAAAATACAAATATGTGATTAATGTTTTCAATTTTCAATACATAAATTCTTAAAGTTTTATATTAACATATTAGATTTTATTGTCATTAAAAGTTAGTATTGTACTTCTTAAATATGTTCAAACTTAATACTAAACCCTAAATTTTTATGGTATATACTAGTTGTTATATTTCGTAAAATGATATTAACATTAACAACTACCTTATAACTTTAAGAACATTAGAAACTTATTTAATTTAAGGGTGAATATGACTTTTAACCAAATCATTCAACAACTACATTTTCAAACATCAATCTCAATTGTATAGGTCAAGCCTAACGTTGTGGTCTTAAAAGTGCTCAAAACCTCTCAATAAGCAAAACAGTTGGAAGTATAGAAGATTCAAAGACAGATATGCTAAAATATAAGCATAATATAAGACGATGATATTGAACTGAAAATGGATAAATCTTTTATTTGCTAAAATCTTGCTGTGTAACAACACGCAAGCTGTTCATAACGTTTTATAAGTCTTAAACAAAGTAAAAAAAGCTCTTTATGAAGGTTAAAAGTGAGTCTTATTTTGTCTTATTTTATTTTTTATAAGAGTCAAGAGTATCCCATATTTTTTCTCATTTTGCTTTTTACGAAGATAAAAATAGTCCTATTTTTTTTTTTTTTATGAAAGTCAAGAGTGAATTATATTTTATTCTTCAATCCAGGGCTGTACTTGACAATACTTTTGAAACTTTTAACCTCATATATGGATTCACGTATTTGTTTTAATTTATTGAACAGTACAAATGGAATGAGATGATGAATTAGATTATCTCTAAAGTTTAATCAATTGCTTGTTTATGTAAAAAAAATTTGAAAAAAGGCATACTAAACTTTGAGATGATGGCAATGTGAAATAGTCTTTTGAGCACTCGGAAAGCAACGTAGACAATGATTATTGATGCATGATGGGATGTTTACATATGTTGTTACGTGTATGGCTTAGGTTTGATACAGTTAAGGTTTCAGATGCTTTGATCTTTGCGTCAATCGTACATGTTTTTCCCATGTGAAGATGTTCTTATTCTTCTGATTGATATAAAAGGTGGCTTCTTGGTCAATATGTACACCTAAACGTTTTCGTATAATTTGTCCATAACGCTTTAATAAATGTCCTACTCTTTGCAAATACTTGAACGTCATGGTTGTAGGAAATTCCTTAACTGCCTAAATATTAGCTAAAGGAAACTAAAGTTCTTGCCTTGTTAAAGCAATGATGAGTGAGCACTGAAGATAAAGTAGTGAATAGAAATCTGAACGTGGCATTGCTTAGAAATGTACATCATTCAAAAGGAGGATGGTTGTAAGTTGGAGAAATGCTCTCCGATGGGGACAGCACGAGCAATCAGCAAGTCTTGTGAGATCTTTGACTAAACGTGTCGGGTTTAGCTATGTTTGCTTTTCTTTTCTTTTCTTTTCCAATCACTCTTAATATCTTCTTAGATTTGCAACTTTCTTTGTTCCTTTTCAACCATAACTCTTCTACTCTGATATTAGTTATAGAACATTTATTAATTATTTTAATATTAAAGTTATATGGACTTCAGTCTTACATTTATCAAAAAGGAAACAAGTTAAACATAAAGCTACCAAATAAATAATGAATTTCTTTAACAAAAAGAAGAGAAGTACAAAATAAGTTTGAATTGATACGGAGTTTGAACCAGAATCAAGTTTTGAAACCTACTCAAACGATTCCAATGACTAAATCCCTCACTTCAAAGTAACATGATCTTTAGTTAAGTTTAAGAAATACGACCTCCAAAATAACATTAATTAGAAAATTTTCTCTAAAATAAGATCATCGTAAATAACTTATATTTCCGATCTCAACAAAACTTTAAATTTGGATCGAATTATACCCTTTAAAAATTAGATCAAAACAATAATAAACTCAACCTAACCTAATGATTATTTTCACTAAGAGAAATATCAATTATTATTTTAGTTTGGTAACAATTAATGCAAATATGGATACATAGACCAACTGTCTTTTGACACAATTACCCAAATTAAGGAACTATCTCTTATATAAATATATCAATGAGATTTTTAATCTCACTGAAAGGAAATATCTTATCCATTAAAAAGAAACACTTGCATATATTGAAACATTAAGGGGGTGTTTGTTTTCGTTTTTTTCTTCCGTTTCTTGTTGTGGTTTTTATAAAAATTAAAACTTTCTCTTAAATCACGTTTGGTTCTTCGTTGTTGCGTTGCGCTGTTTTTAAAAATACAAAAACTACAACCGATTTATGGAAACGGAAAAAATACGTTTCTGTAATATTTCACAACAG
>JANZXR010000007.1:16355925-16375268 GCA_027575705.1 Erythroxylum echinodendron
ATTTTTTATTACAAATTTCAACCAAACAGATTTTTGTTTTTAATTTTTATATTATAAATCTCAACCAAACAAGTTTTTGTTTTTTTTAAGGAAAAAAACAGAAACCAAAAATAGAAAACAGAAATTAAAAACAACAACAGAAAAACAGAAGTGGAACCAAACGACCCCTAAGAAAATGAAAATTTGATTTATTACCCGTCAAATTTTATATTCAGACAGATTCTAAGTATTTATGTAGATTTACTAAATACAGTATTAAATCAAATTACAATCAAGGATGCTTAATCAAATGACAATTAGAGTTAAATCAATATAATTTTCAGCCCATTCAAGGAATATTGACAACGCTGATCGGGTAAGTATCAGTTTCTAAAGAGAAAAAATTACAAAATTTTAATTATGGTAAACCTGTACCAAAACAAGGTTTTACCTATTATTTATAGAAATAAACAGTTATCTTTGTTTCTCTCATTAAAAATATTTTTATATTAATTTTCCATTATCAGTATAAAAATCCCACAAAAACCAACACCGTAACTCTATTAGGCCCAGGATATCCTCGTCTTTGGTGACCTCCCTGGCGTCATCCTCCGTGTAATAATTGCTCCGTTTAGTTAAACTTATAGTCGCCTAATGCAGAAACGACACGTGATTGTTTCCCAATCCTACCCACTTGTATCATCAATCTTCCATTTATGTGTATGTAGATCTAAGTAAATAATTTTTCTTTCACAATATTTGCCTACTTGAAGACAAAATTCACCAAATGCCGTAGGAAGTTGCTGTGTAAGGCCACGAAACTTTGACATAATTCGAGTTGGATATATATATAAGACAAATTAGATGCAGTCCATTGTTAATTGAAGACAAACCACCAAGCCAAAATGTCAAGTTCAATCAGAGTCAATGAATTGATACAAGAAAACTAAGCCAACGCATAGACATGGGACAAAAAGATAAAAACAATACGCAAACGAATAAACATGTCAAAATCTGATTTAATTTACCACTGTTCAATGTATTGGAGCAACATGGCACGGCTATGTAAGATAGTGTTTAGCCTCTCTCATTCTAATTGTTCTAATGTGAAAAAAAAAAAAATAGAAGTCATGGTGGGTACCTTGTCACGGATCCACTGAAATATCTATTTCCTTCTTTTACTACTGATGTTAAAGTATGAGGAGAAGGAAGAAAATTAAACAATTGAAGTCATTGACGAAGAAGCTGAAGATGCTGAGATGATACTGAAACAATAAACCAAACTCGTAAAAAACTGAATTAGAAGGTAAACGAAGAAAGGCCGACCCAAAGTTAAAAGTATCACTATGACTGGGAATAACAGTTCAGTCCCGCAAAAGAATTGTGGACCAATAACACATACTAAGCAATAAAAACAGCAGAGTATCCTTAATTTGCTTACGTTTCCCATGATCCTTACTTTTGAGGTTGATATTCAGAAAAATGGCTTTTGTAATTATTTGGTTGGTCCACCTGTTAGACTACAGAATCATTTTTGCAACAGAACTGGTTTTTCATTCTAATTTTGTAGAAGGAATTGGATTCCAGGTTCCAGTGAGCACATAATAAAATAAGCAGATTCTCTACACAACTTGGTACTCTATAACTGTATATATCCTTCAATTGCATCTAGCAACGAAAATTGCATGTCTCCCCACTTGAAAACACCTTTCAAAGATACTTTTTTTACTTTACTATGAAAAGAAACAAGTGCCTACTTTTTTTATCTGCTCCAGAAAAACGATGTTTTCTTGGCAGAAAATTAATTCCCGTGAAAACCTCTACAACCAGCAAACTGTACCAATTAAAATAAATACCATATTTTCTCCAATTTTAGGGACCAATATAATTCGGGGAACCACTCGTCAATTCTGATAAAAAGAGTATCAACAAAGTTTTTAAGTAGTTTCCAGTTAATCACTCCTACAAGTAATGATATCAGAATGCTCTTCGATCATCTTCCAACTAACTGCATAACAAGCACTCATAGTATTGAGCAAAATTGTGCCATTACTAGCACAAATGGTCATTGAATAGAGCAGATATATATTCCAAATTGGAAAATAAGAACATTGGATGAAAACAAGATAAAAATTTTAGTGGCCGATCCAAGGGGCTGGAAAATTTCTTCTTACCTAGAATTTTGGAACAAATTGAAGATCCGATTTCAAACACCATAATTAAGAAGCTGCACTACAAGGGAAATGAAGCAAAAGGCTTAGGTTAGAAATTCAAAATCAGTCTAAGAACAACCGCTATAAAGAGTAACCTTACATCAATGGTAAAGAAAGCTAAGTATCCAAATTGGTTTTCAATAATGCAAAGATCTTAACAAGAAAGCTTGATCACGTCTAAAAAAATGGCACTGGAACAAAAAATAATAATAATAAAGCCCAGCCCCTCATCACACGCAAAGAAATAAGAGATAAGGAAAAGCGTAGAATTCAGCAAGCAGATCTGCTCTTGCCATTACCCACTCTTCAAAATTAGGTGCTAAAGGAAAGATAAAAAATCATGATGACACCTATCTTAAAAAAAATGATTGCAGAAATCTAACAGATGAAAACAAAAATGGAGGTAGCCAGATCATTAAAAGTAAAAGCTGACAGCTTTGCATTGTGAAAAAAATACAAACAAAACAATTACAGGTCAGTAAATGACCAAATGAAACCAATTTGCGTTAAAATGAATTTGGCACTATATTATAATATCCAATAAACCAAACAAACAAAATAGGTATAACGATGAAAAAGGAAGAGGGGTGGAAGCGCTGGATGCAGAGGTTTATCGATCGATTCATGTCTTCTTTTGTGACATTCACAGGAAGAGATCGATGAACCGCTGCCTCCAGTGACTTGAATCCCTTTCCCACCACCAACAATTCCTTCTATATCAAACAAACAAAATGAGTCAACGGCAAATACCAGTACCAATCACACAGCAGTAACAACAACACAGATCCACACACCCACACAATCTACAAACCAAAAAAACATCCCCACTTCAACGTATCCTTAATTAAACACATAAACCACTTGAGTGACACAAAGAGAACTATAAATGAGCAAGAACCAGAAAGCAAGAGAGACCATTCGCGCACGTCTCTCTTAAACTCTTAAGTTTTGTTGGTTTGTTTCGGAGGAGCTGATTGGTGATGATGATACAATTACGATGGATCACGGACACACTCTCACTGTTAACTCTTCTCTCTCTCTCTCTCTCATTTAGTTAGTTTTGGGTCCCTAAACCAAAGTCTGTTCTTTCTACTGCTGTTTTTGAGGAATTATATGCACTATACACACGCGTATGCAATGAGCGATGATTTTACCAACCTATCCCTCATCCACATTTCCGTGTGAACTGAGTTTATTTTTATATAGAATTATAAATTACCCCATTCTAAATTACCTATTTTATATTATTTTTTTTTGGGTCAGTTACTCACAAAATCTAAAGTTTTTTATTTTTCACTATTAATTAAAATTAGAACTTGTCAATAAAACTTCAAAGCTTAGACCCGCTAATGCATTTTAGTAATAATAATTAAAATTTTTAAATAAAAAATTATATAAATAAATCTTTAAAATAATAATTAACGATTATTTTTGCCTTGCTTGTAACTTATATCGAACACATCTAAATAGGTGAATTCAATTGATCGTGGTAATGTATACGAGCATTGTTATTTGAATGCATTAAAAGATTTAATGTTTAATTTATACTTGAAACAAATTAAATTTTGTGTATTTAATATTAATTTATGTTCTAAAGTCAATCAGGTAGTTGTAGTTTAATGATATAATTATTTAAATATATTTTTATCTTTTATATATTTAGATATATAAGATAAAGTTCGAGATAAATATACATTTTTAATAAAATTATAATGAGTTCATAATTATGAAATTCATATTGCATTTATATATTATTTCTAAATTGTTTTCATTTATTGTTTTATTAAGATTAGACATTAATAAAGCGTGAAAAGACCAATACACATTATATTTTTTCCTTACGAAGGAAGTAGTCGATCTTATATACTAAATTATAAAAATACTTAAATAAACACGTAAATGCTTATTAGATAACAAGTTCACTTAGTTGATCTATATGAGAATTTCATTTAAAACATTACTTACGTGCCTATAGAAATACTTATTACGATGATTGTATAAATGATCATTTGACGTGAAATCTCCATAGTATTTCATACAGAGATTACCATATTCTAATATTGTTTATGCCTTATTCTAGTTAAAGTTAGCTAAATCGATTATCATTGGATATAACATGAACTATATAGAGATAATTAAGTGATCAATATATGATTTATTATCCTAAAATGATTAGGATATCGTTTTTAATTAATATTGATTTGAAAAATCTTTAGCGAACCTGGATTGACACATTGAAAATAATGTTTAAATATCATTAATTGAATCAATTACTAATAGTGAAGAATTAACATAATTAGACTTAAATAGAGTATACATTAATTATATGATTTATGTCTGATTAGAATATTGTATGATGAAATAATTGAATTATACAAAAAGTCATGCACGGAAAGATTAGTCAAAATTACTTTGACATTTATAAATATTTGGATGATCATAATGTGTAACTAAATGATAAATTATTTAATTAGAGAATTAAAGCTAAATTTTAAAAGTCCAATCTATCTAATCTTAAATAAGATTTAGAGTTATTTTTTATATGTTATCAACCTATTTAGGAATTTAATGGATCAAACACGGAGAATGTGTTGAAGAGAATAAGGGTATTTTAATCAAGTTGGACTTAGTTGTAAAATTTGATAAATTTTAGGATTAACTATAAGATATTTAATAGATAAGAACTAATATGAGATATTGTATCTTATTCGGTAAAGTTTAATTAAAATTAAAGTTTTATTTCAATTAAATTTATATCTACTCCGCAACTTATATATTATAAATAGGCTTCAGCTCTAAAAGAGTTATCACTTTTTGCCTAACACTCTCCTTACCATTTATAGAGTTTTGTCAACATATTATGTGGATATCGTTAGAGGACGAATACTTGTGCAACTATAATGGTTGATATGAGCCAATTTTAGAAAGAATTCGAAGGAAGTAACAAGAAAAGAATCAGGCTTCACAATAACGTAGAATTATAATTAATGATTATATATATCATGTTAGACCCCAAATTTTTCTTTTATTTTATTTATTTATCTATTTATTCATTGATTTATTTTATTTTATTTTCTTAGAATTTAGTCATTAATTTAGTGATAATGAGTAGAAATTAGAGTTATTAAATAGAGATGTTAGAATTAAATTAGTGTAATGTTCATGAGAGACAAAAGAAGGGGTAAAATGGACATTACGTTAAAAGAACGGCAAAATTGGAAGAACAAGACAAATTAGGGGTATAATTGGAAAGACAAGACTAAAATGTTGTCTTGAATTAGAAGAAGAGGAAGAAATCGTGGGAGAGAAGAGAAAAGAAGAGAAAACGTAGAGAAGAAAGAAAGAAGAGAAGAAGAAAAAATATGTGGAAGCTAGGGAAAGAAGAGAGAAAATCGTGGAGGAAGAAGAAGGAAGAAGATTTGGGCTAAGCTTAAGTTAATTTTACCATATTCTCTTTTTGTTTGGGTAGAAAAAGAAGTAGAGAATGAGTTTGTGTAGGAAGAAAGAAGAGAACCCATTTTGATTTTTCATGGATTTCTAAACTAGGTTTTGATTTTTCTAACCTAGAGGGACTATAAGTAGGTTAAGTTTAAGCTCAAATTTATTATTTTGATTATTGATATGAATTTCCATTTGAATGTGGGTTGAATGAGAATTTGGTTTGTTTTAGGAAACTAAGAAAACCCTATCCAAGAGCAAGAGGAAAGGCACAATTGAACTTAGATTTGCAAGCAATTTAGGTGGGTAATATATTTATATTTATTGTGATAATGGTTAAATTTCTTGTTTGCTTATATGATTAATTGTTGTCTTGAATTATTGTGATTGTGGAGAAAATGTGTCATAAGTTATTACCATGTTATGCATTGGAAGATGCCATGACATTTTGTATGAATCAAAAGAGGAAAAAAAAGCATGAGAAGCATCAAAATATGAGCATATAATGAAATGAATTGAGCATGAGAAATTGTTTGTGTTTGGGCAAGAGAAAAAACATTTCGTTCATCACTTGCACGTTAACCTAAAGCCTTCTTCCGGCTGTTCGCTTGTGGCATATGAGATCCTAAGAAAGGACTCATTTTGTTCATGCTGTAAACTTTGGTTTCTCCATTTCGACCCATGGAACTCTCAAGCCATTTGTTTCTGCATTTCATCATTGATTTGTCAAGTAAGACACATTTGAGTGTAATGTTTGATGGTTAAATATACATGTTATGTGTTATGTGATAACTTCCCTAAATCATGAGTTTTGAGATGGAATTGTTGATGATTGAATTGCTAGACTAAATGAGATATAGTTGTATATATATATATTGATATACATAAATATATATGTGCTTGATTTGTGTGGCTCATTACTAATGGCTATAGATATATTAGCCACTAAGCTTGTAGCTCAACCCATTATTTTTTACTCCTTAGGTACAGAACGAGAAGATTGTTGATCCTTGCGAAGTTTGGCAACTCCGAAATAGAGATGGCAACTTTTGAACTAAGTTAGTGTCTATTTTTTGGGATAACTTTATAAGCATATCAAACATAAGCATCCATTGTATTTTGTATCAAGTTAGTGATGTAGTTGTTGAAATGTAACTAAAGCTTTGCTCAAATTCTATTTTGTCTTAATAATGAGATTGAGAATTGAAGAAGTTTCTTTTGCATATGTTCATATTTACCTTTTGGTTGAGTTGTTAAATTGTTGGGGTTGGAAATGGAAGTGCATGATAGAGTTGGATTGTTAGGTTCTGAGTTGTGATTCGGAGGTTTCGCAGCGGCAAAGGTGTGACTTTGGCCGCATCAAACCTTTCCCAAAGGGTGTTTTATGTTAAATTTTATAACTTCGCCGCAGCGTATTTTTTCCGAGAGGTACTTGGTTTTGATATGGGGACTTCGCCGTGGTGTGTTTGTCTCAAAGGTTACATCGACTTGACCTTGAACCTTCGCTGCGGCGAAGCCAAACTTTTGTTGCGGCACATTTGTTCCAAAGGGTGCGTTCGCTCGACTTTAGACCTTCGCCGCAACGAAGACATGCGTTGGTCGCGGCGAACTTTTCCTAAAGGGTCCTTGGAAATGATTTCTCAGTTTTGCCGCAGCAAACCTGCCAATGCTGACGTTAAAATTTTCCTTACAAATTGACAGCTTTTAACTTCCCACTCCCATGATCTTGACCTGACCATCCGTTTCGTAATGTTGTAATAAGTAACAACACCCGGACCCAACAAATCATGTTATAGAATTTAAAGTGATCTTGACTTTCAGTAAATCAAACAAAAAATTTTAGTTCTTATTTTGCTCTTTTGTAGAATTGGATCTTGTTCCAATTTTTCAATATTTAAATAGCTTTTTAGTTGTTTTATTAATATTGAAAATTTGAAGAAATTTCCATATTTAACAAGAAATCAATGCTAATTTTAAAGTTAAACTAAAATGAATAATAGGTTCAAATTAAACGAAACTAATTCAAGAAATTTTGATTTAATTTGAGTTAATTGGATCAATATTTAATAATTTATTAGCGATAAATAACAAAAAAAACATATCAACAACTTTTATTTTTCTAATATAATATTTAAATAGATGAAAATTTATATATAAAAATATAAGAACTTTAATTATGTTACAAATAATATTTTAAATAATTTTTGTAGAAAATTAATATTTTGACTAAGCCAATAAATTAAAAGAAAGTAAATAGTTTGATATTTAGTATGACAAAAATATTGAGCTTGTAAATTAACAGGCATGATATTTTACACTAATTATACTCTTCATACCAAGACATTTTAAAATTTTCAATAAAAATAAATAAAGAAAAAATCTATGATATAAAATGAAAATTATTTTAAATTATATCAAAAACAATCTTTAGATCAAATTTGCTTTGAAAAAAATATTATCCAAAGAGATTAAAAGGCATAAGATTTCAATGTTCAAAATAAGTAATTTAAAATTTAAATATTGTACAAAAACAAATAATTACTTTATCGTTGGCCCAAGTGGAGTTTAATAAATAAAAGTAAAATACATTTTTTATTAAAGAGAAAACAAATAGTAATTAATTAAAAGGAAAAGTTTGAATGAATTATTTAATAGATAACTGATAGGATATTATTTGATTATATTAATTGGAATTATCTATTTTGTTGTGACTATATTTTGGTGCTTAAATAGGAAAATTACTATTATTTTGTTTTAAGAGTGGAGATTACATCAAATTGAAGCATTATTGGTCAAAATCACAAATTTTAAAAAAAATGGACATATGATTGTAATAGATAAGGCAAGCATGCTTAATGTCATATTCCTTCCAAGAGTTTGAATTCAAAGAAACTTATTTCCATTCCTATTATGAAGGATTTAGATTTATTTTAGATAGGAATCTTCGCAATATATAAGGAGGCTAGGTTTTGAGTAGGAAAGAAGACAAAAGACAACCAACACTCCTACATATTTTAATTCAAGTATTTTTGGTTTTGTTTTCTTATATTTTATGAATAATTAATATTGATTAATCTAATAAATTAATTTAATGTTGGTTATTCTATAGCTATTCGTAAATTTAGTAATTCGCAATTGTCATGAAAGATTGATACAAGTAGCAAAAATGTTATTTATAAATTTGCATATTTATCTTATGAGAAATAAGAAAACTAAATGTAACTATCTCAATTATTTAATTAGAGTTTAGTCTTTTTATTAATTTTATTGCTATCATTTAATTGATATGTAATGTTATTATACTCAACCAATTGATGGTAATTTTTAGTATGAATGTTGAGTTTGAACTAATGAATTTAGTAAAATTTGAGACTTATTATGGTTGTCCTAATATATTTTTGACTAACAACTTGAATTGTGAAAATTATTCTTTTTAAACTAATGATTAATGTTATAATTAGATGAGATATTTCCTTCGAATCGAAGTTAAGCACTCTTCAATTTTTCACTTTTATATTTTGTTAATTATTTTGATTCCTTGTTAAATTGAGTTTATTAATTAATTAATCATAAACCCCCGCCTTGTTTTGTCAATTGAAATTAAGAAACTAGTTTTTAGTTCTCTTAGGATTGGACATAGTTCCAGGATTAAAGTTATGACTACCATAACAATATCAATCTCGAATTTGGTTATGGTACAATATTGTATCAGTACCAATCAATACTGGGTACCATTTCTAGTAATTTTAAGAATTATAAAATAGTCCATAAATTTTTTAAAATTGCAAAATAGTCCTTCAATATGTTGTATTATATAATTTATAATTTACATCAACCATGTCTCCAAAAATCATAATAATATAAATTTGAAATAAAAATAATCTATTTATTTTTATTAGTATTACTTTTCAAATATTTCATATATAAATAATAACCATAAGTAATATAAAAAAAGATCATTTAATTATCATACAAATATAAAATTAAGGACATCACAAAGTATTTAAAATGTTACAATTTCGTTATATAATAAATAATATCTACATGAAAATATCAAATAAAAAGAATAATAAAAATTCATAGCTCTCTAACTATTACAATTTACAACAAGAGCTCGTACCAAAGAAACAAACAAGTAGAAGTAAAAACTGAATCGAAAACTTTTATAATTATATTTATATTGCATATATAGAGTTTAACATATACGTCAAATATAAGTGAAATTAAAAGAAGGGGAGAAATGAAAACCTAGAACTTCATTCAATCGAATGCCTACTCAAATCACGTTAAGCCTAATTCTCATTTAGTACAAAATCTTCATTATTGAGAGGAGCCTCATCATCACCATCACTCAAATTTATTCTACCAAATAACATGTCAATACTTTCTTATCCAAGATTATCTTCCAAATCACTTTCATCTATCAAACTTAGTTTCTTATAAGCTCTATCCACCAAAAAATTGATATGGTCAAAGTAAATTGAATCTACATAACTACTTGTTATATTAAGATTCATATTAAACAAATTAGATTAAATTACTAAGAAATTATATACAACTTAATAATGATAATATCAGACCTTTCCTGAAGCTTAAATTGTACTGAACAAAGATTAAGTTGTTCAATCTTTTGTACACCAATCTATTCCTTTTCTGGGAATTGATGAATTTAAATGTGTTCTAATTACTTTCACACCATGTTGTACTTACACATTGACTCAAAATTTGAATTACAAACTTTTGCAATTCTAGAACACTGCTTTCAAATTAATCCCATTAAGCAACTGTAAGATAACAAAAGTAGCATTATAAACAAAATAAGGTGATGATTAATTTTCAAAAAATAACAAAAGTGAAAAAATATACCTGAATTAAGTTTGTCTCATTGGCGAATAACAATTAGCATCCCAAAATCACTAGAAATGTCCTTATAAATCTCCATTTGTGAGCTCATGAGATCTTGCATCATCTCATGGGCAACAATTATCATAATAGTTAATAGTATTCTCCTATTAACTTTAGTTTTCTTTGTTAAACTTGGTATGAAATAGATACTAAAATTAAAAAATGCCCCAAGAGTAAACAATGGAGAGTAAAGTTGCCTTTCTCATCTCTCATTGATGACTACAAGATAAGGTATATACAAAGAAGGTCTATTTTTTAGATTGGCCTCGATTGTTTCCTACAGGCTCTCCATTGTATCATAAGAATAACCTATTGCTACCTTCTCATTACTTTCAGCCAGATGAAGTACCCTCACCAAAGGCTTGCAAACTTGAATGACAAATTGACATTGAAACTAAAATTTGTTATCTTCAAGTATAATTTTAGAAACCTCCAATCCAGCATTAGACCTAGCATGCTGAGATGCAACTCACTTGTAAATATTTGTCTCAACTCCTTCTTTATCAGAATAAAACACTAAAGTGATAAGAAAATAGTTGCAAATCTTGTAATAATAGGATGATACAAATTCTTACTATTAGTGAAATCCTTTTTTATTAAATTAAGGACACATGTATGATTGTATATGAACTTTGTCACCTTTTTTGCTTTCTGTATAGTCTCATCCATAATAGAAAAATACCTAACATCTCGTATATTATCCAACATTAGGTTAATGTAATGTGCAACACATGGAATCCATTAAAAAGAATTATACTTGCTTATAATCTTATTCCAACTATTTTATAAGTTGAATCATTATCAGTAATGAACTGAACAACATTTTCAGGCGCAACTTTATCAAATATTTAAAAAAGAATATCAACATTCTTAAAAAAGCTAGATGCATCAATAGACTTTAAAAATATTGTCCCCTTTGTAGAAAAAACCAAAAAATTAATAATAGACTCATGTTTTCTATTTGTCCAACCATCACACATGATTGAACATTCAAAAATAGACCAAGCCATTCTTCTTTCATTCAAATAATTTTTTTCCTTAAACAAAGTTGATTAAAAGTTTACCTCTTTAGTTATCAATTGAGGGAGTTTTGTATCCTAGACTGTAAGAGGCAATAACATCGACCATAGGCTGATAATAATAAGATTGGGCATCATTGAATGTTATACTTGAATCATACTACCATCTAGTCATTGTCATGTCTACATTATGAGACACACCTCTAAATTGTAAGGCATTACAGATTAAAGGTTGAGCTTTAGGAGTTATTCATGGCGTAAAAAATTTGATAGTTTTCTTCTTCTGTTCGTAACATCAGGTGCAATAATTCCTTCTTATTAGGTAGGAATACTACCACCTTTATCATCCCTACTATCATCCTGAACACTAATAAAAGAACTTCAATTACCAATTTCGTAGTTCAATATATGTAGCACCCCACTCCCGCAAGACCCGAACCCAACATCGATGGGTGATGTCCGAGCTCGTGTCCCGCGAGGGTGGCATGCTAGAACACTCAATCACTCAGAAATCGGTATAAAATTTTTTTCACTTGTTTTTGAAACCACAAATTGGGCCCCACTTTCATTCATAAACATTTTCAATCACATAATACAGTCATCAGAAATTTCAATAGCCATCTGGGCTCTTTCATAAATACAAATCACTTTAATCGTTTCGAAATACAAATTTATACAAAGAGTTGCGGAAAAGCAATTCAATACAAAATGAAGAAATGCAATGCAAACGCGAACTGATACCGACCTTTATCCTTCACTTGTATGCTGTGGTATACTCCCGTTGGCCTAACGGGGTATTCTCCTGATCCTGAAAAATAATTGCAAATTTTGGGTAAGTTTTGTGAACTCAATAAGTGACCATCATCAATGGCTCACCCAATCACATAACACATAATGCACATTATTTCACATCTCACATTTATTGCACATTTCACCTTTAATACACTTAATCATTCATATTATGCATATGCAATGCACATGAGACTCACTTTCCATTTATTACTTAGTTGTGACCGAGTGCCTAAACTGTCCCGTATCCATTAGATACCGGGCTCAATAATAATTGTCCCTTATCCGCTTGGGGGATACAGGGCTCATTATACATAGTGAGCCTTAGGCTCTTAATCATTTTTGTGAGCTCGAGGCTCCTTTTCACTTTCTGAGCTTTAAGCTCTTTTTTTTTCACTTTCTGAGCTTTAAGCTCTTTTTCACTTTCGGTGTAACATCCCGTCCCTATATTAAGAGTTAGAACCCGATCTTAATATTGAAGAGAATAGCAATGTGAGAGATAGAAAATTAACATTTCATGCTCAGTGGAATGTCAGCATACATGCATGTGAATTTTGATTCTTTGCACACATGAAAATAATTGTACATGCACTCATTGACATTATGGGTATATTGAATAGTAATGGAATAGATTGAGGATTGGGGTTATAGTGAATGGGTAGAATGAAATGGAGTAGAAAGACTAGAAATAAAACTTAAGTGTTGGATTTAGTGAAGGAAATTGTGTTGGAAAAGTTTACTGAGAATTTTTAGTATGGGAGTTTAAATGGTGAAGTAGAAAGTTATGGTCCTTGTGAGTGAAGATGTTCAGGAGCACAGACATATCGTTTGTAATGACGTCATATCGTCTGTGATGACATCATTTGTCTTAAGAGATGCATCGTCTGTAAGGATGCATCGTCTGTAAAGACGTATCATCTGTAATGACGTCATATCGTCTGTGATGACGTCATTCGTCTTACGAGATGCTTCATCTGTAATGACGCATCATCTGTAATGACGTCATATCATTTGTGATGACGTCATTCGTCTTAAGAGTTGCATCGTCTTAAGTTGACTTTGCTTCATCTTAAGTTGACTTCGTATCATCCTAAGAGTTGCATCGTCTTAAGTTGACTTTGCTTCGTCTTAAGTTGACTTTTGTTTCGTCTGCTTCTTGCATTCGTCTGCTTCTTGCATTAGTCTGCTTTTGATTCGTCTACCCCTATTGTATTCATCTGCTTTTTCGCATTCGTCTACTTTTGATTCGTCTCCCCTTATTGCCTTCGTCTGCTTTTTGACATTCGTCTGCTTTGCCATTTGTCTGTTTATTGCTTCGTTTACTTTCTTCTATACACTGTTCATTTTGTATCGTCTGGTCCATCTTTGACCCTTCAGGTGATAGAATTTGTCTCCAATGTCTTCATGAAAGAAGTAGACATTAAAGTCCTCTTTGAAAACGTCCTAAGATGATCTCAATCCGATATCTCTAGAGAGAGTTTTACCAATTGTAAAACAGCTTCTGTGTACTGTTCATTTTGTATCGTCTAGTCCAAATTTGACTCTCTAGATGATATTATTTGCCTTTAAGGTCTTCATGAAAGTCATAGACCTATAGGTCCTCTTTCAAACCATCCAACAAGGATTTTGATCCGATACCTATAGCGAAAGTGATGCTAGTTGCCCCAAAAGAAAAATGTTCAATATGATTGAGGACAGAACCAAATTGAATAATTTTGGTGTCAATGGAGACATAAGACATAGAGGAATATGTTTTTAGAAGAAAGTGTTGTAAAATAACTTCAGTTTCAGGATCAAAAAAACATATAAGGTTGACCCGAAATGATGTGTTATGGAAAAAGCTGAAAGTGAACAAGGGATTATGATTTGTGATTACAATGGTTTTATTGAGTCATAAACTTAAGTGTAAATTATACCTAAGTGAGTTTGGATAAAAGGGAAGTGGATAAGTGGATAAGAAATGGACAGGTGTCCTATCTAGAGTTAAGATTTTTATTGCCTTAAAAGGCTAGCTGCTGTTCTTGTCCTTATCTTTTTCTCAAACTTCTTTCTCTAGAGCTCTTCCAATCCAAAGCTCTTCATCAAATATTTACCGAAGTTTAACCTTGCCTTTCTTTGTTTGTCATCACTTCCACTCTGATGCTCTTTCTTCTTTTCTAAAAAAACCAGACCTCCCTATCAACCATCAAGATGGGGTACGTGAGTTACGTGAAAGTTAGGGTTACGTGATTTTAAAGAGATTGGAACTTCAAACAAGTAAGCTTGTTTTGATTACGTAGTTTTGCATGAAATGAAGCACGCATCATGTTAGCTCACTGTTAAATGGTTAAGAACAATGATATTCATAATTGCTGGAAAATGAGTAAGAAGATTTAGTGAGCAGTATATAGTGATTTTCTTTGGATTGATGACTGAAATATTATAGGATAGTGTTAAACGAGTTTTGGGAGTTGAAAGATCAATGAAAGTGTGTAAGCGTGTGAAAGAACGATTAAAGAGATAGCTAGAAGAAGAAAGTGAAGTGAATGCAAAGGTTGAAAATGCAGAAGATGTGATGAATATACGTAGTGAATGTTTCTGCTTTTGATGATTATGGAAAATGATAGATTTTGATTTGATTGTGATATGTTGAGCTAAAATGAAATAGGAGTGAAGAGGAAATATTGAGTTTTAAGCAGATAGTTGACAGTGATATATATATACTCTGTTTTTCCTCTTCACTAGTCACATACGAGTGTATATGGGAAAATTAGACAATGAATTGTTGACATCAAAGTACCAAAGGTATGAGTATGTTTAGGGATAACAATATTAACATGATTGAGTGATTGAATTATGGCATGGAAATGAACATAAGATATGAAGTTTGATAAAGTACCCGGGATTTGTCATTGAGCATGCATTGTATATAGTCCATATAACTATTTGCGCATAAATGAGTTTTGTAACGTGTGTGAATTGTTTATTGATAAGTGGGATGTGCAAGACAAACACCCGTATTCAGGAGTTCCTAGAATTTGGAAGCAAATGCTAATCTGGATCATACTGTGAGTAGACCGAGATAGTCTCATTTTATTGTTTTCTTTGTTTGAATTTTTGTATTGATTGATATGAATGTGATTGATTGTGTTAGTTTCCAAAAAGAAGGTTCGATGATGTGATGAATTGAAAATAAGCCTCGAGCTCAAAAGTGATTAAGAGCCTAAGGCTCACTATGTATAATGAGCCTTGTATCCCCCAAGCGGATAAGGGACAGTTATTAATGAGCCCAGCATCCAATGGAAAAAGGATAGTTTAGGCACTCGGTCACAACTAAGTAACAAATGGAAAGTGAGTCTCATGTGCATTGCATATGCATAATATGAATGCTTAAGTGTATTAAAGGTGAATTGTGAAATAATGTGAAATGTGCAATAAATGTGAGATGCGAAATAATGTGCATTATGTGTTATGTGATTAGGTGAGCCATTGATGATGGTCACTCATTGAGTTTGTAAAACTCATCCAAAATTTGCAATAATTTTTCAAGATCAGGAGAATATCCCGTTAGGCCAACCAGAGTATACCTACAGCATACAAGTGAAGGATAGAGGTCGGGATCAGTTCGCGTCTGCATTTTATTTCTTTAATTTGTATTGAAGTGTTTATTCTGCAACTTTTGTATAAATTTGTATTTCGAAACAAGCAAAGTGTTTTGTGTTTGTGAAAGGGCCCAAATGGCTATTGAAATCTCTGATGACTATATTATGTGATTGAAAATGGTTATGAAATAAAGTGGGGCCCAATTTGGTTATGGATTTTTGCATATCATGTTTGTGGTTCAAAACAAAAGAAAATTTTATACCAATTTCTGAGTAATTGAGTGCTCTAGCACGCCACCCTCGTGGGGCACGAGCTCGGACATCACCCATCGATGTTGGGCTCGGGTCTTGCTGGAGTGGGGTGCTACATTCGGTGGCTACTACGGTCACAACTGCCATTATATTTCATGCATTCATGCTATGGAATGCATCACTCACATTACATAATTCCATTCAATCACTTTCACTTATCATCGGACCTTAGTCCGGCATTCAACATTAGAGTTGAGAATTACACTTCACTTATATGCGAATGCATTTTCAGAACACATTTAACAATCAAATTGCATACACTTAGTTCATCCCATTTACATTCAATGAGCACTTCAATATTTCATTCATATAACACATTCGTCAGACCTTCTGTCCGGAAACCAACACAGTCAAACACATTCATATAGTCAATCAATACCAAAATTTACACAAAACAAACAATAAAAATGAGACTATCTAGGTCTACTCACAGTACGCTTCAGATTAGCATTTGCTTCTAATTTTTGGGAACGCCTAACTACCGATACTTGACTTGCACAACCCATTTATGCAAGACACACATTACACACTCATTGATAATTGCACACGTATAAACATTTACTTATGCAAAAGTATATAAATGGACTATGTACAATGCATGCTCAATGACAATTTCGGGTACTATAACAAATTTCACATCTTATGCTCATTCTCATTTCATAACTTAATCACTCATCAGTTCTTTGAACAACAACCTCAATCCTTTGGTACTTTGATATCAATAACTCGTTCACTAATTTACCAATATAATCTCATATATGACTAGTGAAGAGGAAAACAGAGTATATAACTATGTATATATCACTATCAACTTTCTGCGTCAAACTCAATACTTCCTCTAACTATCACTTTAATTGTTCTTTCACTCCCTTACACACTTTTATTGATCTTTCAACTCCCAAGAATGGTTTAACACTATCCCATAATATTTCAGTCATCAATCCAAAGAAAATCACCATATACTGCACACTAAATCTTCTCACTCATTTTCCAGCAAATAAGAATATCATTGTTCTTAACCATTTAGCAGCAAACTAACAATGCATGCTTCATTTCATAACAAAACTACTTAAACATAACAAGCTTTCTTGCTTGAAACTCCAATATCTGCAAAATCACGTAACCCTAATCCCTCATGCACCCACGTACATCAACTTGAAAGTTGACAGGGAGGCTCGGTTTTTCTTGGAATAGAAGAAAGAGTATCAGAGTGGAAGTGATGATAAACAGAGAAAAGCAAGGTTAAATTTCGATGAATATTTGATAAAAACCTCTGAGTTGGAGGAGCTCTAGAGAAAGAAATTTCAAGAATGATAAGGATAAGGACAGCAACTAGCCTTTTAAGGCAATAAAAATCTTAACTCTAGCTAGGACACCTGTCCATTTCTTATCCACTTTGCTTTATTAAAACTCACTTAAGTATAATTTACACTTAAGTTTATGACTCAATAAAACCACTGTAATCACAAATCACAACCCCTTGCTCACTTACAACTTTTTCCATAACACATCATTTCAGGTCAACTTTACATATTCTTTTTTACCCCGACACTGAAGTCATTTTGCAACACTTTCTTCTTAAAACATATTCCCCTATGTCTTATGTCTCTATTGACACAAAAATCATTCAATTTGGTTCTGTCTTCAATCATATTGAACTTTTTTCCTTTGGGGCAACTAGCACAACTTTCGCTATAGGTATCAGATCAAGATCCTTGTTGAATGGTTTGAAAGAGGACCTATAGTTCTATAACTTTCATGAAGACCTTGAAGGCAAATTCTATCGTCTAGAGAGTCAAATTTGGACCAGACGATACAAAATGAACAGTACACATAAGTTTTTTACAATTGGCATAACTCTCTCTAGAGATATTGGATTGAGATCATCTTAGGACGTTTTCAAAGAGGACTTTAATATCTACTTCTTTCATGAAGACATTGGAGACAAATTCTATCACCTGAAGGGTCAAAGATGGACCAGACGATTCAAAATGAATAGTGTACAGAAGAAGTTTTGGTCACATAAGTAGAAAGCAGACGAATGGCAAAATAGACGAATGAAAGAAATAGACGAATGCAATAAGAAGACGAATGAAAAAGCAAACGAATGCAAGAAGCAGATGAATGCAAGAAGCAGACGAATGACAAAGCAGATGAATGCTAAAAAGCAAACGAATGGCAAAGCAGATGAATGCAATAAATAGACGAATGCCAAAGCAGACGAATGCCAAAAAGCAGACGAAGCAAAAAGGGCAGACAAAACAAAGTCAACTTAAGATGAAGCAAAGTCAATTTAAGACGATGCAACTCTTAAGACGAAGAGGAGTCAACTTAAGACGAAGCAAAGTCAACTTAAGACGATGCAACTCTTAAGACGAATGATGTCATCATAGATGATGTGACATCATCACAGACAATACGTCTTTATAGACAATTCATCTTTACAAACGATGCATCTCTTAAGACCAATGACGTCATCACAGACGATACGTCTTCACAGACGATGCATCTCTTAAGACGAATGATGTTGGATCCTAAATTTTTTATTATTCTTAACATTTGATTAATTATTTATTTCTGGAATTGAGTCACTAATTTTGTAGGCATGAATAAAGATTAAAGATTTGATGGAAATATTAGAACTTAGTTAAAATTTAGTTGGTGTTAGTGGATTAAAGGAGTTAGAGCCATAAAAGACAAAAGAAGGACAAAATTGGAAAGACCAATTAAATGAAGGGTAAAAAAGGAAGGGCAAGCTAAATTGTGTCTTAAAATGTGAAGAAGAAAGGAAGTTGTCATGGAAGCTAAGAAAAGAGAGAGAAAATCGTGGAGAAAGAAGGGAAAAGAAGGAAAAATCGTGGGTAAAGGAAGAAATCAGGCTTTTAAGGTAAGTTCATCATCTTCTTCTTGCTTTAGTAAAGAAATGGGGTTATGTGGAGAATGAAGGAGTTCCAGAGAGAGAAAGGGGTTTAGGTTGGAAGAAGATGGTTTAAGAGATCCCAATTGATCTTAGGGTTTCTAAGGTAGGTCTTGGGTTTTCTCACCTAGATGGACTATGGGTAGGTTAGGTTTAAATTCAATTTTAGCATTTCTTTGATTCTTGAAGT
>JANZXR010000007.1:16384633-16395908 GCA_027575705.1 Erythroxylum echinodendron
ACTTAGCTCTCAACTCTCTTCTTTTCACTCACAGCCGAAAACTCTCTTCTTCCTTCTGTTTTCTTGCCTCATTCACGATGCTATTCTGCCAATAAGACAAGTCCATCATACCTCTCCCAAAAGTCTACTTTACCCTTGGTTCTTAAGCTATATTCCAAAAATTCACTCAATTTCTTCTCATGCTTCTATTTCATAAGCTATCTTGCTTAAGTTAAATGGAAAAATTTTCAGGGGGCCAACAAATACCCCCTAAGAGGAATTATCTGCTAACCTAAATCACGTGTGAACTTCAACTATTTGCTATAAGAATCCAATGAATTTACCTGTAAGAAACAGTAAAGTACCAAATTTATCCTCATAGGCAAGAATGGATGTGATATACTAGTAGGGCATACAACATAGGCCTCAATAAAGCCAAATAAGCTATCCAAACCAATGCCCTCCAAATTATTCTTCTAGATAGGTACACCGCAAGGCATCGGATAGGATTTCATATTAAAAGGATATAATGAATTAACATCGTAGTAGTACAGATTCTCACCATAGGGCTTATAGACATCCATATGACCCGCATAAAAGCCGCGCCAAATAAAAGTGTCTTGGTTTCTTGTAGTTATATTGATATGAAAGGTATTATCATCAAAATATTTTTTACGAAAGATTTTCAGGGAAAGCGCTGACACTGTCATCACAACCTTGATATCAACCTGATACTTAGACCAATTAATCTCTTAAGCCTTCAACATCACACCACCTAAGATAAGGATATCTATCGAAAGATATAATCCTCGTATGCGGACACTAGCCTGATTATTAAATCCTCATACCTAGCTTTTTGCGCCCTAATAGCTAATTCATTTAAGAGAGCACCAAGGCTACAAGCACCCTTTATAACCTTAGTGTCTGTTTGGATAAGCTTATATCAGTAGAGCTTTTGTCAGTATAGCTTTTGTCAATAGAGCTTTTCTAATAAGAGCTTTTCTAAAAAGCTAGTTGACTGTTTGGCTGTCATTTAAAAAAGAGCTTTTTTTAAAGAGCTTTATACAATAGACTGTTTGGCAACATAAAAATAAAAAGCACTTTTAATTTTAACAACATTTTATTTTGTAAGGAAAATTATTTATGCAAATAAATATTATTTAAAATATATTAAACAATATGAAAACCATATTATATTAATTATTATATAATTTTAAACCATATGAAAGATAAATAAAAATATATCTAACTAAATCTTTTGTATGGATTATAAAATAAGTAAAACTAATATCAAAAATAAATATTAAAACATATAAAAAAAGTCAAATAATATTATATAAATATCAAAATAAACATGAAGATGTGTTTGTGGATATTGTGAGAATTATGTGTAAAACATAAGGATAAATGGGACAAAAAATAGGTCCATTAATTGACATAAAAAATTTACCTAAAAAAGTACTTTTTTTAGAAACTCTAAATTTGAGCTTCTTAAAAAGTTGCATTTTAGCTGCCAAAAAAGTTATATCTACTAAAAAAGTACTTTTTCATTTCACAACCACACTTATTTTCCTTAAAAAAAATTTACGGTGGAAAAAAATGCTTATTCACCCTCCAAAAGCTTAACCAAAGAGGCACTTATCCTGGTAATAAGATTTCCTCAGAAGATCGAAGGCTTCTTTCAGGCTCACGCATGCTAGTATTCCAGGCATAAGAACAACTACTTTTTCTAAAGTTGAATGATTCTTCTTAATGAACTCCAATACCTTTTTATTTATCTGAAATCCTTGTTTCTAAAGCCCATTCAATATGGAGCACATTTCCTTATGCTTAAAATCATGTAATTCTGTATTGAAATTGCTTAGGTTACGAGATGATAGAAGACTAACCCTATTATATGTATCTAAAGTAGGACAATTTAAGTAACCACCTTTCATATCTGATAACACAAAAGGCTTCCTGATTTCTATGTCAAAGTGGAATTTAATTTCCGTTAGGTGTACCCAATCTAATGGCTTGCAAACCATTGGAAGATTTAGTTTCAACGGGAGAATACTTAAGTCAAAATTACATACAGTGAATAAATTGCATTCCAAATAACCCTTTCCTTTCTCTTTAACTGCAGCTTTCTTATCATCTGCTGAACTGGACTCAATATAGATAACTTGTATTTCAATCATAAACTCGAGCAATCTTCTAACTATTTCAAATTTATTACCTTTTTTTTTGCTTGATATCACCTTCCTTACTACTATCAATTCGACTACTTATTTTTGTACTACTTTCCATTTTATTCTTATTGATTATATTTGCTTGTGTTCGAACTATTCTATCTAGCATTAATCATATTGTTTTCCTACTCCTGATAATAACCACAATATTGTTGTCAACTCCCGAAAGAAATATACATAAATTAGAAATATAATATAATCTTATGTCCCCCCCTCAGAGAAACAACATAGAAGGGAGAGGGGTGCCTATATAAATAGTATGTGTTAAAAAACAGTTAGTGTTAAGCAAAATAGTTAGTTAACATATACTGTTATACTGTATGGAGCCAGAGTCGGTTGAGTATGCCATGTTAGAAATCCAACTAGTAACAACACAAGTAGGTCCAGTCTAATATCCTACTCCAAGTAAATCATACCCTCATGAGTCCTTACTAAACCAATGTCATCTTGTCACCTATACTATAAAACTAAATTGACACACGGATTGCTCATTCAAGGTTTATCTCACTTTACAAGCGATAAGTGTTTCATTGGTCATTATACGATGTTTTTATAACTTGAAATTGGATATATCGAGATTCAAGGTTTCAATAAACTAGTGGATGCTACGTGATTGCTAAAGTGGTAGTTTTAGAGTTTGAGTTTTAGATTTGTAATAATTATATTTAATATTAAGTGTGCATGACAGTATCCTTGGATTTCAAGAAAAGAAGGGGAGACAGTTACATACACACACAGAATGTACACTTGATTGATATCTTTAAATGTTATGATAAGAGCTTTAGTGGAAATATGGAAATGACTATACAGTTGTTTCCATATTGACTCATATGTTAAATAAAGTGGTGTAGGAACTCATTTTTAGGTTTTACCCGAGGGAATTAGAGGGGAATCAAAGATGTTATCCCCAAGCTAGTTCCAGGGGATAATTTCCTTAGACAAGCCCTCATGAGGAGGGATTGGAAGGGTAACGATCTAAAGAAAATTCCTTCCGAGGAGGGTTTGGGAGGGTGACGTTCCTTATTTATCTGAAGAGGGATTGGGAGGGTAACGATCTAAAGAAAAGTCCTCCCGATGAGGGTTTGGGAGGGTGACGTTCCTTATTTATCTGGCATCTTGTTTCAGATTGTTTTTTGTTCGTGAATCACAAGTGCAAGGTTGTCGAAGTGAGTAATAAATCGGTGAGAACTGAGTCCTGTCCACAGGGATTATGAAAAAAATTTAAATATACGCTAGTTAACGGCATTTGGAATCGGGTTAGGTGAAATTTTGAAAGTTTAAAAAGCAATGTAATGAATTAACAAAAACTCAAATAAATTTCTAAGCCTACCCAATTCAATGCAACTAAAATAACTAAGAATATGACAAATCTCTGCAATAACTAATTAATAAAAGAATGCAACAATTGACTAATAAGAAAAATTAAGGGCAATGGGGAATAGGAATGAAATTTTTGCCTACCTCAATATTGAATTATCTATCCTCCACGAATAAAATATCCTAACCTTGCAGGTAAATTTTAAGAGTAATTAATCCCCTTTTCCTAAAGATGAATTAATTTATCCACTCTAGATGTCACTTAGTAATCCCTTACTTAAGTTCTTCCTAGAGTTTCTTAAGTCCCAAACCTTCAAATTTCACCTCCTAAGTTTCTTGGGTCTCCCAACTCACAAAAAAATTCTAGTCAAAATTTACTTCAATCTTCTAGCAAAAAGTGTATGAATATTCAGTCATGGATTCTAGCAAATTTTAATATTAAAGCAACATTAAAACATCAAATCCCTAAGAGAAATTGAAGTTTTAGCCACAAATCATCAAACCAAGCAATCCAAAAATATAAACCCTAGACAAACTCATGGAATCAAAATGATAAAAGAAAAATGCTGAATGGAATGGAGAAGCTGCGTTGTTCTTTTGCTGGTGGAGCTTGCGTGGGTTGCATGAAAGGAAGGTTGGCCTTGGTGAATAGAGTGGAAGTAGTGTTTGCGTCAATGTGGAGGGGCTACGTCTATCAGCGTTGGTGGTTCCCTTTTTTTCTGGAGGCTAGCGTTGGTGGAGGCTAAGAATGGAGTAAGTGGAGACTGTATTTGTTTTTTTACATAAAATGGAGGCTAGGTTTGTCTTCGTGTGTAGCTTGGGTTGGATGGAGGCTGCTTTGGCTGTGAGTGGCATGAATAAAAGCTGTTGCATGTGTTTATGGAAAATAGAAGCTGCTAAGTAGAAATGAGGGTGGTGTAGATGTGGACGGTGTAGGTGTGAAGTGTTTAAGTTGGACTATTGTGTTTTTGTGAGTGGAATGGAATCTATGTGTACATGGAGGCTGCCGTGATTGCTGGAGAATGGAGGTTCTTTTTATCTTGTAGTGAGGCTATTTTTGGAGTGGAGAATGAGCTGTGCATGGGCTGAAATAATTAAAAGGTGGGGGCTGATGTTGATCCTTGGCTGGTTGGAATGGATTTTTCAAGGTCAATTTTGACAGTGCATAAAAACTAAATGGTGACTATTTAGGAGCTCAAATTTTATTATTATCTTCATCTAGCTTCAATATGAGACTTGAATCACAAGATTTTGCCATCTAAGTCAAAAGTTACGATCGAAACATCGTTAAAAGGTCATTCTAGCGATTCAAAATCTGACACAACATTTGGGAATTTATATTTCCTGAATTCTAGCACAGAAAAATCTGCAATTAGTTTTAAACAATTCGAATTTAAGTATGAAATTTCAGAATTTTTGGCTAAGCCAATCTCGAGATAAAAATCCCACAATGACTAAAGGTCAAGTCTGCCAAAAACTCAAAACAGTGCAATTCGAGTCTATTTGTTTCATTTTTGTATTTTACGTCAATGAACCTTGAATAATGCTAAAACATGATAAACCAGCTATAGATGAACATAAAATAAACGTAAATGACTCTGAAAGTGTAATAAAAACAATCTAAAATAGAATGCCAAATTAAATAAGGAACGTTACCCTCCCAAACCCTCCTCAAGAAGGCTTGTCTAAGGAAGTTATCCCCTCGAACTAGCTTGAGGATAACATCTTCGTTTCACCTCTAACTCCCTCGGGGAGAACCTACAAGTGAGTTCCTACACCACTTTATTTAACATATGAGTCAATATGGAAATATCTGTATAATCATTTCCATATTTCCACTAAAGCTTTTATCATAACATTTAAACATAATCAATCAAGTGTACATTTTGTGTCTGTATGTGACTATCTCCCCTTCTCTTTTTGGAATCCGGGGAGATAGTCACACACACTTAATATTAAATATAATTATTACAAACCTAAAACTCAAACTCTAAAACCACCACTTTAGTAGTCGCGTAGCAGCCACTAGTTTATTGAAACGTTGAATCCTGATATATCCAATTTCAAGTTATAAAAACAACGTATAATGACCAACTACAAAAAAATAATACAATCTGCGACATTTTATTGATCAAATTTCGTTGATTGTGTAGGCTTTTTATGACATTTAAAAAATGTCACGAAAAGTTTGAATTTTTTGCTATATTTTTTGAAAAAATTTCAAATTTGTAATACTTTTTGTGACGTTTTATCAATAAAACGTAACGAAATAAAAATCACGATGTTTTATTAAATAAAACGTCACTGTTGGGGTATTGATCCAACCATTTGCTTATAAATATGTGTTTGTATTTTCACTTTCCCTCCACTCCCTTCAGTAGTTGCGCTCTCTTTTCGCTGCTATCGTCTTCTTAGTCTTTCAATTCTCTCTTCTCTCTCTTCTTTTTCATATGCCTTACCTCTCATCCTCTTCTCTCTCTTTCGCCCCTTTTGGTTCCTGTCCCCGTTAGTGGGGACAGATCACAAAACAAACAAATCCTGTCATCTGTACATGTTTGGTTTTTTTCCCCCGACATTTTGTCTTCAATCCCTGGATTACAGAGACAATGATTTTTGTATCTCCGAAAATCATTGGACAAGGGACATTATGTCTCTGTCTACCAAAAGTTAGGTCACGCGTCATCCAAAATAGCCCCATCCTCTCTCTCGGTTGTCATCTGTTGTCCAGCACGCTTCGTCTCCCTCAACCGTCGCACCACTCCAAATTAGCGTTCCTTACTTGTATCGATTGCATTGTCTTTCTGACTCCGATGGTCAAACGTTGTTGTTGGTTTTCTCTTCCTGTTCCCTCATCTGGGTTGGGGAAGATTTTGGTTCATACTTAGTCTTTTGTTGTTTGTTCTTATTCTTGTTTCCTAGAAGATGAAGGAAAATATAGCTAATCCACTGCATCTCAAGTCTTTGAATCACATCTCTCTTATGTGTAGATCAGTTGAGGAATCTATTAATTTTTACAAGAACACACTTGGGTTTCTCCCAATTAGGAGACCGTCGTTTGATTTTGACGGGGCGTGGTATTTTCACTAAACCTTGTTAAATGATCTTCATGAGAAAAAATTATGAATTTCAATAAATTTTTAACGATAACGAAGTTTAACCAAAGATAATAAAGTTCGCTTCTTTCTTTTCATTTGTTGATGAGAAAGTATAATTCTGTTTTGAATTTGATTTTGAAGTTGTGGGTTCTTGTCGTTGTTGTTTTTGTAGGTTATTTGGGTTTGGAATTGGAATTCGTTTGTTGCAGGCTGAAGACCCTGCAAGTTTACCAAAGAAAAGTGAAATCAATCCTAAGGACAATCACATCTCTTTTCAGGTAATCAACTTTCTTCATTTGGTACGTATCCTTGTTTGATGATTTCAAGTAATTAACGTTAATTTCCATTCCAGAATAGTTTGGCCAGTTTTGGTGAAACCAAAACAGTTGTAGACAATGCTGGCTGTCTTTCTGGGATGAAATTTGAAAAATAAACTCTTGCTTCTTGGTTCTTGAACCATGAAAGTTCAAAATCTTATCACCCTTAAGAGAAATCTCTGAAATTTCGTGGACCACAAACCAAATCAGTGTCTACAAGATGATATCTTCTGCAGACCAGTTTATACACGTTAAACTTTAGTAAAGTTTGGTATTCTATGGTTCCTGTCATACTCATTGCACACTCTAGTCTAGTCAAAAGATTGTATAAAAATGAGTAGATAGTTCTGATGAAGATTCTTTTCCTTCTATGGAGTATTGGTTAGTGTGAGAGCATGGCAGCAGTGGAGAAGAAGCTGAAAGACATGGGAATCAATTACAAATGAACCAGGTAGAGGAAGGAGGGATCCACGTTGATCAACTGTTCTTCCATGACCCAGATGGGTTTATGATTGGCATATGCAATTGTGATAGCCTCCCTATGATCCCTCTAGGTGGTGAGATGCCTCGATCCTGTTCTCGAGCAAATCTTCAGTTGATGCAGCACTAGATACACATAGGAGCTTCAGCAGTAGAGACATATAGAGAATCTCAGATAGTAGGTGCCATTGGAAGTAAAATGAGTCTTAGGAACTTGGTTCCTTGAGTATTTTTACTTTTTGTTGTTGACAAGTGTATGTTTCTAATAAAAATACCAAAAGCAATCACCACCTTGCTAGGTGTTCAGTCTATTAAATGGGAGATCCTTTGAACCTTCTCTGCAAAATTCTGGTTCATGTCATGTCCCTGTCACTGTAAATGTTCAAACTTGTTTAGAGCAATCTCATCTGAAGCTTGTTTTATTTTTCAGCCTTAAATAACTCTGCTGCTTGGGCTCTAAGCCATGCATAGATGTTGCCAAGTTGTTTTATTAGTAGAAAAGGTTTAAAGAAACTTTTAACTTAAAATGGGATCTAAGATGATTTGTTAACTATGTGATGAATCAACATAATGCAAGAATTAACTATTTGCCAGTTTTGGTACACTGCAGGAATTCAGATCAGTTTTGGTACACTGCAGGATAACTTCCTGCATTGTATTTTTGCCAAGCATTTTATTGTTTAATATCTATTTTTTTTAATCGGACAGGGTCGAATTATCAGTTCGGACGAAATTTTGCCAGGTTTAGTTTTTAGTATAGTTTATTTGTACATTATCTTTGAGTAATTAAATAAACTTACATTTTTCAAATTTAAAAGTTTGGTTATTATAAAATATGAGTATTTGATGTGAAAGTCTTATGGTTTTCTTTCTTGTTGCAATCATTAACGAAAGAATCATAATTTTTAAAATACTAGGAATTATTCGTAAATCACTAAGAAAAAGTTAATTCAGAAAATTAAATAAAAAATAAAAAATCGCATTATATTAGAATTCATATGTAGGTTTAAATTAATTAATAATTGAAAAGGGCAAAATAATAAGGTTGGAGCACTTGTTAGGATGTTTTAATTCTGTGTCACTTAATCTTATTTATATATTTACGTAAATAATGCATAAATATGTAGATAGATTTTAATAAAATATGGTAGTGACTGGCTAATAAGAAAAAGTTTGAGTTGTGAGAATGAGTCAAAAGACACCATCCAAAATCATCATAACCACGAGCCATATGTAACCATCAACACCTTAATATCAAAGTGACGTTTCGCACTTTACATATTTCTAATAATATTAAGGACCAGGGGTATTTTTGTCAATGTCATCATTTTTTCGTTCTGTCCACTGTAACCAAACACATTCTGTCATGGAGACGGAGACAGAAATTTCTGGTTTGTCCACCACAACCAAACACCTCACTGTCTCCACTTTTTGTTCCGTTCCGTCTACAGATACCGGAGACAGGAACCAAACGCAGCGTTTGTCTTCTACCAGCTTGCTGTTTTACCTCGCTTTTTCCCTCCTTCTCACTATGACGGTATGTGTGTATGTTTGGCTTAAATCTTTGTTGTGTTTTGTTACAGTTCTGTGATTTGAATTTTTAATTATGATGTGGTGGTAAACTTTCGTAGTTTGGGGATCAAAAGGTATGGTTCCGTTGAGGAAGTGAAAGAAGCATACAAGAAACTTTCTTCTAATTGGTATTTCGGTGGCTCTATGTTCTTGTTTCTATAAGTTGTTTCTATTAATATCTTATTCATTAGTGGCTTCTAAGAAATAGCAAAACGTGTTTGATTCAGGAATTCTGACGTGAACATTCCTTCTATAAACGATTTTATAAAGGTCTGCTAAATTCCCCATGTATATATATATATATATATATATATATATATATATATGGTATAGATGTATACATAGCTGGTTCTTTGGTTAATTGTTTTTCCTTTTCTTGGATTTGTTGTAAGGTGCTTCAGAACAAATCCGATGAATACTTTTTGTTCTTTTTTTTCCTAAGTAAATGATGATAGATTTCTTATTTGATAAGTTTTGATGAGGAACGTAAGATCTCTTTCTTGTTTCACGTTTATTTCTTTTAGTCTATTTTTTGTTAGATGTTGATCGTCAATATATTATGATATAAAAGCGATTGCAAAGAAAAGAGAGCAGAAAGTGAGAACAGATGAAGGTTGTTGAAACTGATGCTTTCTTCATCTTTTTCTATCAAGATCTAGAGAGATGGAGTTTTGTCTCGCAAAGACGTTAGCTTTGAGAAAATATAAATTAGTTGAGGTTGTTTACGATGATGGGTGAAAAAGATGTTGTTTCTTGGAACTCGATGATTGCTGGGTTAGTGAAAGCTGAGGACTTAATTGAAGCTCACAGGTTGTTCAGTGAAATGCCTAATATAGATACTGTTAGCTGGAACACAATGTCGAAGAGAGATTTGGTCTCTTGGAATTGCATGCTTTAAACTCTGATTTTAAAACAATTACTTTAGCTTTAAAACTAGATATTATCAATTACTGGCTGTAATTCTTCTTCTGTGGGAATAGAGCTTGCAAAAACTGAACTCTCTCGATTAGTGTCAATGGTTGGCAGAGGGTTTCCAAGTTCGGAAACCTCAGAATTGACAGAAGCAGGAGGTTCAAGCTTAAAGGAAGCAGAAACCAAATACTTAACAAGCACAGCGTGCTCAATGGAAAGCTCCTTAACATCATCCGATAGCTCTGGAAGAAAGGTAGACATACAACAAAAGAATGCAATCTGCAAGGTCAACTCAGCTTCTATTGAGCTTCTTTTAATGGACATTCACCCACAAGAAGACTATGTATTTCTCACTGGTACTTTAAGTAATCAAGTGAAGAAGAGAAGTGACAGTAAAGTTGTGTTTGGTTCCTGTCCCCGTTAACGGGGACAGTGGACAAAACATAAAAATCCTGTCTTCAACGCATGTTTGGTTACTATCCCCGTGATTTTGTCCTCCTTCACCGGTGGACAGGGACAAACGTTTTTGTGCCTCCGAAAATCGAATGAAAGAAACGCCTGTCCCAGTCTCCAAAACACAAAGACACGAAAGCCCTCGCACGTCCAACTCTCTTCTTCAGCTCTGTGAATCCCTAACATTTCGCCCCCTTCTCCCTCACAAAATCAGTCCTCTCTGCCGACCCACAACTCTCCTAGCTTCTCTCTCACACACTGCCCTTCTTCCCCAACACGTTCGTCTCTTCACGGTCAAGTAAGTTATTTATTTTTTGCTGGAAATGATGTTGTTCTGGTTGCGCAAATGATGTTGTTGAGTTTCCTTCATCTCTGCATGTTTCAAGCTTGTTGTTTTTGCTTTCAGAAAGAAGGATTTTGGTTAGGAGATTTATTAAATTTTCTATGTTTTGATGAAGCACGAATGTTGGAGGGGATTGTGAGGATAGACTGATATGTTTTGAGGATTTGGTTGTATGCAAAATAGAAGAGAAATTTGTTAGTTGCCAGCATCTATAGTAGTTTTACGTTTTAGGTTCCATAATGTGTATGCATTATGCCATTGTTGTTGGATCTAAAGTTAGCTGTTCATATTCCCTAACCAGAGCAGAAGGAAGCGTTGAAGACGGTTAAATTGATATGGAAATTTGAACATGTTTGCATATAAATGACTCAAAAAATGTTGCATAAGAGAGTTGGTTTTAAGGTTGGTCAAGTTGAAGTTATGATTCGAGTACTCTAAAACAGTTTATTGTCCATATGAGGAGTAATATACGGTTCAATGATAAATTCATTAGTTGTAGAGAAATTGTGTTTGAGCAATATTAGTTTAGTTTATGGAATTGAATTCTATCCATGCATTCCACATGGTGTTTCAAAC
>JANZXR010000007.1:16418663-16430408 GCA_027575705.1 Erythroxylum echinodendron
TACTACTACTACTACTCCTACTACTCCTACTCCTCCTCCTCCTCCTCCTCCTACTACTACGACTACTACGACTACTATTACTACTACTATTACTACTACTACTTTACTACTACTACTACTACTATGATGATGATGATGATGATGATGGTTGTTATTATTATTATTATTTCTTCTTTTTCTTTTTCTTTTCTTTATCTTTATCTTTTCTTTTATTTTATCTCTCTCTCTCTCTTCCTATCTTTTCATATGGGTTATTTGGAAACAACCTCTCTCCTAGTTAGGGATAAGGCTGCGTACTATTAGACCTCACCAGGCCCCGTGAAGTAATAGGATTCATAATGGGTGTTGTGTTGTTGTTAAAGCCATCAATCTTAATATTCCAACATCTTCTAACCAGATCAAAAAACCTTCCACCTATGTTATTCCATTAAAAAAACTAAAATGGGGTTGCCACTTTACTGCACTCTTAAAGTCGTTGAATCAATATATAAGAATGATCAGATAAGAGGTTTTTACCGAAATGCACAAAAGAATTGGAGAATTGTGTCAATCATAAAGAATTGACTAAATAATGGTCCAAATTTTTCTAAGGAGCAATTTTCCATGCTGATTATTAGGCCTAGTAAGCCTTCTTCCAATAGTCTTAATATCCATTGGGTCCATTCATGTGAGAAAGGTGGTAGTTCCTTGGTCAGTCCAACATTGAAATATCTACACTCCTCTATTTCATCTTAATTAAGAGAAAAATTATAATTACCTACCATTAGACAAGGATTAGAAATTTTATGTTAAACATTTTCCAAATCTAACTAGAGCTTATTCTGTTGAAAAAAAATTTGAAGCTTAAACTATAGACAACTTAAAGATATATGGCATACCTTTGCATTGAAGATGCATAAATTGTTTGATATTTTCCATAGCCTGAACTCTGATCTTATCCTTGCTATAGAGACAAATAATTCTGTCATTGTGGTGAGAATCACGGATGGAAATGAGCTGCCAATATGCACCTAAAAATTTAGAACCATAGAGGGATAAGGGGTCTTTGATTTTAGTTTCAAGAAGACCAATTAAGCATGGCTTCTTATCCCTTACCATCTCCTTCACCAGTATTTTTTTATATGGGTCATTTAACCCCCTAATGTTCCATACTAGGAATACCATAATTGGGGGAAGCCCTCTGGTATTTGAGATTTTGTTTCTCTTCCTAGCAAATTTTCTTTTAGCAATTTTGGACTTCACGTAAAACCCCTCGAGGATTTCAGGGATATGAGCTTCAGCTGACGGAAAACTACATTCTACTTGTGCTAAGTCTAATCCTCCAGTATGAGAGGAGAGTAATGTCACTCTATCAGAATAATTACAATTCAACGCAAAATCTTTGGTTGAGTTTCACATGTAAGTACTAGTTGCTATAGGATGCTCTACATTCTGGGAATTATTTTCCCTAGTTCCCAAACTTATCACTAGTCTGTTAAGGGATATGAGATTTAGTTAATGGAGAACCACAATCTGCATCTGCCAGGTCTAATCCTCCAGTTCAAGAGGAGACTAGTGTCACAATATCAGAAGAATTAAAATTCAATGCAGGATCTTCGATTGAGTTTCCCAGGTAAGTGTTAATTGCTAGAGGATACTCTATATTATGGGAATTATTTTCCCCAATTCCCAAACTTACCATATGGTCAGCTCTGAAGTTTGCTATTTGTGTCTATCCAGTAATATCAACTTGATCTATATAGCCCTTATCAACAAAATTCTCAGTTATCCCAGTACATTTTATTAGTCATCCTTTGAGCATAAGAAATATGACAATTATCCTTCGACTGGGAGGAATTTTCAATCCTCAAGATAACTAATTCCTTCCCATTAGTTCCTATCTGAGCCATTTTTTCTGCAGAAAGCAGTGGACTGACTGCACCAACAGTGTGAATAACATCCTCCCTATTTAAGTTAGGTTCTTCAACACTTTCATGCTCGATAGGAGTACAGTAATTAGCAGAATTGATAAGTTCATCATGCCACTCTGATTTAAATAATCTAGTTGTAGGAACCGATTTCTTAGTAGAGCTACTAGGCTTCAATTGAAAGCTTATTTGTATTACAGCTCTCTCCAACTCCTCATATCTCCTAGCCAAAGAAAAGAATACTATCTAGAAGTGGGGCATTCTTCAGTATTTTTATATACAGTTTTGCATAGCTGATCCTCTCTATTGAGGCTGTTTATGATTCCATATACACTGACTTCCCTAATGAATTTTCCAAGAAGCTCAGACCCTCAATCATCCAAAATTCCATTGGTAAGTTATGAAAGTTAACCCATATGGGGACAACCTCAAACTGTCCCTATCCATTTTTATTCCTGACCTCTACTTTTTTATAAATAGGGTTGGTTCCGAAATGCCAAGGATCTTGTTCCACAATTTCATTCATGCAAGAATCATTAGAAAATTTGAACAATAACATACCATCTTTATGCAACATAACTTTTTGCAACCCTTTCTTCCCCCATCTGGCCTTTGCCTAGCATTCATCCCAAGGAAGGCTAGATATTTGGACCAGCAAAACCCAATTAATGTTGATGACCAAGCTTTTCAGCTTTCAGAAGCTTAATCGAAGGTATTAACACCCCATCCTTTAGAACATTTTGGTAAAAATTTAGGGCACCTTGTTGTATTGAGTTCTTATCTTCCTTCTGATAAAATTTTATCATTAATTTTGTAGTCTAGCATAATAAAAAATAAACATAATTTTGTACAAACCCCGTGTAATTAGATGTCAAGATCTCATACGTGTCATTAGACCTTTGTTTATGGGCTTGCTATAATGTGTAGGCTTGGCCTATATTTGAAGTGCACAAGAAGCCCTACTACTAGCCAACCTTAAATATAGTCGCCCTATTGAGAACTTAGCTTTTTTTGTGAGATTGATTAAGGAAACTTTTTCACATGATCTGGATTTCTTTGATTTTGACACTTATGTTGATTGCATAAAATGGAATTTTACAACTAAAGTAAGAAAGGAGAAAATGACTAAGAAGGAGGAACCATTACAGATAATTCACACAGACATCTGTGGACCCATTACTCCCATTGGCATGGGAGGATACAGATTCTTCATCACCTTCATTGAAGATTTTTCTCGGTATGGTTGGGTTGAATTGTTGCATGAAAAATATGAATCCTTGGATGCTTTTCAATCACTGAAAAAAGTTATTGAATTTCAACTTGGGAAGTAGATCAAATGTGTAAGATCTGATAGAGGTGATGAGTATTATGGTCGGTATGATAAAACTGGTAGAAACCCTGGCCCTTTTGCTAAATACTTGTAGGAATGTGGAATTGAAGCACAATATACCATACCTGGCACTCCTCAACAAAATGGGATTGCAGAGAGATGAAATCGTACTTTTATGGATATGGTTAGGTGCATGTTTAGTCACTCCACCTTTGTAGTGCCCCGATACTAAGGGGTACATATCGGAACACCCTGAAGACATTCCAGTATATAACCTATGATAATGGTGCGCTACGTTTAATTACAACATTCACTTAATATGGCATCATCCTTTTTTTTATATGGCATCATCAAGAAAGTCACAATATTTAAAACCAAAAATTTTCCCTTTTCATTTCATAAATCCGAATGTAATACATTGTATCTTTCGAATAACCGTACATGTACATCATCATAACCTATTACAAAATAAGCTACGTGAAAGAGGAAATACACGAAAAGATCTATCTAATCTTCCAATCTCAGCTGGCCGACATGTGAGCCATTTTCTTCACAAAAGTACAAGAATTACACTTCTTGTACGGTCTCTCATTAGCAAAAGTTCTCCCTCGATCCTGAAATGTCAACGTGCAATTTTGGGTGAGATTTGCGAACTCAAATGAGGTAACCATCATTGATGGTTCACTCAATTCATGTAACACATCAAACATGTAGACATATAATTCACATATTTGCATTTTTACATAAAACATTACATATCACTTTCAGGACAATTATACCGAACATTTTATTCATACAAAAGTACATATATCAATTGTAAATGTAATACACATGATTCAGTCTCATTTGTTACTTTATTGTGACCGAGTGCCTCTTTTTTTAGCTCATATTCTTTAGTGGATATCTAGCCATATCGAATAAAGTCAAATACCCTTTAGTTGATATCGGGTACAAACATAATTGAGCCAAATGCTCTTATCACGTTCTGAGCTTTAAGCTCTTTTATTGGCAATTCCAGTCACAACTGCCATTATCTATAATGCATTCACGTAATGAAATGCATCATACATATTCAATGATTACACTCATTCAGTCACATTCACACTCTTACTTGTTCACATTTGTCATTGGACTTTTAGTCCAGCATTTAACATTGAAGTTGAGAACAAATAGTTAGTCATATTCACATTCAAGTAGCACTTCCAATAGAGTCCCGAATATAGAACTCCTTGGACAATCAATTGTCCGGAATCAACATAATCAATTTCACATTCATAAGATAATTCAAACATAATCTAACACAAACAATTAATTGAGTGAGACCGTCTAGGTTACTCACAAGTTATTCCCGAAGTTAATGCCTAGAAGTTCCGGCAATGTTTGAATGTTGACGTTCCAGTTGCTCCTCTATATCACACAATTAAATTGGTGTGTATTATTATTATTAATTCTGCATTTTTGGAGACTTTTAAGATGTTTTGGAAACCTATTGAAAAATTGAGGTAATTTAGATTAAGAAAAAAATAAAGAAATTAAGAGACAAATTATGGAGTGACAAATGGATAAATGAATATGTGACATTTGGACAAATTATGAAGTGACAAGTGGTAGCCTTACATTGATGACAAATGGGCTATATACAAGAGTGACATGTGGCATTGGATGATGAAGCCACCTAAGTTATGTTTGAGTAAGATATTTTCATAAGCTCTTTTGTTTAGTCTCCAAGGAAAAGAACTCCCTTTTATTTTTTCACCATCACTGAAACCACATCTACCCATATTCATCTATTGGCTTTTGGATAATCTATCAAGGTTACAACTTGTGTGAAGTTTTTGATCATTAGAGATGTTGATTGTTGCATAAAATCCCTTATTTATCTATCACCGAAATCAGCTTGCTGCTCTCCTAAGTTGTGGAAATTTTTGCTGAAGAAAGAAGCTAAATCAAGTAAGTTTTATGATAGTGTAAATAATTTCTATTGAGATTTTAATGTTTGTAACTGGATGCATTTGTAAATGAAGTACATTTTCATGCTTGTGGATTGATGCTGCATAAATGGTGTTGACGCATGTGTGGTTGGTGATGGAAGAAGCAGATTTAGGGATGTGTATAACTTGGTGAAATTTTGAAGTGAAATGGAGTTAGGATATGCAGAATTTTACTCAACATGCATCTGTCTTTAGGGTATAACTTGATCTGTAAATATCCAAGTTTGATGAAGCTTGATATAGAGTAAACTAGAGTCAAGGGCTAAATTTTTCATGAAGGAATTGAATTTGAATTTTGTCCTTTAGAGTCTGGAAAATTGGCTTGAAATTAAAATATGGAAAATGAAGTTTGCTTCCATCAAAGGATGAAGTTCACCGCGGCCAACTTTAAGGATGAAGTTCGCGGCGGCCAACTATCTTTAGTTCTCCACGGCAAACTTGAAGAACTTCATTTTTTTTGAAAGTTCGCCGCGATCAACTCTTAAGTTCAATGCAGCAAACTTTTAAGAAAATTACGCAGAATTTTGCTCTCTGGAAAGTTTACCGTGGCTAACTTTTGAGTCACCGCGGTGAAGTTTCCTGATAGCTTGGACATGTTTTAGTATTTTAGGCATAACTTTCTTTGTAGTCATCCAAATGAAGTGATTTTCAATTTGGAGTAAACTAAAAGAAAAGGCTACAAATTGTTTGAAGAGATTAAACTCTAATTCTGCCTCTAAGAATTTCATAATTTGATTGGAAGTTGAGATAAGAATTCTGTTGAAGCTTAAGAACAATCTGAAATCTTTTGAGTATAAATTTCATTATACTAACCAATTTAGATAAAATTGGTATCATTGGAAACTTAAAATAAAGAGGGACAACTTTCTAGAAGGAAGTATTACCTTAATACCTCATCTTCCTGAGGATAATAATTGAACAAAGTGGACTCGAAAGTTGGTTGTGAAATTAATCTGGAATAAGGATTTGAGTGTGTTTTTCCATGATTGAGAATACAACAAGATTAAGGATAAGAAACCTGGAATTTGTCATAAACATGCATCATACATATTCAGTATACATGAATGCGCATAATTGAATTCATGATTGTGCACAATAATAATATTTGTTTGTATTAAATATTTTAGAGGAACCCATTGAGTGACCGATTTTAGATATTACCGGGACGTCGAGGTAATAAGCAATAAGGGAGATTTTGTAAGTAATTTTAGAGGGTAAATTTTGTAAGTAATTCTAGATGGTAATTTTTTTAAGTAATTTAGTTGGTTAATTGTGTTAAATTCAGTGAGAAAATTTTGATAGTTTTTCTTTGACTATTTTGGTTGCTATTGATTTGGATCATTGAATAATTTGCAAAGCTGTAAATATGTGAATTGAATTTCATACATTCCTGTTTTGATTCTATTAAGTCCTAGTTGTGGGTAAATAGGCATGCCTAGAAGGGTCTGCAGCGGCTTCTGTGACACTTCGGTGTCTTCTGTCATTGATACTTCGGTGTCTTCTGTTATTGACACTTCGGTGTCTTCTGTTTTGAAACTTCGGTGTCTTCTGATATTGACACTTAGGTGTCGAGACTTCAGTCTCTTCTGAGACACTTCGGTTTCGAGACTTCAGTCTTTTCTGTATAATTCTCGTTACGCACTTCTGTTGATGGATTAGCAGTTATCTGGTTTTGTGATTCTGATATATGTTTGATTATGACTTAAACATTATTGTGTTATGATTCTGAAGGGTTTATACCCTCTTGTGACGTTCTATTAATTATAAAGTCTGTTCTGAAATACTTTATGTATGATTTATTGTTTAATACATGAGTATGCTATTACATGATTCAATTTGATAAATTGTCAGTTTATCCATAGATTAGTTATTACTCACTAAGCAATATGCTTAGCACGGTGGATTTGGTCCGTGTAGGTTCTGAAAGAGGGACGTAGGAACTAGGACAAAACAACCACGATGGCTAAAGGAGTCTAATTTTTGTTTTGTTCACATGTATTTTGAGATTGTTTTTGTACTTGTATTTGATGTCTATAACTCATGAATTTTTATTTTGATAGGTTGTAATAACCTTAATTCAGGTTGCTTTTGGAAATTTTGACATGCGATGTATGTTTGTTGAGATTTTGGTAATGTATGTATAAAGTGTTTTGTATGTTTCATAATGCTTCATGTTCAGTGTGTTCTGTGTGTATGTGGCACTCACAATCTCCTCCTAGGGGGTATTAGGGTGTCACATTTATACTTATGGTTTATACTTAAATAAAACCATAAAAATTAAATAGCTAATACCGGTGTCATAGCCAACTGACGCTTCAGCTCCTCAAAGCTCTTCTGACATTTCTCATTCCATCTGAATACTATATCCTTCCTCAGAAGTTTTGTCAGAGGGGCTGAGATCAAAGAAAACCCCTCAACAAACCTCCGGTAATATCTGACCAATCCTAAGAAGCTTCGGATTTCAGACACATTCCTCGGAGCTTCCTAATTCATTCCTGTCTCTATCTTCTTTGGATCCACTTGTATGCCTTGTCCAGTCACTAGATGCCCCAAAAACACTGTTTGATCCAACCAAAATTCACACTTACTGAATTTGGCATACAACTGTTACTCTCTTATGATCTGTAAAATCACTCTCAGATGCTCAGCATGTTCTTCTCTGCTCTTCGAATACACCAAAATATCATCGATAAACACTATCACAAAGTGGTCCAAGTAAGGCTGAAATACCTTATTCATCAAGGCTATAAATGTTGCCGGGGTATTAGTTAACCCAAAAGGCATTAATAAAGACTTGAAGTGCCCATACCTGCTCCTGAATGCACTTTTAGGTACATTAGCCTCTGCTATCTTCAACTGATAATATCCCGATATTAAATCCAGCTTAGTGAATACCTGAGCTCCCTACAACAGATCAAGCAAATCATCAATTCTAAGAAACGGGTATTTGTTCTTCACTGTCACCCGATTTAGTTGCCTATAATCGATGCATAACCTCAAAGTCCCATCTTTCTTCTTTACAAACAAAACTAAAGCTCCCAAGGTAAAACACTGGGTTTAATAAAACCCTTTTCTAGTAACTCCTGTAGTTGAGCCTTCAACTCCTTCAGTACTATAGGTGCCATCCTATATGGAGGAATAGATATAGGAGCAACACTTGGAACTAAATCAATTGTGAACTCAATTTCCTGATCTAAAGGTAAGCTAAGTAATTCGATGGGAAACACACATCTAGGAATTCCCTAACTACGGGAATGTCTTACACATTCTGCTCAGCTCTAGTATTGATAACTTGGGCTAGATAAGCCTCACATCCTACTTGTATCAATCTTAATGCACTCACAAATAATATCAACCTAGCTGGCACTGCTTGACTAATTCCTCTGAAAACTGCTCTCGGCTGACCAGGAGATTCTAGTACTACTTCCTTAGTATAGCAGTTCATGACAACCCTATAAGCAGTGACTCAATCCATGCCTAGGATTATATCTATCTCTCTCAACTGTAATATAATCATATCTGCCCGTAATTCTGTTTGATCAATCAACACCTCTTACAGACCTCCCCTATAACTGTAGTACTACCTATTAGTGTACTCACCTCTAATCCATATTGTAGTAACTTTTTATCACAATGTAACCTAGATGCCAAATGCGGTGCAATGAATGACTGCGTAGATCCTGGATCTAGCAATGCAAATTCTTCATGATTATAAATAAGTAGCGCACTTGCAACGACATCTGGAGAATCCTGAGCCTCCTACCTAGTCATGGCATAGACTCAGGCCTGAGACTGCAATCGGCTGCTCCGTACCTCAGTCCTAATAAAAAGACTCCCTGTGCTCACTCTGCCTCTACCACGGCCTCTCTGTCCAGTCCCACTACCTCAACTCTGCTGGATTGTAGCTTCACTCACGGACCCCCCTCTCATACCTGACTGGGCCCTAGCAACAATAGGATAATCTCTAATTCTGTGATCTAGAGAAGCACATCTAAAATAGGGTCTTGACAATGTCCAGCACTCACCATCGTGCTTTTTCCCAACAGTGCTCACAAAGGGGTAACTGACTCTGTGCTGAACCTCTTCCACTGTTAAACTGTATAAAACTACCCCTCTATCTGAATCCAGACTGTCTTAATCTGGTCGGTGGTCTGAAAGCTCGGTTCTGGTACTTACTGAATCTTCTACCAGAACCATTCTGAATCTCACTACACCTCTTCAATCTAGACCCTTGCCCAGACTCTACTTGTCCCTCTCTCAGTAGCTGCTCAATTTTGATCAAAGTAGTTCTGAACTCAGTGAAACTACTCAGGTTGGAGATTGTTAATCTTGTCTTGATCTCCATGTTCAGCCCATCTTCGAATATCCTATAGTTATCTTCTTGGTAGGAATCAAAACAGTAGCATAACCCATTAACTCATTAAGCCGGATCTCATATTCTGCCACTGACATCCTACCCTGCTTCAAATCCAGGAACTCTTTCATCTTCCCCTCCAAGTAGATCTTGGGCATGTAATTCTCCTTGAAGACCGTCATAAAGTCTTCCCAGTTCAAGTTGCAAGGCTTGGTGGTATTGCCTGGGATAGTCTTCCACCACTGATAAGTTGGGCCCTGTAGTAAGGACACTATATAGTCGAACCTCTCGTTCAGCTCGCAATCCATCTAATCAAAAACTCTTTTTGTCCTTTTTAACCATCTCTTGGCCTCAGCAGGGTCCTTGCTGCCATAGAAATCCACAACCCCCTACTTCCGTAGCCTATCATACCTCCTCTCCCTTCTCTCGAGAACTCTAGGAGGCATTTCCTCAGGTCGAGGTACCGAAGACTCTCTACTGGCTCCTACAAATCTGAGGTTAATTGATTGTCCCACTTGTTCACCTATAGCAGATGACCTATAATAAAAAAGAACTTTAATGATTATCCGCATTTCTCGCGATATTTCGTGCTTAAAATTCTTATATGTCCCTATAGATGCCAAATCGTGCTCTGATACCACCCAATATAGCACTTCGATACTATGGGGTACATACCGAAACACCCTGAGGACATTCCAGTACATAACCTATGATAATGGTGCGCTACGTTTAGTCACAACATTCACTTAACATGGCATCATCATTTTTTATAAGGCATCATGAAGAAAGTCACAATATTTAAAACCAAAATTTTCCCTTTTTCATTTCATAAATTCGAATGCAATACATTGTAGCTTTCAAATAACCGTACATGTACATCGTCATAACTTATTACAAAATAAGCTACATGAAAGAAGAAATACACAAAAAGATCTATCTAATCTTCCTATCTCAGTCGACCGACATGTGAGCCATTTTCTTCACAAAAGTACAAGAATTACACTTCTTGTACAGTCTCTCAGTAGCAAAAGTTCTCCCTTAGTCCTGAAATGTCAACGTGTAATTTTGGGTAAGTTTTGCGAACTCAGATGAGGTAGCTGTCATCGATGGTTCACTTAATTCATGCAACACATCAAACATGTGGACATATAATTCACATCTTTGCATTTTTTCATGAAGCATCACATATCACTTTCGGGACAATTATACCGAACATTTCATTCATACAAAAGTACACATATCAATTGTAAATGCAATGTACATGATTCAATTTCATTTGTTACTTTGTTGTAACTAAGTGCCTCTTTTTTTTACCTCATATCCCTTAGTAGATACCGAGTTGTATCGAATAATGTCCTATATCCCTTAGTAGATACCCGGTACATACACACTAAGCCAAAGGCTCTTATCACGTTCTGAGCTTTAAGATCTTTTACTAGCAATTTCGGTCACAACTGCCATTATTTTTCATGCATTCATGTAATGAAATGCATCATACATATTCAATGATTAAACTCATTTAGTCACATTCACACTCTTTCTTATTCACAATTGTCATCATACTTTTAGTCCGGCATTTAATATTGAAGTTGAGAGCAAATAGTCAGTCATATTCACATTTAAGTAGCACTTCCAATACAGTCCCGAATATAGAACTCCTCGGACAATCAATTGTCCGGAATCAACACAATCAATTTCACATTTATAAGATAATTCAAACATAATCTAACACAAACAAGTAATTGAGTGAGACAATCTAGGTTACTCACAGGTTGATTCCGAAGCTAATGGCTAGAAGTTCTGGCAATGTCTGAATTTTGACATTCCAGTTGCTCCTCTATATCACACAATATACACAAATCACAATTTGACACAATTATAAGTGCTTATTAACGTGCATGTATGTATATGAAATATGCACAATGCACGTTCATGACAATTTCGGGTATCGCTCTATTATTCTTGTCATGTAAACATTCATATATCCAAACTCACATAAGTATCATTTATACTTACGATTTATGTAACATCCCGCTACCCATGTTAAGGCAAAAACAATAAATGAGAAAAATTGCTGAGAAAGTAGAAAAATACATTTCATGCTCATGCATAATGTTAGCATACACACATGTGAATATTGATTCTTGCACACTAAAATGATTG
>JANZXR010000007.1:16430508-16440609 GCA_027575705.1 Erythroxylum echinodendron
TCAAATAATAATAATATTAGAAATAAATGAACTATTTTGATAAGTGTGTTAAGTGTGCAGAAAAAACACAGAAGAAGCAAAAAACATAGAAGAAGAGGCAAATACAGAAGAAGAAAAAAACACAAAAGAAGTGGAAAACACAGAAGAAGCAAAAAACACAGAAGAAGCGAAAACACAGAAGAAGTGAAAACACAGAAGAAGCGGAAAACACAGAAGAAGTGCAAAGCACAGAAGAAGGGGAAAACACAGAAGAAGTAGAAAACACAGAAGAAGCGGAAAACACAGAAGAAGCGGAAACACAAAAGAAGCGAAAAACATAAAAGAAGTGAAGACATAGAAGAAGTGGAAAACACAGAAGAAGTGAAACATAGAAGAAGTGAAAAACATAAAAGAAGAGGAAAACACAGACGATGTAAAGATGAAGATACGCTAGTACGTTGGATAGTTAGTTAGTTTGAGTTACTTACAGAACTCAACTGAATAAGGGGTTCTACAAGAATCAAGAAGCAGTTATCAAGAATCAAGAAGCAGTTGGAGACTTAGGCTATATATACTAGTCGTAGTCGAAGATTGAACAATCTTTTGAGATTTCAAGTGTTTACTTACAAAGAAAAATTCTGTATTCAAAAGTGTGATACTAGAGAGTAAACTCTACTGTAACAAAAAGATCACAATATCTTTCTAGTGAGAAAAAGAAAAGGCTAAGAGCCTGGAGAGGCTAAAATAGTAGAAAGAATACTTGGTGTAAGAGACCTGAAGAGGCTTGGGAAAGGAAGAAAGAATACTTGTAAAATTGTCAAAGTATAGTGAAATTTAAGACGAACTCTGCGGACTGGATGTAGCCCATGGTTTGGGGTGAACTAGTATAAAAATCACAATGTCTATCTTCTAACCTTTCACTTTATTCTATTTTGATTTTAGATAAGTATATAAAAGTTATTTGTGATTTAACTACGTAACTATTTTTGTATAACATTTGTGGTGAAAAGTTCTTAACAAGATATATTAAAGTTTTTGTATTCACAAAAAAATACACAATTCGACCCCCCTTCTTATGTATCTCGTGCATTGTACGTGAATTCTATATTAACGTGTGATTTACTTCACATGCAACTAGTAGTATTAAATAGGTTCAGAGTAAGTTCTAAAGGTAATCTACACAGAGAAGCATCACTTAGACTATGAGATGTAGTCATATAGCTTAGTACCTCACATGTGCTTAAATGAAAATCCATCAAAACTCTATACATTGTCTCATCACTCAAACATCAGTTATTGATTAAGTTTATGCAATCAACTACTTCAATCAATCCACATGGTTCACTATCCTCTCAAGCTGCCTAATCCAAATTCATGTATATAACTAAATCCTCCTTCTAACTACTTTGACAAAATCATATGGTCAAATGGGACCCAAGTTAGCTACCAAAAGACTTGCAACCTTTCAAGTGTGTATCTCTCAACATCAACATCAATATTATAAGCATCAGCATACACATAATCTCAATACCCCCAAACTTAATATAAACATTGTCTTTAATGTTCAAGTAGCTAACAATCAAACACAAAGAGGGAAAAGAGGAAGAAGAAACTTCCCTTAAAAAGAATCATCCAAGAACTCTTTGCCACCAATCACGCAAACCCTAAAGAAAACTCAAAACAACTCAAAGAAATGCATTAAACTAGAAAGAAACACAAAGAAAACAACGAGAAAAGAAAGGAAAACTACAGTCCTACTAAAAGGCATGCACTATGATCAAGGAGGCGAAGGGTCATGAAGAGACAATCGCTCCTCAGAATTATCCACAAACCTGGGCATATACAATTTAGCTTGTTGTCCATTTACCTTGAAGGGTTTTCATTTTCTCATTTTACCTCAAGGACCTTAAAATGAAGGACTTGGATCACCTTGAATAGGGGATACCACCTTGACTTAAGCTTTCCTGGAAAAAGACGAAGACGAGATCTGTAGATTAATACCTGGTCACCTACCTTAATGTCTTGGTGGAGGATCTTCTTATCATGCCACTTCTTCATAGGCTCCTTATACAACTTCGAATTGTTATAATCATCTAAACGAAACTCTTCAAGTTTGTGAAGCTGTATAAGTCTCTTAGCACCTGCAGAAGACGAATCAAAGTTAAGAAATTTGGTAGCCCAGTATGCACGATGCTCTAACTCAACTGGAAGATGATAAGACTTTCCATACACTATCCTGAATGGTGACATGCCTATGGGTATCTTAAATATGGTCCTATATGCCCAAAGTACATTATCTAGCTTTAAAGACCAGTCCTGCTTAGAAGCATTAATAGTTTTCTCTAGTATTTAATTCCCTGTTTGAGACTTCAAATTGCCCACTAGTTTAAGGGTGGTATGGAGTGACAACCTTATGGGTCACCCCATACTTAGCTAATAATGAATCAAAAAGTTTGTTGCAAAAATGCGACCCCCCATTACTAATGATAGCCTTAGGTGTGCCAAAATGTGTAAAAATATTCTTCTTCAAAAACTTAACAACACCTCTAGCCTCATTTGTGGGCAATGCCTCTGCTTCCACCCACTTGCTAACATAATCAATAGCAACCAATATATATTGATTGAAGAAAGACTTAGGAAATGGTCCCATGAAGTCTATGCCTCAAACATCAAAAACCTCGCAAACAAGTATGTTAGTCAATGGCATGCCATGTCTCCCACTACTGTTCCCGACCCTTTGATACCTATCACACGATTTGAAAAATGCAAATGCATCCCTAAATAAGGTGGGCCAATAGAAACCACACTCTAAAACCTTATGAGCTGTCCTAGATGCACCATAATGCCCCCTGCCTTTCTAGAATGACAATGATATAATACTGAGGACATTTCCTCTTCAGGAATGTAACACCTAACAATACCATCCACACAAATCTTATAAAGCAAAGGATCATCCCAAAGATAATGTCTTACCTTAGACAAATTTTTTTCCTTTTGAGCATATGAAAAATCAGGGGGATAGATATTACCAGCAAGGTAGTTTACATAGTCTGCAACCTAAGGAGTGACTGTCATAACCATCAGATGTTCATAAGGAAAAGTCTCCTGAATGTCCTTTGTTACACTCTCTATGGCAACTTCATTTAACCTTGACAAGTGATAAGCCACAAAATTTTCGGCTTTCTTCTTATCCCTCAGCTCAACGTCAAACTCTTGCAAAAGTCCAACGAATTAGTCTTGGTTTAGCATCGGGTTTTTTCATCAAGTATTTCAAGTCTGTATGGTCAGTATACACAATCACTTTAGACAAAACCAAATATGAGAGAAACTTGTCAAAAGTGAACACAACCGCCATCATCTCTTTTTATGTGGTGGTATAATGGTGTTGTGTGATGTTTAGTGTCCTACTTGCATAAAAAATGAGATGAAAGGTCTTACCTCGTCTTTGGCCTAAAACAACACCAACTGCATAATCACTTGCATCACACACTAATTCAAAAGGAAGAGACCAGTTAGGAGATATAAGAATAGGGCAGTCACAAGCATATCTTTTAACAATTGAAAAGATGCCAAACATTTATCATCAAAAGCAAATATAACATCTTTTTCAAGCAATTCAGTCAAAGGTCTAGCAATCTTATAAAAATCCTTAATGAACCTACGGTAAAAACTAGTATGGCCTAAGAAACTTCTGATGGATCTAACATTGCTTGGTAGTGTAAGTTTCTTAATGACATCAATTTTTGCTGGGTCTACCTCTATACCCTTATCTTGTGACCTAAAACAATGCACTCTTGTACCATGAAATGACATTTTTTCTAATTAAGCACTAAATGGGTCTCTTCACGCCTAATCAAAACTTTCTCTAAGTTATCCAAGCATGCATCAAATGAAGTACCAAATACAGAGAAGTCATCTATGAAAATTTTGATGCAAGATTTAAGCATGTCAGAAAAATAGCCATCATGCATCTTTGAAATGTATCTGGAGCAGTGCAAAACCCAAATGGAATGTGTCCATATGCAAATGTACCATAAAGACATGTAAAAGTTGTTTTCTTCTGATCTTCCAGGACTAATGGAATCTGCAAATATCCATTATATCCATCTAAGGCACGATAAAAGTCATGTACAAATAATTTCTCAATCATCTCATCAATGAAAGTAAAGGAAAATGATCTTTCCTAATGGCATCATTGAACTTCCTATAATCTATGCACATTCTCCACCCAGTTTCCTTTCTAGAGGTTATTAATTCCTTTTTCTCATTTTCAATCACACTGGTACCTCCTTTCTTTAGCACCAATTGCATAAAACTAACCCAATAAGGATCAGAAATGGGGTAGATAATACCTGCATCTAAAAGCTTTACTACCTCATCTTTCACTACCTCCTTCATGTGTGGGTTAAGTCTCCTCAAGGGTTGCACCATCGACTTGCTTTGTCCCTCCATAAAAATGTGATGCGTGCAAAAGGAAGTTTTTATACCCTTAATATTTGTAATGGACCACCCAATGGCCTTCTTGTGGTCCCGTGGTACCCTCAACAGCTGCTCCTCTATGGCACTTGACAAACAAGAAGAAATGATAACTGGTAAGTACTCAGGTGGGTTAAGATAAACATACTTCACATGATTCGGAAGAGGTTTAAGGTTAAAAGGAGGCTTTTTGATTGAAGGCTTCAGAAATAGCTTGGCTAGATGTTGGAGAGGCTCATATGCTCTATAATGTGTCCAACAAGCCTGCTCTAACTCATCTCCAATATCCTTCAATTCTTCTTATAGTTCTTCCCCTAAATCTTCAATCATTCCTTGCGCTCCCCCTTCTAACAATTCTGCACAACTAATAGAAGAATTATTAGCATCAGAAGAACAAACATCAATAAAATGGCAGGAGTCAAGAGTAAAAGGATGTTTCACAGCATTAAACACATCAAACACTAGTTCTTCATCTTGAAGTCTCAAGATGAGCTTTCCACATTGCGCATTGATGATGGTCCTTGCAGTGGCTATGAAAGGTCTCCTAAGAACGATGGGGATGTCTCTATCTTCGTCCATGTCAAGGACTAAGAAATCCACTGGGAAGTTGAACTTCTCGACCTTGACCAATACATCCTCAATGATTCCCCTCGGATAAGTAATGGACCTATCTGTCAGCTGAAGCGAAATAGTGGTAGGTTTGGGCTCCGCCAATCCTAACTTCCTGAAAATAGAAAGAGATATTAAGTTAATGCTCACACCCAAATCCATTAAAGCCCTATCTATATGCAAATCACCAATAACACAAGGAATAGTAAAACTCCCTGGATCCTTAATCTTCGATGGTAAATTTTTTGATAATATGGCCGAACACTCCTCATTCAACTTCACCGTGACATATTGCTCAAGCCACCTCTTATTAGACAATATTTCTTTCAAATACTTAGCATAAGAAGGCATATGCACTATGACCTCAACAAAAGGAATGTTTATATGCAACTTTTTAAATATCTCGAGAAAACGACCAAACTACTTATCTAATTGCGTACCTTTCAACCTTTGATAATAAGGGATCTGAGGTCTTACCGGATGTGTGATGGGGTTAGCAAATAACATTGGATGATCCTCCTTGTTACTCTCCCAACTCTCTTCTTCTTCAATCTTTTCCACTTCATTATGCTTTTGCTTCTCCTTAACTTCCTCAAGCTATCTACCACTCCTCAATAAGATTGCCTTTGTATGTTCTCTCGGATTGGCCTCAATAGTGCTAGGCAATGAACTCGAATATCTTTCCTTCAACAAACTTGCAATCTGGATCATCTGACTCTCTAAGTTTCTGATAGAAGATTCTTGATTTTGCATCCTAACCTCAGTGGTGAAGGTGTACTTCAAGAGTAGCTCTTTGAGATTGGATTTCTCAAGTGGCACAAGATTTGGAGCCTTAAAACCTGGAGGTGGCTGTCTTTGAACATTGGATGACTTCAGTTGTGCCATTTGATCATTCCGCCAAGAGAAGTTTGGATAATTCCTTTACCCTGGGTTGTAGGTATTAGACTATGGATCTCCTCCCTGTCTGTTAGAATTGCCTACATAATGGGCCTCTTCTTTCTCTTGAGCAAAAGGATTTCCAACTTGACACTCAGAAGATGCATGGGAATCTCCACTATAATGCTCGCATATAACACAACTCAATGAAGAACTAGCCCCTCCTCTCACACTATGCATCAGATTATCCAATTTTTTGTTAAACAATCCATTTGAGCTGATAAAGCCACTATATTATCTACCACACGAGCTCCTGTAGGTCGTCTGGGATGCCTTTCTATATGATAATGAAAGCTGCTAGTGGCCATCTCATCAAACAACCTGCAAGCCTGATCTGGTGTCTTTCTCATTAAATTACCTCCTGCTGTAGCATCTATGGTACTCCTGTTCGATGGGGTCATTCCTGTATAAAAAATGTTAACCTACTGCTATGTAGAGAACCCATGACTTGGACACTATGTCAACATATCTTGAAATCGCTCCCATGCTTCATATAGACTTTCATTTTTATATTGGGTGAAGGAAGTGATCTCATTCTTCATCTTTGCAACGTTGGAAGGAGGGAAAAATTTAGCCAGAAATAATCTCATCATCTCATCCCATGTAGTAATCGATTATGACTGCAAACTGGCCAACCATGCTTTGCCCTTATCCCTTAAAGAAAATGGAAATAGTCTTAATCTCACTGCATCATCCGACGCTCCATTTTGCTTGAATAGATCACAAATATTTAGAAAGGCTCCAAATGGGTATTTGGATCCTCCAAAGGTAATCTTCCAAACTGAGATGGTCTCACCATGGATGTAACGCTATAAGGAATCCCAAAACTGACAGATGTGATCATCGGTCTTATAATGGGAGGCATAGGTCTATTGTTGTGTCCCATAGTCAAATCCATCATAGTCAACTCTCTTCTCTCTTCAAGATGTGCTATCATCCCCTCATCGTGTTGTTCCATCTCTATAAACTACTCTTCACTAGTCCCTTCTTCTGTGTTACTATTTCGAGCCAATCTGGTTTCCATGCGCAACCTGTGAGTAATTTTTTCAATCTCAATATCAAGTAGTAAATTCTCGAGCTTTTAAACATGAGTGAGCATAAACAAAACGAAACAAATAAAAATAATAATAATAGAGCTAAGAATTGAAAATAAAACACACCAAATTAAAGCAATCAAGCAGACAACTAAAATACGAAAATAAACAACAAAGTAAGAATTAAATCTGAGACAATTAATACTGCTAATCTAATGACCCACAATAAGGGATATCCCCAGCAACGGCGCCAAAAACGTGTTACGGTCTAAACAAAGCTATATAAATTAAATTCTATCTACACCAACTAGAGACACGTGTACCTCTTCGATAAGTAATATAAAACGGTAAGAACCAGATATCGTACCCAAGGGAATCCAACATGTAAGATAATTAAATTAAATGATACAAAATTACTCAGACAATCAAGAATTGATTGATTTGAAAATGAAATAAAATAATTGAATTAAGGAAATATGGTTAATGCAAAATATGAACTAAATGTGACTAAACTTAATCAAATGACAAAATTTGGCTAAGGTGTCGGGTTTCAATTGGATTAGACACTAAAAATTGTAACGGTGGATTGATCTAGGAATTACTTCACTTAAACAAGTCAAACCCAATGTTCATAGGAATTCCCTTCTTTTCTAAATCCAAGTTATCCACTTGGTTCATAGATAATTTGGAATAAAAGGCATTCAATACGAGAAGCTTAAAATTAAGTTCGTTAATCCTAGGTATACTCATACAAGATCCTAAGGTTAGTCTACACTTTAGTCTCAAGTCTGTTGCTTGATTAATTTTCCGACAAATTAAATCCATTGGTTATGGCATTCAATTATCTAAGGCCTTAATCTAGGTGATCAAGCTAAATTAGGACTAAAAATTGCATTCAATCAAGAAAAAATCAATACTACAAAAATTGTCCTAATCCAATATCTATCCTAACCTTATCCAAAAACAAACTTACTTATACATATCCAACAATGCAACACTAATCATAGTCATAGTATATAATTGCATTAAGTAAATCCACAATAATTAAAATATATAAGGAATAAAAATAAATTAAATCCCAACAAAACTGTAGCTGCTAGGATTAAAAAGCTTGACCAAGTCGCTGTCTTCTTTTGAGGCTTACGTGAATAGAGACTGCTTATGTTGTTGGAGGGTTGCGTTGCTGTGTTATGATGAAGGCTGACTTGATAAATAATTGGTTAGGGTCCACTCCTATTCACGCACGTTCCTTCTCCACCGCCAACTTTTGCTTTTGTTTCACTATAACGCTACTCTCCTTTCTTTCCTGTTCATTAATGTGACTAATAACATTGTTGGTCCACCTTCTTGCCACTTTATTCACGCACGTTCCTTCTTTTTCACTTTGTATTGAATATGTATTGAATAGCCCTCCAGCTTCTGCTTTCTTCGTCTCTTGTATTGAATGAAGTTTTCAAAGGGCTTTTGGTCCACCCTTTATCAAAACACGCCCTCCGTGTTTTTCTGCCGCTGCCACTGCTCGTTTCTCTTTGCTTCTTGTTCTATCTTCAGCTACAGGTCTCTCCTTCCATTAACCCACTGCCGCTGCTATCTCCTCCTATTCACGCACAGCTGCTAGCTTCACTCTATTCTTTTCACGCCCTTCACCTACTCTTCTCTACAATTGCTACTCCACTCTATTTCTATTTTCACGTTACTCCCCTTTGTTCTTTTTCCACTTTCACGCTCACTCCTCTCACACTATCTAGTCGCCAATTACTGCTTCGGTCTGTATTGATAATTTTAATGAAGGTTTTTGGTCTTTTGGTCCCACCAAACGTCCTTCACATGCACACTCACATTGTCTCCTCTCTTTTACCGTCACCAGCTGCTTTGTTATTTCTCTCCATTGAATCCCATAAGCTCACGCTTCGTTCCTCTCTAATTGTGCCGCCAGCTGCTTTTTTTACTTTTTTATTTTTAACTAATGCTACTCAGCATTTTTCAATGTAACTCCAGCCTCTCTTCATGTTTTTTCTCTTTTCTCCCTATTCACGCCACTAGCTCTCTCTCTTTTTTTTATTTATTGATGTGACAAATAAAGCTTTTGGTCCACCTTACTCATGTATGCCTTGGTTTATGCATATTACTTTCTTCATTGCTCTCTTTTCTGCCAGCTTATTCCTTTTGTTTTCTCTCCATTAATTACTCCTTCTAGCTGTCATCCTTCATGCATAACCACAGCCAAGCTCTTTATTTTTGATGCACACTTCTCATTCTTCTCTTGGCCAAAACATTTACATTTTTGGGTGGCCAAAACGTTAACGTTTTTCTTTTTATCCTTGCTTCCTTTTAGAACTCTTAAGGTTTCAAATCTAATGTGTGCCTAAAATTAAAACAATTAGCTCTTAATTAGTGCAATTTAAATGTTAAATGGACAAGATTTTAGCAAATTATATATAAAAACTAATATAAAATGCCCATTAACATTATCCCTCTTCCTTTTTTGTCCAAAAACATTCGTAATTAGATAAACAACTATTTCAGGTAAGATATAAAGACCATATTGTAAATAACCATTTTCATATAATTCGTTTCCATGAAATATATTACATTGGTTATTCTTAAAGATTGTATGAAACCTATGCTTGTCTAATGAAAAAATGGAAATAATATTCGAAACAAATTTAGGGACATAATATCAATCTTCTATTAATAAAGTCTTTCCCGTAGGCATAACAAGAGAAATAGTTCCTATAGCTAGGGCAGTAAAACTTGCTCAATTCATAACTTATAGCTTAACTTCTCCCTTCTTCAATCTCTTACTGATCCTTAAAACCTGTAATATATTGCAGATGTTAAAGCTACTACCAGTATCTAATACCTATTTAGTAGAGTCAATAGTAGTTAAAGAAATCATGAAAACATTTTTCATAAATGTGCCAATGATAAGTCAAATTATTTATATATGATTTTGGGATGAATTAGAACTAATTTGACTTATCTTCATCTGAATTATGCACTTTATTTGGTTAATTCTCACATTTCAACTTTATTGCGTAATAGGTGCAATTGGAGAGATTTTGGG
>JANZXR010000007.1:16462357-16488424 GCA_027575705.1 Erythroxylum echinodendron
CATTAATATAATTTAATTTTTCAAAAAGAAGATAGGAGGAGACTAGGTTTTGAGAGTAGGAAAGAAGACAAAAACATGTCTAACACTTCAACATATCATTCTCTTTCATTTCTTCGTAGTTTTCTTTCAAATCTTTCATCTTTTCTTATATTTTTGGTGTTGGAACTAAAGATGTGTAGTCAAATTCAAATATTCTAATTTAAGGGGATTCAAAACTCTAGTTGTAACCTTATGAGGTTTTGTTCTAAACTTATATTTATGTTTTAATTCAAATATTTCTTATTTTGTGTTCTAATATTTTATGAATAATTGATATTAATTAATCTAACAAATTAATTTGATTTTAGCTATTCATGAATTCAATTATTTGCAATTTTCATGAAGGATTGGTACAAATAGCTAATAAGTTATTTATGACTTTGTATATTTAACTTATAAGATACAAGAAAATTAAACTGAATAATTATAGCTATCTAAATTATTTAATTTGGGGTCCAGTGTTTTTCACTAAGTTTATTGCTTTGATTTAATTGATATGGAATGTTATCATACTCAATTAATTGATGATAAGTTTTGGTTTGAATGCTGAGTTTTAGCCAATGAATTTAGAAAATTTTGGGACTTCTTATGACTATCTTAAAATGTTTCAAATTAGCTCCTTCAATTGCTAAAATTATTCTTTTTAGAACAGTGATCAATGTTGCAGTTACATGAGATCTTGAATTTTTCACTTTTATATTCAGTTGATTTATTTTGATTCCTTGTGACATTTAGTTTATTAGTTAATTAATCATAAACCTCCACTTTGTTTTGTCAATTGAATTAAGAAATTGGTTTTTAGTTCTTTAAGGTTCAACTTAGTTCCACGACTATTAAAAGGGTTTAAAGAATCAAAATTAATTTTGTGGGCTTCGACAATTCGATCAGCGGCATTCTCTTAAATAATAATATCTCTAATACTTAGATTATTAGTTAAATAAAATAACTTATTTAAGAAAATTTAACATAATAGTAAACTAGTAGCACCAAAAATCAAAATAGTAAACTTAATAATATTTGTTAGGTGAGCCTATGGTTCAACAATCAAATTATAATTTACTTTTCTATTCTAAAGTTGAACAATTTTATTTTTAAAAAAATAGTAGCTTTATTTTTTTTAATAATTTGATCCGAGCAGGCAGATTTTAATGTTTTGTACTTAGTATATAATATTAACTATATAACCCTTCGTTATTGTACAGCCAATGCTAGACTTAAGTCGTTCAAGTTGGCATTTATAAGGAGTGAAGGCTGTGAAGCTAAGAGCTCCAACATAATCATGTTTTCTTCTACGGCGGTTGTTTATTTTTATTTTTAAATTCAAAAAAATATTTGAATGAATTTCTAATTTGTATTTTCTATTTTAGTTTCTTTTCAATTTTTATATTTATAAAAAATATAAAAATTAATTTTTATTTTCATAATTTATTTTACTATTCACTAAATGTATAGTTAGGACTACTATAATTGGAATAACGAATTGAAAAGTATAACTTTTTTTCAATTTTTCATTTCATTTCTCAACTTTTAAAAGTTTTCTACAATTTTAAAAATAAATTAACTCAATTTTAAGGATTATTTTCTTTATCAATTTATTTACATGGCTGAGAAAATCGATATTCGGGAGGTTATTGTGACTTTTCGTACTTGCCAACATGATTTTTGATTGCTGGTTTCATATTCAAAATGTGGTTATTCGTTTAATATTCAAAAATCAAGCAAGAAATAAGATTACACTTAATCTCTTCAAATATCAATTTTTTATATCATTTTATCAATCAGATCGATCAGTAAAATATTAAAAATGATAGCCTTTTAAATTAGGTTTTCTGATTTTTTTTAAGTTTAGACACTTAATTAAAAAATTTAACACTCAAAATATAAAACTAAGAAAATAGAACTTTATAATTGATTATCCTAATGTAGTTTTAAATTTTAGAGTTTTTAATTAATTATCTAAAATTTAAAAATAAAAAATATATATTTCAAAATTTTTACATATTTAATTATTTAGCTTAATAAAACATAATAAATTTTATAAATATTTATATAAAATATTAAAATAAAATTGTTTACTTAGTTAATTCGTAAAATTATTTTGTTTTATTTTTATTAAATATTATAATTATTATCAATTATACCACATTAACAACTAAATAAAAATTTATTTTTATTTAAAATAATATGAATGAAAATTAGGAAACAAAAATAAAAATTATAATAAATATCCTCTTCACTTTTTGAAATAGCACGCAACAATAATTTGAGTCACATTAATCTTATTTTATTATAAAACTTTACTAAGTTTTATTAGATGATTATTACACAGGCGGTACCAAAAGTTGTATTTGGTAGAAGATTTATTATTATTATTATTATTAAAAGTATAAAATAATTACTATTAATAATAAATTATATCAAGTATAAATAATTTTATTAAAAATTATAATAGATTTGAAATTAAATTTAATTTTGAATGAACAGAAGTCAGATTTAAATTTGAATAAATAAATTTAAGCTTGAATTTTTTAAATTTTAAATATATCTTAAAATTTTTAAATTTATTTGTTAGACAGCGTTTCGGTCCAACTTTAGATTAAACTCAACCCAAAATATTTAACTATATATCCTTGAATTTAGAAACAAAATATTCCAAAGAACATCATATAACATAAACAGTAGGATGACATGGGGATTATGTTAACTTACCAGCTTTGTTAGAGATGCAGTGCAGTGATGAATGAAGATACAAATCAAACACCGATTCAACAACCAAGTAACCTTAGAATCTTGGCGAAGCCACTTGTCACATTTGACCTGCACATCAACTTCCAGGAAAATAAAGACCAAAAGGAAAGCAAAAAGTTTCAGAATTCAAGAAACAGCCTTAAATCACTTCCAAAACGTTAAAACTAGAAATAAAGGAACTGCCTTGTTTTCAAATCCAACTTAATTCACAATGATCCGTAGCTGAACTGAACTGTTGATGAGAACTATACAACAAACGAACAATCCCATTGAACACATCCTTAAATCACATCACATCACATCACTGTTAACAGCTCTTATGGGGGTGGAACTTGGTTGACACCCCTGCAACTTAGTAAACTTAAAAGCTGTCCAAAAGCAAAGATGGTAGACCAAATTGATATTTTAATAGGAGCATTTCCATGCTTGCGGTACAAAGAATAGTTGACTGTGGTTATAATAAATTGACCAAAGGCACAAGTCAAGGCAATAATGTAAGGAAAGAACCCACCACGAACCCCAGGTGGTGGATTATGGAGCCAACATTGCCAGCTACGTACCCTCTTCCAAATAGCCATCTCTTTTATAAGCTTGTAGACGAGTTCCGAGATACTGATCAGCACTGCTGATATGGACATTATGAGGCACAGTAATAGAAGGGCCTTGTGCCGCGAGGAGAGCTGGTCGAACACTATTGACGCTAGCTCCACGAAGGGGTTGGCCACGCAAAATATCAATTCCAATACCTGCCCATACGCCCAAAAGAAGTTCATGATCTCTATGCTTAAATAAATCTTCTAGGAAACTATGTTCTTTTGTTGTGTACAATGCACCATTAAATTTGACCTCTATTTTTGAGCCATCCCTCATACGGGATGCATCGTGATTCTCATTATGGCCGGGACTGACATGTTGGACACTGGTGGAGGAGAAGTCCCTCCTACGGGGTTCGGGACTGACATGTTGGAAACTGGTGGAGGAGAAGTTTTCACTCCGATCAGATGCTCCGTCATCGTCTGGCCCGGCTTCTTTGCAGGTGTGGTAACTTTCCAGTGAAGTTGCAGGGGAATCACCACAAAGTGGGATTTCACTAGTTTCTTCCTCTCCAGTACTATCAGCAACCTGAAAACACACTCAAAATTAACCCCACACCGCAACTAAAAGTTGATATATGCTAATACCGTGAAGTTTAAAAGTTGATGACAAGTATATAGACATCAATGATTATTGATTACTTCATGGAAGAACGCTGGGGTTTTACAAGTCTTTAATTTGGTGTACACATCTAGTAACTGTACGTCATCAAAAAATACTTATATTTTTTTAATCTCAATTTTTATTATCTCCTTTTCTGAACATAATCATAATGAGTTTTTTGAGATTATTGTGTCAAAGTTTAAGTAAGAAAATAAGATATAAAGAAAGAGAGTTTCAAGAAAGAAGAATTAAGAAAACAGCTTATAGAAAATAATAATGTTATGCACAGAAGTTATTAGTATGTTTAAATATAAAATAAGTATATAAAACCTGTTTCATAAGCAAGGAATATGAATTAAGCAAACATTTTCTCTCTCTTTCGTCTTCTAGGTTCTTTTCTCCTCTATTATTTATTTCTTCTTTAACGAAATAATATAATGACAACAAATTGTAGAGCTTTGAAATTTTGCAAACATGACAGAAGATAATGGAGACCATGAGTTCAAGAAGCTTGACGAAGATATCCAACTTCGTAATAGATGCAAAAATATTTACCATGAACATAAGATAAGTATGAAAAGATCAATGTTCAATCAATTTATGCAAACACAAAAGAAATTCTGCTCCAAAGTATCATAGTTTAATAACAGAATCAAAAGTTAACAATAATAGTTAACGGACATAATCAAAAGTTCTATGATAATGATAATGATAATGTCAGAAGGATAGATAGATTTTCAAGTAAAGAGCCTTGTGAGTAATCTAAATTTCAATACGAGTACTGAAGCAACTACAAAATAAGATGACGGTGCGCAATACTTATTGAAATCTCAAATAGATGTTAATGGAGAATGATTTAGATATCCGGGAGAAAATAACAATCAGTATGATATTAGAGGATTTAGAAATGTGATTAAAGGAAGCTTGTTTTGGTCAAGAAGAAGAAGAAGAAAGAATAATTGTTTTCTTTTTATCCTCATCCAAATCTCCTTGTAAAAATACATTGTTCACATTCATTCGGTTAAGTTCCCACTTTTGAATAGTTGCTACTACCAGAAGTGTTCAGACAATCACCATTTTAGTATCTGTTAGGATATATGTTATATATCTAAGTAATTAATTTTGGCATTATTTATTAATTGGACAGATAAGATATTAATTGGATTCTAAAGTCATATAGATAATTTTCTAGTTGAAAAAGAATGGATTGGAGTTTATTATCATATTAGTATTGGAATTATTTTACTGTTGGACATCTTGGTAATTGGATGGAGTTACTACTGGATTTGCAGGTTTTGTGGATTGATGAAACTAAAAGAATGAGGTTGTTGTGTGTTTGAATTGAAGTGGTGGTTGCATGGTTGTAGTGGGACTCTCATTGCTTGAGGGATTGTGCACATCTCCCATCTACTGTTGAATTCTATCTCTAATGTGAACATGCGACAATAGAGTGGACGTGCATATGTGGCATAGAATATGTGTGCATTAATTGTCAATGAAAAAAATAATGGGTTGGAGTGTATGTTTTGGAAGATAGCTGAACAACTCATTTTGAGTGATATATGCTACGCTGAAGAGAGCCACGGTGAAATGGTTAGCGCGTTACTTTTCAAGAGGTCTTCTTATGGCGTTTTGAGATGTTTTTGTGAGAACAGCATCGTGGGTCTTCATGTATTGTCTATACTTCCATATAGTTTAATTGAAGCTATTGAAGTTGGGATGGATCATTTCAATTAAAGGATTATTTCGAGAAGTTGAATCTATAGGGGAGTTGTTTCTCAGTTCTTTCTCAAGTGTTTTTGTTTATGTTGAATTTTATTTAATCACTTGAGTTGTTTATTTTGTTTCGCTATCATTAAATATTGATTGAAAAAAATCTTCTGTTGAAGTTAGTACAAGGCGATCGTACTATTAGGTGTGAAATTCTTTCATGGAAAGTGAGGTGAGAGATAATATCAAGGGTTAAGTGGTATTGGCTTAGTAAAGTCTTGGGTAAATCTATTGTACCTCAGTGAAAGAATTAATCTAGGTGAGGGTCCCGCAGATATAGGCAAAGAGTGCCAAACTACGTTATCAAATTTCTAGTGTCATCTGATATTTTTCGTTTGATTGATTTTTGTTTTATTTGTGCCAGAGACGATTGCGTAAAATGGGACAGTTTGTGAAATACCTACCCTTACAATTTTTCAATTAGTATCAGAGCGAGTCACCATTTCAGAACTTGATAGCAAGTTGGAGCAGATTCTAGTTTCGCGAATATGGCTATAAGAGAAAGAAGCAAAGGATTGGCACTACAGATTGAAACTGGAAAAAGTATGAATGATACAGAAGATGAATCCAATGAAAATGAAGATATGGAGCCATTAACACGAGAGTTCAGTAAGTGGCTGAAGAGAGTGAAAAAGGATAGACCCAAGTTTAGGTAAAACTAGCAGGAGCTCATTGAACAACAACTTCAAACAACAAGCTAAAACTCACAAGGGAGAAAGAAAGGTGAAGAGAATTCAATGCCATAAGTGTCAATACTTCGGGCACGTTCAAGATGAATGTGCTACTACTTTGAAGAAAAGAAAAGAAAAATCCTTTACTAGTACTGGGAGTGAGAATGAATCTGAGAATGAATATGGTAGTTGATAGGTGTGCATTTGGATATGTTTTTATAGGTAATTGACATGTGTTTTCTAGCATAATTGTTGTTTATTGTTCTAGTTTAGGATTCATTTTGTATGTTTTCATTAAGTTTGATTTACATTGTGTTCTTGTGTATTGGAATGCTAATTGGGGGTAAGAATTGCTTATTTTGTGTAGGAAAAGAGAGGAAGCAAGTTGGGGGATGAACAAGAGAGCATAGGAGAGAAGACAAGAGGAGTACATCTGGGACCAATTCCCACGTTCGTGGGAATTAGGTAAATTCCCACGAACGTGGGAAATCAAGACAAAAAGTTTCTTCCTGTAATTTCCAAGCTTATAGGACTTATGCAAATTCCCACGAGCTTGAGAATTGAAATCCAAGGCAATCTGCGAGGCTTCATTAAACCTAAATTTTTGGACTATATAAAGACACTTAAGCCTCCATCTTCAAGGGAGGACAACACCCACCTGTAGAAGGACCATCTTTGGGTGAAGAAAACATGTTTGGAGCATCAAGGAAGGATTGAAAACAAGGATCATCATCAAGATTAGAAAAAATAACACATCAATACCAAAATTCCAGATTTGGAAAAGAAGAGAAGGAGTTTTCCTATTCACTCTCTATCATTTTAATCTCTTCCTTTCTTTGTAAATATGGATTATTTGAATGTTGATAGTGTTATGGAGACTATGTTAGGCTAATTTCATATTAGGGATTGCTTTTTTGTTATTATGTCCAAACTTATGTTTTATTGAATTGAATGAAATGTCTTTGATAATTGTTGGTCTTAATTGTAGTCTTGCAACAAATCGAGTGAGTGAGTGAGATGAAAATTGTGTAGGATTGTACAACGAGAGTTGGCAACCTATAGACTAGCAATTATTATGTCAATTGAGTAATTAGAAGAGAGATCACAATTAGTTAATTGATCATCCATAGGACAGTACAATAACTAGTTGAATCGTAAGTTGAGAGATCGTTCAATAGATTCCTGTCAATTCAATTAGGGACAAATAGTTACACCTTGAGAAAGGGTAATTAGTACATTCAGAAATCTAGGATGAGACACAATTCAATCAATAAAATTAGTAGATTCGAAAATCTAGATCCTTGAATTCAGATTTTCTGAAATTACGGTATTGTCCATTGTCTACATTAGTCTTTTAATTTTAATTTAATTTTCTGAATTATTTGTTTATTTGCATTAAACTACTTTAGTTTGTAAACAAAGTCTTTTCTAAACTAAGTGGTGTCTGGGTATCAATCCTTGTGGGATCGATATTCGCTCTTTCTAAATACAAGTCACGACCCATTCACTTGTGATTTTTGAGCGTAAAACAAGTAGATACGTTTTAAAATCCATCAACAGTAGTGAAGAAGAAATCGCTAATGGTGCTGTGTTAGTTACTTTACATAGTAAAAGTCTAGTTACTTGCTTAACAGTAACTGAGAAGGAAGTAGCTGAAGACATAAAAGGGGAAAAACTAAAAAATTTCCAGAAAAATGCAAACAACTCAAACTCAAGACCCAATATCATATTATGGCAGTGATGAAAGTAGCAAAGGAGAATAGTTACGAGGCTTACAAAGCTATGTATGAAAAATAGGTGAATACGTGTAGAAAGAATCAAAGATTGAAAGAAGAAAATCTCTCTATGAAGAACAATATCCAAAAGTTAGAAAAGAATTTGAAGTTGGCATTAGATGAGCTTGGTGAAGCTAGAATGAGATTAGTAAGTACCTAAAAGGGTTTGAGAATGTTGAATGGTGGCACAGAAAAACTAGAAAAGTTAATAGAAATTGGTAAAGTGAAAGGGAATCTTCAAGGCATTGGTTATATGAGAGAGTACTCTAAGTTGAATAAGGAGAAGAATGATATGTCCAGATATATCCGAGAAGAAGAAACATCAAGAAAGACTCGAAAATAAATACTCATGTGTCATTTTTGTGGAGTTATCGGGCACATATGGTCAAGATGCTACAAGATGTTACAAATTATGTTTCAAATGGGTCAAAATCGAAATCTAAACACTCCCCATTAAATTTCCAGCAACAACCCATGTTATCGAAGCACACTTGGATTAGAAAGGGTCAAGTACAAGTACAAAAACGTAGTGAAGGAAAAACAAGAAATTATACAGATTCACAGTTAGTTACTACTTTTGAAGAAACTGTTCAGACAAAGGACAAGTCAGTTACTTTAGAAAAAGAAACCAATGATTGAGATAATTTGACGAGGAATAAGTCCAGTTTTGAAATTTTTCGAGGGGCACAGGGATTGTGTACTTTACATTTTTGAAGTATTTTTGTGTTGTTAAAAAAAGAAACGTTAAAAAAATGTCTTCTTTAGTTCTTTAGTTTTTTATGTTGCCATTGTTGTCTCATCTTTTTAGTAGTTTGCATTGTAACTTCTATTTGGCTCTACCAAAGACTCTTCAGCTCTCTCATAAGTGTGGGTATCTCTCTCTCTTACTACACTGGCAACACTCATCTTTATTTTCGTAGGTTTATAAATTTGATCAATCTTATGAAGATGGAATTGAAGTAAGTAATGATATGTTGGCATTTGTATTAACCAGTGGTAAATTGTCATCTTGGCGTGCTTATAATTCTTCCACTGAACCTACTACTGATTATTATGTTTCTTTATTCATTGAGATTGATTATGTTGAAGGCATTATTAGTTTTAATATTGTTTTGTCCAAGGGGGAGACATCATATTGTTTATAGTGAATGTTCCATTCAGGGGGAGATTTTAAGGTATATGCATAACTTTTCGTCGTTCTTTTTGGCATACTTTTTTCCCAAGGGGGAGAATGGATTTGTGCATTTGATGGTTACATGTCCAATTATATTATTTAGGGAAAGTTTCATATTTGTGACAAACAATGCAAAAAAGGGGGAGATTAATAGGATATATGTTATATATCTAAGTAATTAGTTTTGGCTTTATTTATTAATTAGACATATAAGATATTAATTGGATTGTAAAGTCATATGGATAATCTTCTAGTTGAAAAGGAATGGATTGGGGTCTATTATCATTTTGATATTGGAATTGTTTTACTGCTGGACATCTTGGTAATTGGATAGAGTTGATGCTGGATTTGCGGGTTTTGTGGATTGATGAAACTAAAAGTATGAGGTTGTTGCGTGTTTGAATTAAAGTGGTGGTTGCATGGTTGTAGTGGGACTCTCATTGCTTGAGGGATTGCGCATATCTCCTATCTACTGTTGAAGTCTATCTCTAATTTGAGCATGCGGCAATAAAGTGGACGTGCATGTGTGGCATAGAATGTGTGTGCTTTAATTGTCAATGAAAAAAATAATAGGTTGGAGTGTATGTTTTGGAAGATAGCTGAACAACGTGTTTTGAGTGATATATGCAACGGTGAAGAAAGCCAAGGTGCAGTGGGTTAGCTTGTTACATTTCAAGAGGTCTTCTTCTGGAGTTTTGAGATGTTTTTGTGAGAACAGCACCGTGGGTCTTCATCTATTGTCTATACTTCCATATGGTTTAATTGAAGCTATTGAAGTTGGGATGGATCATTTCAATTAAAAGATTATTTTGAGAAGCTGAATCTATAGGGGAGTTGTTTCTCTGTTCTTTCTCAAGTGTTCTTGTTTATATTGAATTTTATTTAACCACTTGAGTTATTTATTTTGTTTCGTTATCATTAAACATTGATTGAGAAAATCCTCTGTTGAGGTTAGTATGACACGGTCGTACTATTGGGTATGAAATTCTTTCACGAGAAGTGAGGTTGATAGATAGTGTCAAGGGTTGAGTGGTGTCTGCTCATTAAAGCCTTAGGTAAATCTATTATTCTTCAGTGAAAGAATTAATCTGAGTAAAAGCCCTGCAGACGTAGGCAAGGAGTGCCGAACTGCGTTATCAAACTTCTAGGTCATCTGATATTTTTTGTTTGATTGATTTTTGTTTTATTTGTTCCAGAAACAATTGTGTAAAATCAGACAGTTTGCGAAATACCTACCCCCTACGGTTTTAGTATCTACAGCAATCCTTCGATTTGATGATTTCCCAATATGACGAGTCGAGTCTTATGTCGCTGTATGGTCATATATAAGATGTACATAATCTTATATATATCCATTGACACCCCACTTTCTTCCCTGATGGTAATCTCACCAATGTCCATAGGCCTTTTCTTATGCCTTCTCTTCAATTTGGATCTTTTACCATTTCTGAGAAACTTATAGGCGTAGCCCCTATTGTTACTACTATTAAGAAAACTCGATGTTTATCAAAAAAATTATTGTGTATCACATACTTAGCTATAGGATAAGGATTAGTTGAGATCATTGATGTTGTAGTGGCGAGTGAAGAGGGGTTTTTTATACGACGCACGGTATGTATCACATAGTCTTTGAATTTCACTGGCAGTTACTTGTGACATTGTCCTTTTCCAAGTTCTTCTTATTACACTACTTACTTTGGGGTATATTTGTTTGTCCCTACCTTAGTTTCTTCATCCTTTTCCCCTATGTTTTATTTAATATATTCTCTTTAGTTTATTTCGCTCCCCTTAACTTCCATACCTCTTAGCTCACCCTGCCCCATGTTAATCCCCCTTACTTCTATGTTAGGTGCATATTCAAAATCTTGCCCCATCTTACCATCATTCCTCCATTTAGAAAAGTAATCACATTATTTAATTCCCTATTTGGTCCGTATCAACTTCTTTGAAGAAAAAATTCATCTCATAGAGTACCACATCACAAGACACAAAATACTCTTCCTGATCAATATTATATATACATCATCCTTTCTTTCCATACAAATATGCAACAAAAATACACTTTCTGCATCTCTCCTTAAATTTATTTTTTTCACGATATTGACAATGAGCATAACATAAGCAGCCAAACACCTTTATTGAATTATATTGAGGATATTTTCTAAATAACATTTCATATGAGTTATTCCCACCAAGCAATTGAGTGGGTATCTTTATAGGTAACTTTGCTTGAAATCTCAAAGCTCTTGCTACATTCAAAACTTGCTTATGTTTTCTCCCAAAACACTCATTTTGTTCTGAGGTTCCTACTATCAAGGATGATTCCTTTTTAAGAAAATATTTTTTCAAACAATTAAATTTAGTTCTTTCTAAATAACATTTCATATGAGTTATTCCCACCAAGCAATTGAGTGGGTGTCGTATTTATCAACTTTCTAACAGACAACATATATTCCTCCTCCATCTTACCATCATTCCTCCATTTAGAAAAGTAATATTTGAGTGTTTTCCAAAATATGCGTCACTTTCTCTGTTACTACTTACTAGTGAAATATAAAAACCCTGTAACCGTTTCGTAAGCAAAGAATATGAATTAAGCATGCTCTGTCACTTGTGAAATATAAAAACCCTGTAACGAATATAAATTAAGCATTTTTACTGATGAAGGGAACAAACTACTTGATCTTGGGATTTTGAGAACTGGAAAAGCGAGTCAGATTAGAAAATTGGTGAAATGAAAGGAAAGGAGAAGGAACGAACCTGGATGCTTTGTTTCTTTCTTTCGGCCTCATTTTTCTTGGCGAGATAGGCTATATGACGGAACCTCAGGCCAGGATTGTTGAGGATAGCCACTGCTCTCCGCCATCTCTTCGACGGGTTTTTGTGCTCCACCTGAAAGTCCTCTAGCAAACTTTCTATGTTCTCTGTTAACATACTGTAACGAACAAGAGAGGAAAGACGAGTGAGTACTAGTGGAGAGCAAAAATTAGGTTAGGTTTGATTCGTCTTCATAAACTGACCCAGATTGTACAAGAGCGAAGAAAGTTTGAAGACACCCTTTTAATTACAGAATTGCAGGAGGGTAGTTAGTACGAAAGCGGTAACGAAACGGTCATAAGTAGGACCCAAGTCTATAGGTCTTTCTTTATTCACAAAAAAAACTCGGTAGGTCAATCATTGACTCGATTCATCCGTGCCTTTATGGTGCAAGACTGTAATGGCGAAGTCAGCCATGGAGTTTTACGGAATCCTATTTTCATCATTACCTCCGAATAGTATTTGCTAATATCTCCTTTATTTTCCTCATCTCTGTGCGAGGATATGTATATATATATTGGATTGTAATTGGCATTTGGTATGTTGTCTTTGCCTCATGGCCTGTTACCTTTTATGGCAATTGTTGCAAAGAACAGAAGCAGATTTTATGGAACTACCGTGATAGTTAGGGACTGAATACAGAGGCAATGGAGTCGATATTCCTAGATTAGCAAGTAGCAAGGGGACGATTGTTTATTATCCGTTTCTGTACATTACAACATGAAGGATTTCCTTTTCCTTTGGAGCTTACGTTTCTACATTGATTGAGTCGATGGATAGACAGCCGTTCAAATTTGTCTGGCACGCGAAGGAATAACCTTCACCTAGTTACGAATGGTTAGAAAGAAGATAATGGTTGTCTTCACTGCTTCTCACGTTTCTTCTTTAACCCTTGTGATTTTGCTTCATAACGAGCTGTGTAACCCACTGTTGTCGGGCGCAATGATCTCTGTCGCACCACATGACAATACTCAGGATCCTCCGACTGTCCATCACTTCTTATCCATTGTATCATCTGATGATGCATGGGGAAGAATCGCATTTGGATGGCTGAGTAAGTGAAGTAGGCAAGGAGAGTAGAGAATGTCACAAGGAGTGTTATTAGCCAATATGATGGGGCTGATGCACAGGCTTCAATGAAAACCTTGTATGCAGTCGTTGATATTTTGGGTTTCATCGCACCATAAGCCAAGAGAAATATGTACCAGAATAAAATACCACCCCAGATGAAGATATGCTGTATGATGGTGAAGTAACTGACAGAAAGTGCCATCTGACAGTTCACTACCCACACAACACAAGTGTACATGGTGGCCCCAAGTATCTCCAAGTCTGCAACTTCACCACCTTTGCGAAAGGCTTGATTCTCCATTGCACCAATGCAGAAGAAGAAGATCAACGTTGCACTTAATACTCCGTTGAATATCCAGCCAAGGATACGTAACCAGCTAAATAGGATATTTTGTACACCTTCTTGGTATAAAAGTGGGAACTGCTATGCCAAGACCAAGAATTAAATGTCATTTTCGTCCGGGTAACATAAGACAAGGCTATGGGTTGAACCTACCTTGAGGCAAAAGCGGGCTGATACATCCTGATCAAGTACTCCCAAAGCAATCACCGGCAGTGAAGTAAAGAAGACATTATACAGAGATAGAAACCAATCGTTATATACTGCTTGTCCGGAGAATGATGCATACGCCTCGTAAAAGAAAAGGGTGAAGCCGAACGTGATGTTCTTGTAAAAGAAATAGCATATCTGTCAAATTGTCAAAGACGATGAGGAACTTAGATCCAAAGGGTGGCATCAACTTGCAATTGCAACATAAAAAAGAAATTCCAAGACATCTTCAAAATCTAATAACGCAACGACCTCAGAGAATCTTCAAGTATGCTTTATCCATCAACTTTTTGAAAGAAAAAAAAAGTATGTTAAACTCAAGACTCGATATTACCATGCATGAGATCCTTCTGTAGCACCAGTGTCCATGAACGAGTAGCAAGCGCTCCAAAAACCGGAATTGTGCAATTGCTACGTCACTAGACATGACTGCCTGATATTATAATCAAAAAGATAAATAAATAAATAAAGCAAGTTGAGAAACTATAAATTTAAGCTGATTCGAGTAACGTTGGAGAAAAATGTTTATTACGTACCTGCATCCCTTCAACACCACTGATGCCGATACCAATATCTGCTTCTTGAAGCATACCGACATCATTTGCTCCATCACCAATTGCTAGTGTAGTATTACCTGTTTTTACTTTAACCATCCTTGTAACCTGAATTTTTGGTTACAACGTTTTGGTTAAATTATAGAATTCGTATATTACCATTTTAACCTATTTGCCATATAATTATCCAAATAGCTAATAATCACCGAGCAGTTTAACAATGGGACTCCCTCATATATGAAATTCAGGAGAAATGAAGTGGTAGCTTATGTATTACCAGTAATACATGGAATGCCTCGTTTTCTAGGCATTCTCAACATGACCACAGAAGGGGATTAATTACAATGCAGAACTTACCATTTCATTTGTTGCTTGTCTGAGGAAGAGAATATACATGAATAACTACAACTTTCTTTTAACATTTACACGAAAGTGAGATAGGAATAATAAGTTGCATGCTGATCATAACAAACAAAAGTCGCTGAAAGTTTTTGTAGCAACTTACAAGAGCTTTCTGTTTGGGAGATGAACGGCAGCAAATGACAGAGGCGCATCCAATTGCAAGGTCTAGAAACATGTCCTTCACATCATCTTCTAGGGCATACGTGAGCGAATTACCATCAATGATCAATGCCAATACATCAGAACTTTCACTTGGCGCAGTCAGCAATGCTTTTGCCTCGTTTATCTGATTTACAACACTCGACTTCCAGGCCTACATCGTCAACAAACTCAAGAGTCAATGGAGAAGCCCCTTATTGAGAAAATAACCAACTTACTACCCTTAATGATTTGAAGCAGAAGATATGACTATTATAAAGATAAAATCAAAGCCTAACAGAAATAATTTCCAACATTCTAGCGTTCTTTGGACATGAAAGATCATCATATAGACCTTGATAGCAGCCCATTCGTTAAGGAAATACCCAATGAATTACCTGCACCAAAACTCAAATTACCCTTATAGGGACTTGCAACATATCCACAAACCCTACAGGTCATATAGTGACGTCTAGAGAAATCATAGACCTCCATGACGCAATCTTTTCTTACATATTGGTTGGACCTGCAACCAAACTTTTATGGCAACATCCATAATAAATTTCGATAATTAAGAGCTCGTTTTCAGTTTCACGAGACTCTATATCATTATTATTTATAAAGGCAGTTCATATCATAAGGAGGTACGGTCTGAAGTCACTCAGATTTCGAACCTTAACTCATCCATAGCAACGGTAACCATTTGACAACAGTCTAAAAAAGCATCAACCGCTTGGATGTCTCTTTAAATGGGTAAAGGCCAAATCGTCTCAATCTTGAAGAGGTCGAAAACTTGCCCAAGCGATACGCAAGATGGGCAAGAAGGTAAGCAAATTCCACACCTGAACAATTTGTTGTCTCAAAGCAAAATAATAACCGACGAGAATATGCCAAGAAAAACAATATACGTGGAGCTAAAAGAGTGATTATTGGTCTTGAATGTGAAATATACGTGGAGCTAAAAGAGTGATTATTGGTCTTGAATGTGAACTTCATTCAAATCCTAAATTACACCAGAGACAAGGACCTTGTCAATCTTACAAAACCAATGCTACCATGAAAGAGAAGCACAAAGAAATATTGTAGGCTCTATCGGGATTATGGCCAAGATACAAAGGAAAGAAGAAAATTGAGGAGTTAGCTTCGTATGCGTCATCTATTTGCTTTTTACATACAAGTAATCTGAAAAAACAGTATGGCTTCTATAGGGATAAGGCAGGAAGTGAGTACTCGGAAGCTCAATGTAGACCCAATAATCAGACCTGGAAGCAAAAAAAGAGGGTGTTTGCAAAAGAAAGGCGGCTTGCAATACAACAAGAGGTCAATTAGTTGTTCAACTCATGATTCATTAGGAAGCCCAACTATCTCTAATGGTTAGAAAAAGTTGTCAGAGCATTTGAAGAACTAAAAGAGTATCTGAGAAGTCCACCACCCGTAGCTGCGCCGATTTATAGGAAAGAGTTGTTTCTTTATTTGGAAATTTCCGACGCGTCGATGGGAGCGGTGCTGGTAAGAGACTTTACACACTGAAAACTAAATTATTACGGTGAAAAATCTTTTAGGGTCCAAAGATGAGATATATGAGCACGGAGAAACTCATCCTAGCTCTATTTTTATCACTAAGAAAAACTTTGACACTACTTTCAGGCTGGTATATCAAAAATTTTCACTGCAATACATTTACACGAGCCTGAAATTCTTGGAGGCTCGTAAGGGTGGTCCATTGAGTTGCGAGAACTTGTAATCTTATATATGCCAAGGAGCTCTATAAATTCCTAGGTAATAACATATTTCATTGTGAAATTTACGTTCTCAAGTGACAGACACACAATCCCACGACCTCCAACATATACTATATATAAGGATGGAGTCACAAAAGAAGATGAAAGTGGAACACGACTGTGTGTGTAAAAAGATCATTTAGGATACATATCAAATATCAATTGAAGCTTAATTTCAGGACAACTAATAATGAAACAGAATACAAAGTCATCTTATGTGCAATTTTATCGATGAAAAGATAATATTATGATAACATTAGATTCTCAATTAGTTGTCAGCCAATTTGTTAAAATATATGGTATATATCTTATTATTTGGTTTTGGCATTTTCGATAATTGGACATCTGAAATAATATTGATAAGTTTAAAATTCAAATCAAAGTGAGATAGAATAAAATCTGCTATCTTAAAAAATTGGATAGAATTAGAACTCTTTATAGAGAAGAACTCTTGTGTGGATCATGTTGGTGCATGTTTGGATGTAGTAAAAGTTGTTGAAGTGAGGGAGGCCTGCATGGGTGACTTGGTCGGACTTGAGGGTTCCAATAGTATTTGTCTGAATCCGAATCCAATCTTCTTCTTGAGAATTGAGATATATGGGAAGGGGTGAGTCTATTGTTGTTTAAAGCTGGTGACACATATATGATGTCTTTGTTGCTGCCGACTGCACCAAATTCAAGAAAGAAGGCAGCCGACTGCACAAAGTCAGGAATAGTAGGAAGGAAAAAAAAGGCCATAGTCTGTCTACAGCTACGTGTACGCATATGAGAGACCTATAAATAGGCCTTCCCATATCAGTTTTCTAATATCCTAAAAAATTCTTATTCTATTAAATCCCCACAAAAGTTTAGATAATGTTTTCCCCATTTAGTGAGTGAGTTAGTGTTTTTCTTTATAAAATAGAGAGAAATTGTACTCCTAAATTTTATAGTGAAATTTCTTTTTTTTGCCTATAATTTTTACCCTAATTTAGGAGTTTTTTTACATAAAATATGTCTGTTCATTACTATTTCTTCAGTTCTATTTAGCTGCAAACATGCTCTAATCTAGTCGATTTTTACAACAAGTGTTATCAGAGCGAGGTGAGAAAATTATGACAAATTTTTTGACATAATCCGTTCGGAGTTCGGGTGAGCACAGTGAAAGTTAGTGAACAGTAACCACAAAAGGTGACAACTGTTCATACATTTATTTTTGCATTTAACTGTGCAATTACTGTAATTCAAGTATACAGTATTATTCACATGTACTGTACTATTTATACATACACATACGGTACTATTCACATATATGGAACTATTCATACTAACGAGTGCTATTCATGTGAAATAATAGGAGCTAAATTATGTTCGTGATAAAAGCAATGGCAGCAAAATTTGAGATTGAAAAGTTCAATGGGAGCAATTTCTCATTGTGCAAGTTGAAGATGAAGGCTATCTTGAGAAAAAATAACTGTTTAGCAGCCATCAGTGAAAGGCCGGCAATATTCACAGATGATAATAAGTGGAATGAGATGGACGGGAATGTTATTGCAAATCTTTATCTGGGACTAGCAAATGGGGTGTTGTTAAGCATAGAGAAGAAGAAGACAGCAAAAGAGATTTGAGATCATCTCACAAAATTATACGAGGCCAAATCACTCCACAATAAAATTTTTCCATAGCAGAATCCACTTCGGCGATGGATCACTTAAATACTTTAAATACTCTATTTTTCCAACTCAAATCATTAAGGAATACAATAGAGATAAGTGAACGTGCGGAACTTCTACTCCAAAGTCTACCAGATTCGTATGATCAACTCGTCATTAATTTAACAAACAACACGGACACTCTAGTCTTTGACAATATTGTAGCTACTATTTTGAAAGAAGAGAGTCAATGCAAAAGTAAGGAAGACAGGCTAGCAAATTCGCAATAAGCGGAGGCATTGGTGGTGACAAGAGGAAGATCAATAGAACGTGACCCAAGTGAGAGTCATAGTCATGGTAGATCAAAATCCAGGAGTAATAAGAATTTTAAGTGCTACAATTGTGGCAAGAAAGGGCACCTGAAGAAGGATTGTTGGATTCTGAATAAGAAAGATTATATTCCTCAATAAAACACGGCAAATACTTCAGATGATAGAGGTGCAATGGTCTGTGAAGCAGCAATGACTATTGGAGGTAAGAGAAGATTTATTAATGTATGATTTCTCGATTCAGTAGCTACTTTTCATATGACCTCTTAAAGAGACTAGTTCCATCAGTATGAATTTGTCTCTGGGGGATCTGTGTACAACTGTAATGATCAAGCTCCGAAGATCATTGGTATTGGCATCATCAAATTAAATATATATGATAGGACAACTCATACTATTAAAAAAGTGCAACATGTGGAGGGCCTGAAGAAGAATTTGTTATCTATAGGACAACTGGATGATCTCGGCTTCAGATTTGAGATTCAAAACAAGATCATGAAAGTGATTAAACGAGCGCTGGTATTTATGAAAGTAGAGAAGATTGTTGCAAATATGTACATACTAATGGGAGTAACTTTACAAGAAGGAGAGGCATCCATTGCGGTGACTAGTCTAGATGACAAATCTACAATGACGTGGCATAAAAATCTTGAACATATGTCAGAACAAGGAATGAAGATACTTGCAAAGAAGAATCTACTTCCAGGCCTTACAAAGGTTTCACTATCCTTCTGTGAGCATTGTATTATGAGTAAACAACATCAATTAAAGTTCAACACATCAAAGTTTGGAAGCAAAGAAATTCTAGAATTGATTCACTCTAATCATGGCAAGCACCATTTACATCCCTAGGAGGAGCAAGTTTCTTAGTATCATTCGTTGATGATTATTCGAGGAGATGTTAGGTGTTTCCTATCAAGAGGAAGGTAGATGTATTTCCAACTTTCAAATTTTACAAAGCGTTGATAAAACTCGAATCTAGTAAGAAGATCAAGTGTTTGCGCTCAGATAATGGAGGCGAATATACTAATAAAGAATTTGATGAATTCAGCAAGCAAAAAGGCATCAAAAGGCAGTTCATGATGGCATACACTCCTCAACAAAATGGAGTAACAGACCGAATGAATAGAACTTTGTTGGAAAGAACAAGAGTGATGTTGAGAACTGCAAGCTTAGATAAGAAATTCTGGGCAGAATCAGTCAATACTTCCTGTTACGTGGTGAATCGAGCTCCATCAACTGCAATTGAGTTAAAGACATTGATGGAGATATGGACTAGTAAACTAGTGGATTATTCCAACCTCCATATATTTGGAAGTCATGCCTATAAGATATTCAATGGCCAAGAAACTACGAAGTTAGATCCAATATTTAGAAGATGTATTTTCTTGGGATATGCTAAAGGAGTAAAGGAATATCGTCTGTCAGATCCCACTACCCATAAGATTGTTATCAACAGGGATGTTATATTTATGAAAGATAAGGATCAAGAGCAAATAAAAGATGTTAGCACTTCAAAAGAGAATTCAGAGACTACAACAGTACAGGTGGAAAGGAAATTTGATCAAAATGATTATTCTGAAGCTGAACCAGAGCATAAGGAGCAAGAACTAGTTGAATATGATGTTCCAGATACTCGAAGATCAACTTGCATAAGATGAGCATCAAGCTAGCACTTAGATTATATTATAGAGAGCAATATTGCATACTGTCTTTTAACTAAGGATAAAGAGCCATCAACTATTCAAGAAGTAATGAATAGTTTGAATGCATCTCAGTGGATGGCAGCAATGTAAGAAAAAATTGAAGTTCTGCATAAGAATAAGATATGGGAGTTAGTATAACTACCACAAGGAAGAAAGCTTATTGGTAATAAATGGGTTTACAAGATCAAGTAGAGTGGTGACGATCAAGTAGAGTGATATCGTGCTAAATTGGTGGTGAAAGGATATGCCTAGAAGGAAGGAATTGACTTTAATGAAATATTTTCTCCTATGGTTCGACTCACTATAGTTCGAATAGTCCTAGCGATGTGTGCTACATTTGACTTACATCTTGAGCAATTAGATGTAAAAACAGCATTTCTTCATGGAGATCTTGAAGAAGAAATTTATATGCTCCAGCTAGAACGTTTTAAAGAAAAAAGGAAAGAGAACTTAGTTTACAGGTTGAACAAATCTCTGTATGGTTTAAAGCAGGCGTCGAGGTGTTGGTATAAGAAATTTGATTCCTTCATCATGAGCCTTAGATACAGCAGACTGAACGCAAACTCTTGTACATATTTCAAGAGGTTTGAGAAAGATGAGTTTATAGTCTTGCTGTTGTATGTAGACGACATGTTGGTAACAATAATCGTATCAAAGAATTAAAGGCACAGTTGGCTATGAAATTTGACATGAAGGACTTAGGACCAACAAACAAGATTCTAGAGATGCAAATTCACTGAGACAGAAATAATAAGAAGATTTGGCTTTCTCAGAAGAATTATTTAAAGAAGATCGTGCGGCGATTCAACATTCAAGATTGTAATTCAATTTAGATTATAAATCAATTTATACCCCTCTTCCTATTGAATTCAACTTATCCTCAAGTATGAGTCCTAGCAATGAAGAAGAGAGGATAAAGATGTCTCAAGTATTGTATGTATCAGTAGTGAGAAGCTTAATGTTCGCTATGATTTGTACAAGACCAGACATTGCACATGTAGTGGGAGTAGTTAGCCGATATCTGGCGAATCCTGGTCGAGAGCATTGGAATACTGTTAAGAGGATTCTGAAATATATCAAGGGAACCTCAGATGCTGCATTATTTTATGGAGGATCATATTTTACTGTCAAAGGATATGTCGATGCTGATTATATAGGTGATCTTGCCAAAAGTAAATCCACTACTAGATATGTGTTCACATTAGCTGGAGGGGTTGTGAACTGGGTTTCAAAACTGCATTCAGTTGTGGCTATGTCAACAACAGAAGCAGAATATGTAACAACTACATAAGCTAGTAAAGAAGTAGTGTGGTTGAAGATGTTGTTGGAAGAGCTTAGGTATAAACAAGAGAATATTACTCTGTTTTGTGATAACCAAAGTGCTCTCTACATCTTGCAAAGAATCCAGCATTTCATTGAAAGACAAAACACATTCGAGTTCAATATCACTTCGTTCGTGAGAAAGTGGAAGAAGGAACGGTGGACATGCAGAAAATTCATACAATGGATAACCTGAGAGATTTTACGACAAAAGCAATCAATGATGACAAGTTTATGTGGTGTCGATCCTCACATAACCTAACAGACGTAAGCAACATGTAGCGGCAAGGTAGAAAAATAGTGTGAAGATCTGATTGACTCTCAATCAAATCTTGAAGTGGGAGATTGTTGATGTCGATCGATTCTCACGTAGCCTGACAGAGATGTAAGCAACATGTAGCGGCAAGGTATAAAAAATAGTGTGAAGATCTGATTGACTCTTAATCAAATCTTCAAGTGGGAGATTGTTACTGCAGACTACACCAAAATCAAGAAAGAAGGCAGCTGACTGCACAAAGTCAGGAATAGTGGGGTAAAAAAAAAGAGTAGGCCTATAAATAAGCCTTCCCATATCAGTTTTCTAATATCCCATAAATCTCTTATTCTATTAAATCCCCGCAAAAATTTAGGGAGTGTTTTTCCTATTTAGTGAGACAGTTAGTGTTTCTCTTTGTAAAATAAAGAGAGGTTGTACTCTTAAATTTTATAGTGAAATATCTTTTCCTTGCTCGTAGTTTTTACCCTAATTTAGAAGTTTTTCATGTGAAATATGTCTGTTTATTACTATTTCGTTAGTCTTATTTAGCCGCGAAGATGCTTTAATCCGAACGATTTTTACAACAGTCTTTAATTATATGGCAACCATAATTTGCCTCATCATACGCGTTTCTCCATTGATTTATGATTTAAGGAGACTCACACCTGACATTATTATTCTCTACTTGCATTGGTCAAGATTGGAGCTGAAGCCAAGATTTGTGTCGACGAGATTTATGACCCTAATTGCCAAAAGCACGGGTTTGTGATCTCTAATCGTCGATTTCACAAAATTGAATCAACGAGTTACCGGTGGTGTGTGAGTTTCACGTGAGTGGGCTGAAGGTGACATGCTGCACTGAGGTGCTTTGATAGCCGTGTGTCTTCATTAGTTGGTTGTCATTGATGAAGTTTTAATGCAGTTGTGTTCTTGTTTTCTTTTAAGTATCCTATACACATATTTCTAAGCATTCATCGTGTCATTTTGAGTGTATAAGCCTTTTTGTCAAACTACATAAGCGAGTTAGTTGTAAGCTATTTTTGGGGTGTGTGATCATCATATTAGTTATCTAAAAATGATTTACGGTTCCTCTTTATCTTGAAGAAAGATCAAAAAGAAGGTTTCTCAAAATAAAAGATTGTACAAAGGTTTTTCTTTACCTTAAAAAAAGAATTATAATAAGAATCCAAAATGAGTCTTGAGAGTAGACGTAGACAAAGGTTGTTTGTCGAACAGCTATATAATGATTTGTGTTTCTCTTCCTTTAGTCTTCACTTTGTTGTTTTCAAGAATAACTAAATTTATTTACCTTTATTTCATTCTTGCATTTGTGATAATTTATAGCCATTGTTTTATAAATTAGTATATTTTAATTAAAATCTTAAATTTACCCAATTCACCTTCCTTTTGAGTGTCATTACGAAATAACAAAAATCTTGGGTTTGAGTTTTCCAAAGAAGTAAGTCTTTTCAATATTTATTTTAGTGATATATGGTCTATCACGAGTTCTTCTCCAATAGCCTCCTATGTCTAGGTAGTATGATGCCTCTATAGACCTATACTAACATGGTGTTAGCTAAAGACGGAATCATCGACCTTAAGATTCTTAATGGGCTGAAAATCTTATCTTCAAGCTTTACCTTCTTTTCTTTGTCTTGTTTAGGAGCAATTCATTGTGAAGACAAGGTAGGCTATGGTGGCTTGGGGGCATGTTTTGCTTGATTTACATCTAGATAAATCTAAATGATAGGGTCTGCAAGAGTTGCCTCTAGAGTATTTCGATTCCTTCTATGTAGGTAGTTTAAGAACTAACTATTCAAAGTGTATTTTCATAGGGATGAATCCTATTAAAATTGTGTTTGTGGCTAATAATAAGTATAACACCCTCCTTTTAAGTGTCATTACGAAATAACAAAAATCTTGGGTTTGAGTTTTTTAAAAAAGTTTTTACAATATTTATTTTAGCCTAGTGATATATGGTCTATCACGAGTCCTTCTCCAATAGCCTCCTATGTTTAGGTAGTATGATGCCTCTATAGACCTATACTAACACCATGTTGGCTAAAGACGGAATCATCCACCTTAAGATTCCTAATGGGCTGAAAATCTTGTCCTTAGGCTTTACTTTCTTTTCTTTGTCTTGTTTAGGAGCAATTCATTGTGAAGACAAGGTAGGATATAGTGGCTTAGGGGCATGTTTTGCTTGATTTACATCTAGATAAATCTGAATGATAGGATCTGCAAAAGTTGCCTTTACGGTATGTCAATTCCTTCCCACATCAATCTCTTTCTCTTTTTGAGGCATTATACTTATTATCAGCTACAAACACAATTTACCAGGATTCATCCCTGTGAAAATACACCTTGAATAGTTAGTTCTTAAACTACATATATATATATATATATATGGAAAACCTACAAACCTATCAATATGTAATGCTGAACTCTAACAAAAATTCTTCCTTTGATAACTATATGTTCTTCAAGTAAAGACACCATGAGTGGAGGTGTAATTGAATAAGTGACCAACATATCTCTTCTAATATTTGGTAACATAAAACATCAAAGGTATGTCTCATCCCACACTTGTCCAGCAAAGCAAACCCCTTTTGAAGGAAGAAATTTGTCTCTATGCCTTTAAAATTGCTACCCTTAATCTTTCTTATTTAACTCTTGATTTTGAAGTTTATTGTTGTCCTAAAAAAGAAACTATAGCCCTACATTGTTTCTCTTCTACTCTCCCTATTAACTTATCATTGCTAAAATATCTAGAAGTCCTATAAGCCACAAATTTGTGTCTAGAAATTTTGCCATTAGAATTAGACATCACTAAAAAAAATGTATATAAAAGTTAGAGGGTCATACCAAGAAATGTATAGCTTTTATTTGGAGTGGTGAGAATTAGAAAACTTTGAATTACTCTTATTAGTTTTAAGAGTTTAACAAATGGATGTTCTATGAAATGCTTTATGAGAGTACTTATAATAATTTTGAACAACTTAGATTTGTTTAAAGGAAAGGGTTCTAATTGTGAGACTTTTCCATTTGTCAAAAATGTTTCATCAATTTTTTGTTACTCAAGATCCTACTTTCTATTTGAACATTTGTAATGATTAATGTGATAGTCAGTATTAGGCTATCAAAAGTTAGGAGTATTAGCTTGTCATGTAATAAATTTACTACTTCAAGATCGTTTGATTAATCTAAATAAAGATAAATAAATTCTTATAAAACCATATTTTAGACAAGTGCCAAATAATATACATATATTATTTCAAGATAATCCTAATAGTCAAGTCTCATAATTCTCTAAGTTAAAGGTCTAAATGTTACTATTTGACTGTGAAATTTGTAGGCTAACAAATGTGAGTTCATGTGAAGGGTCAAGCACATATAAAAAAATGGTTGACTTATAATATTATCCCAAAGCGCACATTGTATTGCAAAGAGAAGTGAAAGATCTACTATAAGATTCCAAGTGCCTATAAAGTGTTCCAAAGACTTATATGTAAAGCTGAAATTTCAAAGTTTAGAAAAATACATTAAAACGCTTAATTGCCTAAGGTTTTAAGTTTTATATTCTTTGACAAAACATGTAATTTAAACCTTAAAGTTTTCATAAAAATATAACTTGAACCTTAATATTTTATAGTATACAATTTCAATCCTAATATATTCAAAACGTTCAAAATAGACCTTTAATAAATGCAAAATTTAATGGGATTAAACTTTCGTTAGTTAACTGTCACGTCATTGCTAATAAGATGCTTTTTTATATTTTTAAAATTTTGTTAATGTATCTCACTGTCACCTGTAGGCTACATTATGTCATGTGAATCCTACCAACAACTTTAAAAAATAACACGTATATTTATTAAAAATAAATATAAATAAAGAAAATGTTAATTTATTTTTTAATATATTGGTGGGACCTACTGTACTACTAATCTACATGTAGTAGTGAAGTCCACCAATAGATTTTTTTTAAAAAAAAGTATTACATCAACGATGACTTAACATTTAATTGACGAAAATTTATCTCCATTAAATTTGTCATCTATTGAGAGTCGAGTTTGAACGTTTTAAAAATAGTAAAATTTAACTTAAATGCTCTGAACCATTAAGAAAATTAAATTAT
>JANZXR010000007.1:16491143-16521886 GCA_027575705.1 Erythroxylum echinodendron
TTCCAAGTGCCTATAAAGTGTTCCAAAGACTTATATGTAAAGCTGAAATTTCAAAGTTTAGAAAAATACATTAAAACCCTTAATTGCCTAAGGTTTTAAGTTTTATATTCTTTGACAAAAAATGTAATTTAAACCTTAAAGTTTTCATAAAAATATAACTTGAACCCTAATATTTTATAGTATACAATTTCAATCCTAATGTATTCAAAACGTTCAAAATAGACCTTTAATAAATGCAAAATTTAATGAGATTAAACTTTCGTTAGTTAACTGTCACGTCATTACTGGTAAGATGCTTTTTTATATTTTTAAAATTTTGTTAATGGATCTCACTGTCACCTGTAGGCTACATTATGTCATGTGAACCCTACTAACAACTTTAAAAAATAACACGTATATTTATTAAAAATAAATATAAATAAAGAAAGTGTTAATTTATTTTTAATATATTGATGGGACCTACCGTACTACTAATTTACATATAGTAGTGGAGTCCACCAATAGATTTTTTTTAAAAAAAGTATTACATCAGTGATGACTTGACATTTAATTGCCGAAAATTTATCTTCGTTAAATTTGTCATCTATTGAGAGTAGATTTTGAACATTTTGAAAATAGTAAAGTTGAACTTAAATGCTCTGAAACTTTAAGAAAATTATATTATGATAAAAATCTTGAGGTTGAAATTGCGCTTTTGGTTCATATTCTTTCATCCCACTTTCTAACCTAAGCTCAAACTCTTGATGCTTGTTTATAGGTTAAATCAATCTAAATTAATAGACATTAACCAATATGGAAATTTGAAGATATTACTATTATTGGTAGTTTTAGGATCCAAGCAAATGATCTCACATAGAAAAGTCTTTCTCTTTTTTACAAATCTTTTAATCATTTTCTTTTGTGTCTTATGTCTTGTATTTAGCGTAAACATTTAATATATAATATTTTTTCTTAGTTATTTAGTCTAAATATTTTCTTACTTAACCTAAATATTTTCTTCTAATGACTTATTTGATTTTTTAACCTTTTTATTGTATTATTTATCTTATTACTTATTTTTATATTTTTTAATACTTATTTTTATTTTTTTATTATTATCGTTTATTTACTTTACTTATTTAATATGTTAATGTATAGTTTACAAATATATATATATATATATATATATATATATATAAACACTTTTTTTCATGTGGGTCTATCAAACAATTTCTGTATAAATTAAGGGTAAGATTATATACTATTGGTCCTCTCAAATCCTACGTATCGGCACTAGTTTTGTTGCTTTTGTTATTGTTTTACTATTATTGGTACTTCAAGTGCAGCTCAGATTGTATAACTACTTAATCACTAGAAAATCTAACGACCAAGAAACAGAGATGTAAAAGATGACTGTGCAGTCCAAAAATGCAAAAAGAAAATCAACAAGGAAGAGAAAGCAAAACTCCAAATATTTGGGAGTTTTCCCTAGCTAAGATCGCTAAGTTCTCTTATTTAGAGAGTTTTGGTCATATTATAATATGATAGTAGGCTTCATTCCTTGAACTCATTGCAGTGTAGCTATAGTTTTAACTATAATTATATAAATTTTTCAATTTTTCAAAAAAGATGACTGTTTGTTCATAAAAAAATTCTGAATAAGCGTGATGGATGAAAAATTACCGCGGCAGCTGCAGCCTTGTCACTCATCTTCTCCAAAGCTTTGATTTCTGGCGTCTCTGAACTGATTATTATTTGCTTCATACCTTGTCTTAGTAAACTACAAGCAAACCTGAAAGGATTCACTTCAAGTTAGTAATGGAGCACTTGACATGTGACTGCATTAAATGTTCCCATGGTTGGGATGGTCAAGTAATTATACCCAATATTGATTGCTGTCTCCATCTTATCTCCAGTTAAAACCCATATCTTAATGCCAGCTTGAGCAAGCTTGTCAATGCACTCTGGAACCTAGAAAGGCATTGTATTCCATTAGTCTCCGAGAACTAGATGGATCATAGACAACATTTTTTTGAGAAGTGAAGGTAAATCAGTAACTTTTTTCTCAAGTCTAGAGCGGATGTAGGAATTAAATAAAAGATGATGTGATTTTGGTTTTAGAGTAACTAGTTTTCTGAATTGATGAAGCTCTTTAGACAGATTAGCCTTCAAGTGATTTTCTCAATGGCCTAAGACATTGGCTTCTTAGCTGTGACATGAGATACCAAACATTCTCAGACTGCAGCAGAATGTACCCCATTTTGAAGTTTGTCTTCAACAGCCGTAGCACCAAGAAGAATCAAATCTCTCTCAATCTTTTCTGCAACTACCTCGATAATTTCTTCACGATCTACGCTTAATGAGTTTTTGGCCTCAGCGAACTCTTTGTTGAACTCATTGAATTCTTCCTGGTCTAGTTCACGATATGCCAGCACCAAAGTCCTCAAACCAGCATCAGCATACTCACTGATATGCTGCCTGGTTTGTTCCTCAAACTCTGTTCCATTCGATGCAAGTCTTTTGAACATAACACTGTTCGTAAAATCAAGTATGAATTGCAACACATCTTTAAAGTATGTAAATCATAAATAATTTTATAGTCCACAAAAGTTACTGGCCTTTGGAAGATATATGCATGAGATATAGGGAACAATAATGATTTATGATTGAAAAGATATTGAACTCATAGCAATTGTTATGCCTAATTCATTCAATGTTGATCAGATTCCAAATTCTTCTTCCAATGACTTACTAGTTCATTTTACTTACCTATCGGCACCTTTACAAAACAAGAGCAGCTTTCCGTTTTGATCTCTTACAACTACAGACATCCGCTTTCTAGAGCTGCTAAACTCAATAACATCCAAAAGTTCATAACGTCTGCAGGAACGGAAAATTCAAGCTCTGTTAGTCGAGGAAGAGGATTCCATCTTGATGGATAGCAGCTTATAAATTATTAAACAAACAAAAAATAGTTAAACTGGTACTGAAGAACTAGACAGATTGCCTGCACTTCCAAATAAATCGAAGGACAAGAAACTAACTGACCGGTCAACTTTGTTGCCAGAGATTGGATCTAACTCTCGCAGACTGATGCTTGTTTGTGTCCTTTCATAAAATTCAGAGCCAAGTTCTCTTGCAGCAATTACAAATGCTGCCTCATCTGGTGATTCAGCTTCATATGAAATTTTCCCAGTTTCTTCATCAATGTCTGGTATTGCAGTGTGGCAAACAGCTAGCACTCTAAAAAACATTTGAATCACATCTGCACGAGGTTCATTTATCCAATGACCATTAGTGATCCTCTCATCCACAAAGTTGTACCCTTTTATCGAAGGTTTTCCTTCTAGTTCCTCAGCATGAGCCTCTTCTTCAGTGATGTTAAGTGGTAAAGGAGACCCCTTTCTCCGAGCCATAGCTCTTTCCACTTCAGTAATTCCTCGGCCATAAGAAGTCCCTGCCACAGAACATTTGATGAATTCCATCGAGTTGGAAGTAAGTGTCCCTGTTTTATCAGACAGTATGGTGTCAACTTGGCCAAGTTCTTCATTCAAATTTGAAGTACGAGCTCGTGCCGGCTTATCTGTTTCTTCATGGTACATATTCACGTCTTGGTTAATGAATATGCTTTGAAGAACCTTGACAATTTCTATGGATACGTACAAAGAGATGGGAATTAAATAACTGTACAACATCAGTGCAGTCAGAAAATGCAAGATTGCTGCAACTGGTGCTTTTTTCGGGTCATAGTAAATTTTAGTCTCATCTGGTCTAAGATACCATCTTTTCATCTTTCCATTCTCGAGATCTTTCCTCGTTGCAACTCCAAAGAAAATGGATCCAATAAAAGACATTAAGACCAAGACAAAGAACAAGAAATAGATAATCTTATCCATTCTCCTTTCAATTTTGCTTCTCTTGGAAGGTGGTGCAGTTGAATTCTGAATAACCTTTGTATCCTGACCTGTGAAGACAACCGCTCCATAAATGTGATCTGTGTTTCTTAGTTTGGAGTCCCTAAGAAGAAGCTGTTGAGGTGTTAGAGGGTACTGTTGATCTCCAACCTCCAAACTGCCAACAAAGGAATACAAATTTGCATTTGGATCTTCACATCTAACAATAGCCTTAAAATCCACAAAGCTGGAGTCATCATGCAGATTTGTGGTTGCATCCAGTGCTTGTTTCAGTTTCAAATTTGTTTCCCCGTCAAGATTACTGGTTTCAACATAGCAAATTGCTTCTTCATAACTTGATGAAAGTAAGATAATATCAGCAGGAAAGAATTCATCCTTTTCGACCTTAACTATGTCTCCTACTTTCAAATCCATCCATCTAGTATGATCAAAAACGCCATCACCATAATGCACTTTTACCTTGCGATTGTTCATTTCGATATCCTGATCAAATTTCCATATACAGATCAAACTCAAATTTTGATTTTGTTATCATAAAAAGTTCAACTTTTGATTAGACAGCAGTGTAAAACAAATGATAAGCAAGTCCAATACCACGTCTTGATCCCCTGCGTGAGGAATTGACATTCCACAAAGATTGTATTGAAGAAGATTCAAAAAAACAAAAAGCAAAAAGAAAGAAGGAAAGAAAGTTAACGTCTCTGACTCAAGGTAATCTGCTAAAGCTTCTAAAGTGATGACCCACTACACAAACAGGAACCAAACTACTGGCTCTCCCTTAAAGAACCCATCAAGAAAAGAGCGAAATAACATAAAATATGGTCCTGTACCATTTGAAGAAGTGCAATTTCAGAAACTTCCATAATTAATATCAAGTTATTCAAGCTGACCTGCGTTTTTCTCCTCCAATCTTCAAGTCCCTCTTTAGCCATGGTAGCACCGATAACAACAACAAGAGGAACAATATTACTGACAGCGGAGTATGGAGAGAGCGGAGTGAAACCCAATATTCCACAAATAAGGAAATAAATATTAGCTACCCTCCTGAATTGTTCAAAGAGTGACTTGGGGAAAAATGTTGCAAGCGTATACTTGGTTGTTCTAACATAGTTGCTCCCATAATTAAGCAAACCAGCTTCAAAGCTTTCTGGGTCATTACAAAACACTACCCTCGAGAATCCGGGACCTCCAATCAGTGAATGTTCGCTTCTGAAAGACGACTTTCCGCATGAAAATGCATGGATTCTGCTAAAATGTTGCTTCCTTTTTCTGCCACCGGCCATTTTATTCAAGTGTCAGCTTTTTGTCTGTAAACTTTTTCAGGCACAGAAAAAGCAGGACTGAATCATATCCCCGCATAGCCACCAAATCCACAGAGTTGACCAGCAAAGAAATAGACCAGAAGAAAACTGAAAAACTAAAGGAAATTATAAAAGAGAAGCAAAAAACTAAACTGGACAGATGCTGTATTTAACAAGAAGAAGAACAACGGTAAGGTGGAAAGAGAAGATAGTCAAGATGGAACAGAACTGAACAATGTTAAAATGGAAAAGAAAAGAGAGTAAAATAGCAAGAACCCAGAAAGAACAAAGGCTATTTCAATCTAAAACTACCAATTATATGGGGGAAAAGTATAACACGGACTAGATCCTGTATGGAGCAGAAAAAAGTACTGAAGATGTTTTTGTAATGGTTATTTCGTAGTTCAAATTTCTGGTGACCAAGCAGCCATTTCTTACTTTTGACTCGTGGATAGAAAAACAAAGGCAGCACAAACAAAACAACATAACGTGGATTTCAAGCTCAAGCTCCCTCCTATCTAAATGTATACTAACCGAAACTCAACCACGCCATTATAACAAAAATATTAGAAAATTGAAACCCCCCGTAAAGTCCAACAGATCTTTACATTAAAAATTATAGCAGTCTCCAAATTTTAATTCAAGTTTCAACTGCTAAAACAGCAAGTCGACACACAAATGTTAACAGATAAGTTGGAGTAGGAAGCAAGAATCCAGTATGTCGAAAGAGAAAAAACAGGATTTAACGGAACAGAGAGAAAGTACACGGACGTGGAGGGCTTTGCATGATTGATTGGGGTACATGGTCAACAGGGTAAACCATTAGGTGTCAAACTAAGGCTGCACATAGGTTTGTTTATGTCATCATGTCATAAACAAGTGCATAAGCACTTACGTAGACAGAAAACAAAAAAGGAATTATACTTTTCTTCTTGCGAACTTGTTTTCCAAATTGATTTTTATGATTCTTTATATTGAATTGCCTTTCAATTCTGTGATCAGAATCAATAAATAATTTGGTTGAAATTTTATTAATTATAATATTAGTAATAATGAAATTTAGCAGTCAGTGTTTGCCTTCTTTAACGTGTTAACCTCTTTTATATATATAAAAAACTTAAATGAAAATATATGTGTTTAGTGTGTATAATAGAAATAAATCAATTTTTATTTTTTTTATACATGCATTACATAAAATAATAGATCACGGTCATACATAAATATAGTTCCAAAGATCCCAAATACCTCAACAATGACTACATTCACGTAAGATCTTAAATAGAAAATTGTACTTTACAATGAATAGTTATAGACAATCGAATATGTATCGAATGTGGCTAATAAAAAAAAGAAAGTTCTTCCCTTGGATGGAACATATGTTAGTTTATATTTTGTAGCTCAATTGATTGATTATATGTTTATAACATAATTAATTAAAGATATTTTTATCAAATGCATGTTTTTCTAACTAAATATAAAATATAAAATAAAATTCCATAAAATGAATATATTTTACAAATAAAATTATGATATTCATATTACATTTATGTATTATCTTTAAATTTCTCTTACTCATTATTTTATGAAGATTAGACCGTAATAAAACAACAAGAATAGTACACATGTTATGTTTCTTTCTTATAAATGAAATAATCGACTTTAAAGACTAAAATATGAAGATACTTAAATAAAGAAATTAGATCTTGTTAGAAAATAAGTTCATTGAATGGACCTTAAATGAAATTTTCACATAAAATATTACTTTTGTGTCTGTAGAGATGCTTATTGTGATGATTAGATAAGCAATATTTCGACTTGAGATCATCAAAATATCTTCTATGATTGTTATTATTTTTTAGTACTACTTAAAGAGATATTATACCCAAGGATAACTAAATTAGTAGCCATTAGATACTGCATAAACTATATAGAAGCAATTGATTGAGCAATATATGATTCATCAACCTAAAGTAATTAGGGAGAATGTTTTATTGTTCTCGATTAATAACTATTTGAAAAATCTTTGGCCAAAATAAAATAACACTTTGAAAACAATTTTTATATGTCATTAAAAATAATTCCTAATGATAGCGATCTAATATGATTGGACTCAGTGAATTATTAATTTCAGTAAATTATTAATTTCATACTTTATATATTGATTAAAACACTATATAATAAAATGATTAAATTATATGAAAAAAATATGTAAGGAAAAATTATTCAAAATTACGTTAACATTTCTAATATTTGAGTGTAATGATGTGTTAGTAGACATCAATCTCGATCCATAAATGTAAGAATTTAATTAAAGAATCAACAATTTTCAATATATATAAGTCATATTTTATTATCTTATACACTGATTATATTATAAAATAAAATAATCGTGAAATTTTTTTTTATGTTTTGATTTAAACGTCGCCTTTCCCAAGTCCCAACATCATATAGCGTTCTAGAGAAGATGAAAGGCCTAAGGGTTTGAGTGAGACATAGATACCTCAGCGAGTAAAAAACTCAAGGTGAGTGCATTTCTTAGTGTAATTACTATTTCTTTTTATTATTTCCAGGTTCGCGTAAGAAACTCAATTCTAATTTGATGAATTAAATACTTAAATCTTTGAAATTGTATCCTAATGTTAAATTGTATTTGATATATTAAATAATAATAATAATAATGGCATATCACCCTCTTCTAATTAATATTAGGGTCAAATACGGCTTACATACGCAAGTTTTAATTAAAGGCAGGAGTCACATCCAACTGAAGGGCCAGGGCCGTCACCATTTCCTTCAAGTTATTCTGAAGAATACTATTTTAAAAAAAAAAGAGTGACATATTATCTTCTAGGAGTGGTCCATTTAGGAATCTTCAAACAATAATAAGTGCAACTTAATTCGTTCGGACCATCTAAACCCAGCCTTAAACCAATGACATAATAATAGTAGTAAGTGAGAATGGAACAAACTTTTATGTAGAGAGCAGCCAAATATGTTAAATAAAGCATCTGCTCTTACGATTTATCTACTGAATGTAGGCCCTAAGCCTTTCAGGAATCTTTAAATCCTCGTCAGTTGAGAACAACTTTAGTATCCCGGCAAGGACATATGATGGATGACTAACGAATTTGGCTTTAGTATGGTTGAATCTTATTTTATTAAGTTTTATTTATATATTTATGTGAAATTTATACAAATATACGAACTAAATTTTAAAAAATAGGATTAAAATATCCTCTCCAATCTTATTTGAAACAGGACGCTCTTACCCTAAATTTAAGGCTAATATATATTAAATATGAATATTTTCTTAATTACTCGTCGAAAAGAAAAAAAAAAAAAAGGATGAAACCAATCAAATTGTCGTTGCACATCATGGTGGTTTTCAAGGTTGAAAAGAAAGCTTGTTTTATGTTTCCATTTAACGTCAAGTCTGGTTGTGATTGATACCCAATCAAATAAGGCTGCGGGGACGCTTAGTCAGCCGATGCTTATCAAGAGCTCAAAGGACACACACAAGACAAAACTCCGGATGAGATCTTTGTATCATTTATAAAATTCAATTCGTATTAAGATTTATTAAATCTTATTTATATATTTATATAAATTTCACATAAATTTATAAATAAAATTTAATAAAACAAGATTAAAATAGAATAAATAGAACAAAAGATTTGATACACCTAATCTCAGATTTTAATTCACCTGTTCCCCTCCGCTGTTTCTCATGACATCCAACCATTCAATACTTGTGAGAGATAAAAACATAGACGATTTTGATATTAGTAAAAACAGGAGGCACAGACATTTTCGGAAAAGAAGATTTGAAGCCCAAAACCCCTCGCAACAACCAAATTAAGCTCCAAGACAGTTCGTTAAGCTGTTACGCTAGCTAAAAAGAGGGTATAAAAATTGCAGATGCAAGGTTAGCTACCAAAACATGTACATTCTCTCGTCCCTGGAATGTCTAAAAGGGTAAGCTGATTTGGAAAATCATATAAAAATCTGGAAGGGGAAAGGGCAAACAGGCACAGCGGAAACTTGGCAACCAGACAGGAATGAAGAAAAATTCCCTGCACATCATGCTCACATTTCCAACAATTTTGTTGGGGTAGGAATAACTTAACAATTTTCATAATTTGCTTGCCCAAAATCTTTAGCTGCAAAGAAAATATACTTACTTTATATTTTACTTAGCATCCCGCTACCAAACCCTTCTTTTCCCTTTATCTTCTCTAACTCGAACGTTTTGCAGATGTAGAATATTGATTTGTGTCAGAAGCCTTGAGACGAACACTGAGATACATGAACATCTTCATTCACTAGATCATGGCAATGCCTAGCCAAAAGTTATAAAGAAAGCACTATACAACAGGATCAAATATGGATCCTTCTACATAACTCTGCCTCAAGTCTCACCATAGGCGCAAAGAAGAGGATAGCAAGGATACCCCTATGTTCAATCCCTTCTTTTTCGCTTCTCTCTCTTTGCTTCTGCAAGTTCTTTCTCAGAACCATGGTAGGAATGTCTTCTGGGAGAATCCCTGCTTCTACGTCTATGATGTTTTGAGTGTTTTCTATGGCCCCTCCTCTTTTCTCGAGACAAGTGCTTCTTTCTTCCCTTTGACCTAGAGAGATGGCCACTGGAAGAATCACTATATGAATCAGTGCTTTTGGATCCACGTTGCCTATATCTTTTCCTATCCCTTTCATCTTCTGATGATGAACTGTCACTCCAATTACGGTGGTGACTAGGGGATGATTTAGCTTTCTTTTCCTTCTCCATTGTCCTGTTAGCACCAACTTTACCAGGCTTATTATCAGGAGGTGAAGACTGCGTATATCTGCTGCTACCATCCGATGCACTACCATGAATAGTTTTATCCTTACGGGAATTTTCCTCCACAATTTCCTGGTGAACAAGCCCCTCTCGGTTTGAAGAAAATTTACCACAGACATTAGGGGAGGAAGATGACTTGTTTTCAACTGGGAAGACATTCATATCTCCAGCATTGGTGATAGCAGTTTCTTTCTGCAAAGTTGACGTCCTGGTTTTATTTATCCCTTGGGGCACATCAGGAGGAACTTCTAGCCCTAGTTCTTTGCCCAGTGATTCTAAAAAGTCACCCGTTATCAAGCGATTTAATGCTGTTTCTGCCACTTCAACCTTCTTTTCTGGGTTGTCCACTTTGCTCACATTAGAAGCCTCAACCTCATTCTCAGAATCATCAGAGAAAATGGCCTGTAAAGGATAATTAAAAACAATATTGAATTAAATGTACAAAAGATTTCAAGAAACTAATGGTTGAGAAATTTGCTGTGAGCCACATCGAGATATCTAGATCTTTAGTGAGAAATTGTTATCTGAGAGACGTACTCTAGGATATGTTCAGTAAACAGGCTTTTACCACCACACTGTATTTTCATCATGCAGTTGCTGTAGAACTGCTTAAAATAAGTTGACATTTAAAAGAAAGACGCATTCAACATTTAGAGACACTAACATATCAATCGACTGATCAAATATATTCAACAAATTCAATACCTTGTAGAGGTCAACCGGCCTCTCAACATTCTCAACTTCAATCTCATCTTCGCCGTCTCTATTATCTACATCTTTGTTTGTTTCATGAGTACTAAATTGAGGAACAGAAAGTTCAGCTTTATTTGCACCAACACTTTCTCCAACTTTTGAACTTTTCACAGAATCTGACATGAATATCAGAGAATCAATCTTGCTTTTGGCCCGCCGTGGTGGTGGTGGCTGCATATCAGACCCTTCGAGTTAAAATAATATATAACATTAAAAAGTATAACACCTTAAAGTACCAAGTTACTCCTTCCGGCACACCTCTAGAACAGAACAATACCCACAAGCCCACCAAGCAAAGATCCCTTTTTGAAAGGGCAATCCGCCAAAGAGATAAAACTCAGAGAATGAAAAATAAATACATCAAGATCAACATGAGGAAGCATTCCTATTAAAGTAGAGATAAAGTACGATATTTAATCCTAGTTTTCTCAAAGCACTAGTCAGAGGAGGAACTTTAATACAATGCAAGTCTCCTGCTTTTGCTGAAAGAATTCTCCATTATAAAGGATTCCTACTTATTAAGCTATAAAACCCATGGGATAATTCTTATCCCAGATGAGAAATCTCATCATCCAACTAGAGATCATCAAAGCATGATCCAGGGATGGGAACCTTTTTTTTTTTTTTTTTGATAGGGCAATCCGCCAAAGAGAAAAAATTCAAGAGAATGAAAAATAAATACATCAAAATCAAAATAAGGAAACATTCATCTTAAAGTAGAGATAAAGTATGTCAGCATTGGATATCTATCCTAGTTTTCTCAAAGCATTAGTCATAGGAGGAACTTTAATACGATGAAGTATCCTGCTTTTCCTGAAAGAATTCTCCATTATAAAGGATTTCTACTTATAAAGCGACAAAACCCATGGGATAATTCTTAATCCCAGGTGAGAAATCTCATCATACAACCAGAGATCATCAAACCATGATAAAGGAAGGGGGGGTGTTTTGGTTGCACTGGCAGCTATCAAATTTGCGCATTAACCACCTTATTGCAGGGTTGCTTTTGCTAAAAATTAACAATTAGAAAGCATGTAAAGAGAGGAACGAAAGGAGCTTTCTGCAGTTCAAAACTAGAGCTTTATCTATCTTTATCTACTAGTACATACTATAAGCAAGAATAAGCAAATTGGCATTAGTAACAGACAATGATTAGAGACGTTAACCCCAGTTCCTATATACTAATTCCACCGCTCACTCAAAGCTTACATCTGCAACTTACTGTTCTAGCAGTAACTTTCTCTTATTGGTATATTTCACAATCTCTATATCTAAGTTTAGGGACTAAGATCATACTTAAAAATACTCGTCTGCCCCTTCAAAAGGAGTTTTGTAAGCTTGGTTGAATTTTTATTCACTATCTGGATTCTTCCATTAAATTTACATATTTCACTATTTATAGTGCTTGAATAGTATAATATCTGTTACTATGTCAGTTTGGCTTGACTTATCACCAAATTAAGAAAACAATCCTAAAGCAAGTTGGACCCATACTCAACCTTTGTTTTAGTAATACATGTAAATTAGCGACAATACCTCATTAGAAAAGCAAACTATAGGTCCCAACCAACTCTTACGAGTTAAAAAATAGAAATATTAAACCAATCATAAAATAGTACCTTTCCCATAAAAGGGTCAATCAGATCAAATCGTTTGCACAAGATAGATGAAGGGCGCCATGGAAATTCTTCTCTTCTGGGATAAGTTGTCTTTTTTGACAGATCTTCACTCTGAGTATTTTTTCCTTGCTATTTCAGAAATTTTAGTTCAGAGTAATCAGTTAGAAATGATGATAGTCGTGAAAAACATAACTATTGCTCCAGCTACATACCACCAATCCACCAGAAGTGAATTGCAAGCTTTCACTGGCTGAAAACTCCACAAACTGTTGATTGAGAAGAATATTGCCTTTGCCCCATTTCCCTTTTTCTATTGCTTCAGCTGCAGCTTCAAAGTCTAATCTCTCCCGTGCACGAGCTGCTTCTGACATGAGACCAACTCCACCAGAATCTGTGGTCCGAAGCCCTCCTTGATATTTTTCCTTTAGAAAACTCTCAAATCTTTCTTGCTTTGCAGGGTCATGTTTAAAAGGTTTTGTTTCTTCAGGCAACTCACTCTGCATATACTAAGTGTTTTACAAATAAAGCAAGAACAAAAGGGCAAAATTTATAACATAAGATACTGAACAACTTACAAAAGACGAGGGCTGTGTGAATGTATCTGAAAGATTAAATTGGAGATTAACATTTGCAGAACCAAGAGGCATGCTCAAGTCCTTTGAGCTTCGTTCCAAAGGCCTTTCCCCTAATATTTGGCCACGGCTCTCTGCATTCATTTTCTGTGTAGACGACTTCCCATCTAAAGCAGGCTTCTTTTGATCAATATGTTTTTGCCTTTCCTCCCACAACTTCCTTATGTAATACTGATGACCATTTCCTCCGCTAAGAAAACTGAATAGTGGATTTGACTTCTTTTTCTCTCTAGAAAGGTCCTCAAATAATTTACCACATCGAGCAACTAAAGTTGCAACTCCCTCAATTAAGATTTTCTGATTATTATCCTCAGGAGGAGGAATCTCAGGAGGAGGTGGAAAGCCTTGCTGGTCTCCAATGTCAAGAGGACCTTGAAACTTATGATGGGGCACAAAATCCTTAGGAATTGCTGGTGGATCAAATCTGAAATACAAAACAAGAATCAAAAGTTATTCTGCAGGCAAGGAAACAAAAAAGGAAAAAAAAAAAAAAGAGCGAAAGAGGCTGGGGCGAGATGGAACCACAGCAACATCTAAAATTTCTACCACTCCCTGGAGTACAAAAATCAACCATGACAAAATGAGACTTATCAATTCCAGATTCTCCTGATCTATAAATTGGTAAATTGTTTGGCCGGTATAACTATTAATCCATCACATCAACAATAATATCCAATCATAAAGTCATATTTAATAACATTTATCTAATAAGACAATGATTTCCCAGTCACCTCTCTAACATGAAGTCAGAAGTTGATGCAACTCGGAAACCAGGCAGAACACCCTCCTCTTTCCACACCAATCTTTTCATGTTGTCCATGCTAGTCTCTTCATCTTCTTGGACACAAGAATCTTCAAGGTCATAAGCTGATGAAAAGCTGGGATTAGTGAGTACTGCCCCCTTTTATTGGAAGATCAGAAATATGATGACAACTAGTTAATTAAGAAAGATGAATGTGAATATTATATCCACTTCCGCTAGAAAAAAGGAAATAAGATTGTTATATTAAAATTGCACACTAATATGCTAATGGGTAACAAAGCATATGATGAACACACTTCCCTTTTTTTTTTTTTGTTTCAAATTTTTTAAAATAAAATTTTTAAATGCACAGCAGTTCAGTCATGACTAGTTGATCAACATTTAAAGGTAGAAAAGAACAACCTCGTTAACATCGTGATGTTGCTTTTTAGTTACTTCTATAACCTTTTGTTTCCGGACAATTTCAGAGGAAAGAGTAACAACTCCTCATGAATATCCAGAGTCCAGTTGTCTCTTTTGTTTTCTTAAGAAATATAGGCAACAGTCCCTAGACCATTAATAGTTCCTCTCTAATCACATCTGACAAGGCAGGCACATAGCAGTAGTAATCATGTAATAACATCAGAGATAAACAAACCAGTAGTATAAATATCCTCATCTTCAGCATCATATTCTTCAAGTGCTCCAATTCCAAAGCCAGAAGCAGCCTTTCCTGCTGATGATTCAAATGATGAGTAGAATCAATCTCAAGATAAGTTCTTCAAATTCATGCAGGAAGGATGGTAAAGAAGACCAGAATGGGACATAGAAAATAGAAGCATAAAACACAAACTTGTCAGATAAAATAACTTACATTTCAAACCAAACAGACTATCTTTTATTGATAAAACTTTTCTCTCTCCTGTCTCCTTCCCTGATACACGTGATCTTTTTCTTTCTGACAGAAAACAGGGCCTAAATTCAGGGGGATTCAAAAAAGAGAAAGATAAATAAAATACATTTCATTCAAGAACCAGATACCTCTAAACTCAGGAGCATGTTTATAGGGATCATACCCCAAGCCATACATGTCCTGCTTAGGCTTAAGCACATAAACCTGAAGTTGAAAGAAATGTAATAAGCCTGTTTATATTGCAAACGCTATCAAGAACTACTCAAATATCTAAACCATTATAGAACATAAATGTAGAAAATTAGCTGTTACAAGATGTCATAATAAGAATCACCACACTCCACACCCAACCATTTCTTTCTCAAGTACAAATCATGTGAAGGTGTTTAAGTAAGACATAAAGGTATAAGTGCACACAATGAACAGAATGTTCATTGTTACTTGATTCTAGTAAAATCCAAACAATTCATACAACAATAACAACAACAAAAAAAGTTCTGCTGATATGTAGGGTTTGGAGAGATTCAGTAATACACAGCCTTAACTCTATTAAGAGAAGCTGTTTCCGATAGATATATATATATATATATATATAAAATAACTAACAATAAAATAAAAAAATGGACATAAAAATAATAATTAATAAATTATAAATAAATACGTATAAATAAAAATATTAAAATAAATAATACAATAAATATAAAACAAGGTAAAGAATAAAAATAAAAGATAAATACATAAACAAACAAAAAAACAAGTAACTAAATCAAATAAATCATTACAAGAAAATATTTAAGATAAGTAAAAAAATGTTAACTAAATAACTAAGAAGGAAGTACTACATATTAAATGTTTAGGCTAAATACAAGACATAAGAAAATTACAATGAAAATGTTTAAGAGACTTGTAACAAAAAGTAAGAACTTTTTATGTAAGATGATTTACACATATCCTAGTACGCCAAAGTTTTCTATCAAGTAATTTCCAACAGAGTCATGTCATTCTTGATCACCTCTTCCCAGTTCTTCTTAGGGTCCCTAAGTAGAATCTTCTCGCACCTTCTCACTGGAGTATCAGGGTATCTTCTCGTGATATGCTTAAATCACCTAAGCCTTGTTTCTCTTAATTTTTCATCAATATTAGTCATGTTTAATTTGTCTCCTATCATTAACTTATGACTGTGCAACTTTTGATAGGCCAACACTCCGCTCCAAAGAACATGGTCAACCTAATTGCCAAAAGATAGAATTTACCTTTGAGCTTTAATATTACTTTCTTGTCATATAAAACTCCTAATGCACTTCTCCATGTAAGCTTCCCCAATCTGATACGATAAACTGTCTTCATTGATCTTTCTATTGCTTTGGATGATAAATCTTGAATACTTTACCTCCACATCAGAAGCCACCCTTTCACCCCAAACAGTTACACTCTAAATATTCAGTTTTAGTTCTGCTCAATTTAAAGCCCTTCAACTCTAACGTATCTCTCCAAAGTTCTAGCTTGACATTGACACCCTCTTTTGTCTTAACATTGACACCCTCTTTTGTCTCATCCACTAAAACAATGTCGTCAACAAACAACATGGTACATCTCCTTGGATATGCTTGGTGAGCTCATCCACCACTACTGCAAACAAAACAAGGCTCAATGAAGAGCCTTAGTGTAGCCTAATATCAATGGAAAAATATTTTGTATCTCCTTCTATCGTCTTTACTCTAGTCTTTACACCTACATACATATCCCTAATACTCATATTTAGGCCATAGGAAGTCCTTCAACTTCTAAAAATCTCCACATGATTTCTCTAGGTATCCCGTCATATGCCTTCTTTACATCAACAAAAACCATGTGTAGGTTATGTTATCTTTCCTTGCAATATTCCATTAATTTTCACTCGTTACTGGATTCTAGTAACATGCAAACAATTCATGTTGGCAGTAATTTAACAGGACCTACGATATGCTAGATGCATTCTTAGGGAAGAAAATATATAAGATTTCTCGATAACTTCAGTAATGATCTTATTTAGGTCATAGCCATCTTATTTAGGAAGTATTATTTTCATAAGTATATCTTTAGCAAGAGAATGACACAGCGGAAATAGTTAACTACAGATTTTAGTTTAATCTCTAAACCAAATCCAAGCATAAAACTTAGGATTTAATCAACATGAGAGAGACAATCTCTCTAAGGAAAATTTCCTGCAGAAGCTTTATTAAAGGCAATGTTTTTGGTTTTACTAAAACATCTATTAACCCTCCCTTTTATACCCCTAACGTGGCACATGAGAGTCCTAATTCTAGTGTGAAAAGGATTGATTGAAATCCTTTTCTAAAACTAACTTATTTCTTTTCTTGATGGAGGAAAATTAAAATAAAATAAAAAAGAAACTAATCCTAATGGGTACATGACAACATAACCGAATCCTAATAGGTCGAGGACAACATAAACAAATCCTTATGGGTTCAATCCTTTATTAGAGAATAAGTCAGCAGATTCCTATTTTATTGTTACATCCTAAAAACTCTTATGTAGTGAGCCTCTTTAAAGGGCATTATGATGGATAAGAAAGTATTCAGAATTTTCCATACAAATAGTTAATAAAACGCTTACCAAGGACATGTTTTCTAAACAACAACCATAGGGCCTAGAAAGAGGATGAACTTCATAAATACCAATGAGAAGAATGAAGGAAAAAAGAAGTATGAAGAATTGGAGGAAAAAAGCCCCACAGAGTTGTTTCACAAGATAACAACTAGTCCCTCTCTTCCTCTGTCATAAATACATATACACATGAAAATAGGATAACTAACTAATGCTACCTCATCAAGTAATCATAGCAATGGCAGTTGAGTGCAAAAACAACATAACCAACACAAATCAATCTTCTGTTGGTCATTTCGTTGGGCTGGACATTGAATTGCATGGGCCATTTTTATCCTTTTTCCTCTTATGCACAAATTACACTAGACGCCCACCAAAAATATAGTAAGAGAGAAGAGAATTTACCTATGAGTAGCCCGTGACTAGATTCTATGCAAAAACACATCAATTTGGTATCAAAGCCAAATATCATGGACGACCCTATAGACTTGTCAAGACAAATGGATGTGTTCATGAGAAATACCACATAGAGGTTGTCTATGGTGGAGGACCACCGAAAATCCAACAAAAAGTTCTTAAACTCGTAGCTAAAAGAGATTATGCAAGAGTTGAAGTGGTGCAATAAGAACAATGAAGTGAAAAGCGGAAGCTAAACCTATAGAGAACAAAGGGGAGGAGAGAAGCATTGGGAAAGTCAGAGGAACTATTGTTCCTAGGTATTCTAAATTTCAAGTTCCTTCATTTTAATGGTACTAACAATCTGTTGATTTGGATTCACAAGTGTGAATAACTGTTTGAAAATCAACAAATGTCGGAAGGAGAGAATGTGGGGTTGATAATAATCCATCTTAATAGGGAGGCACAACTATGGTTTTACAAGGTGAAGCAAAAGGAGGCGAACACGGATTGAGGGACATTTACAAAGCAATGTCACCTGAAGTTCGGTTCACCAACGAGCCTCAACCCCCTAGGCGAATTGGCCAACCTAAAGCAAATAGAAATAGATGAAGATTTTCAGAAGGAGTTCCAATACTTGCTAGCCCAAATTAACAAATCCGCCTATTCACTACTATGAAAGGGTTGCGATTGGAAGTAGAATCGTAGTAATCAAATAGCTTAGGAGCTGCTATAAATTTAACCTGCACTTATGATAAGAAATTAAGGAGCAACCAAGTTGTTTTAGGGAGGAACCCTAAGGCAACACTTGCTGGGAGCAAATTCAAAACAACCACTAGATGGACAACTGCATGCAAGGAAAATTTTGAGGCAACATTCAAAATTAAGAGCACAAATATGCCTTTTTTAAATAAGTTAACAAAGGCAGAGATCGAGGAACGATAGGCAAAGGGGCTTTACCTCAATTGTAATGAAGCATTCTAGCGGGGACCTAAATGTTAGAAGTTGTTTTTCGTAGAATTGGTAAAATCTGAAGAAGAGGATGATGGAGGAGGACGAAAAATGGCAAGATATCCAAAGTTATCCTAAGTTCGAACTTAAGGACAAGCTCTTAGTCTAGGTGGAAGTAATGAAATGCAAGATGCACTCTTAAGAAAGAAAATCAACTTGATTAGGAAGTAATTGCAGTTATTATCTTATTTAGGTGGTAGTCATCTTACTTAGTTATTCTATTATTTTCATAAGTCTATTTTTAGTAGGAGAATAAGTTAACATATTCCTATTTTATTTTTACTATCTAAAAACTCTATATGTTGAGCCTATTTAAAGGGTGTTACAATTAATTAGATAGTAGTCAAAAATTTTCGTAAAAATTGCTAATAGAAGGCTTGTCAAGGACAAGTTTTCTAAATAGCAATCATAGGGCCTAGAAAAGGGAAGAACTCTAGTAAGGAAAAGACAATTTCCCTATGAGTCATCCTATGACTAGATCTACTGCAAAAACACATCAATCTAGTCCACATACCACCCAGTATAACTCACGTAACCCGTTCTAACCACATAAATCTTCTTGGTAACCAAAATGACATCAAGTTCATGATAGAGAAATCAAAATTTGCCAAGTTCATCATAGAGAAATCAAAATTTGCCAGGGCCATCAAATTGCATTCCAATCAACCATCTCTATACTTCTTGAGTTGGGCAAAACTTATGATGCATAATTCTAACATAGCATGTACAACTGCAGACTGGTTTTTGGACCAATTCCTAAGCTAATCCAATATGAACTTGAACAATCATTGTAGCAACAATGATAACGAGAAGGGGGAAAAAACAATAAGAACTACAAAAGTTATGAAAGATTCAAGGAATAACGAATAAAGCAAACATGCAAGATAACATGTCAGAACAATGAGAAAAGATTCTCACAGGAGTGCTTCTAGAAGACCGAAGATCATCATTGGCAGACTGAACCCCAATGTTTTCAAGGTCAATATCACCAGACTCATAATCAGTAAACTGTCCTTTTGCATTATCAGAAGAAAATGCAAGCAAAGCTTTCCTAGCTTCTCTACGAGCATCTGCCAGACATAAAAACAAAAATATATCATTGTAAGCTAAAACATTAGATTTCTATTAAAATCACCCTATGGAAAGTTAAATTGCTATCAATATTTCTAAACTCAACCTCCCACAAAAAATCTTCTTCAATATAACTGAAGATGACTACTATTGCATGAAAACGGACCTTCAATAAAAACTAGATGCAAAAGTTTTATCATATGGGACCCAAAACAAAAATAAAAAAGTAGAAAATTACCATAGAGAGAATTTGCACGAGAATCCTTAATTGAATGGCCATGTCTCCATCCCATTTTTAGTAGTAATTTTACACCTAACCAATAAGAAGATGTGAGGTTAAAAGTGCTTAGCTAGTAAAAAAAGACCCAAGTATAACATGGTTATAGAGTCCGTAACAAACCAATAGATTGTGTTGCTGGGAGAACTATCTCATCAGGAACAGGTCCAGGAATAACCGATTGCCTGCTAAACAAAGCAGCAAAGAAATTTGAACTAACTCTCATAAAGACAAATATATCAAAATAAAAATGTATCAAGCTGCCAAAAATATTTGTTAGTTTACTATCCATTTTTTAACCCAGTTATTAGGTAACACATTTTTTACTATCCATTTTTTACTATCCATTATTAGCTAACACACAACCCTATTCGTTATATTTTGTTAGTTTACTATCCATTTTTTTACCCAATACGATGTAGTATTAAAATTTTTAAACTCCAATATGACGCCATTTTGGGACTATGAAAGGATGGCAACTAACAGAATGTGATGGACGGAGGTTGTGTGTTAGATACCACAAGAGGGTACGTAATAGTTCTTAAAATTCAAGGGTTGAAATGAAAAGAAACAAACTACAAGAAAGTCCAATATAATTAAGCCTTACAAATATTATCATCCAAATAACTAAACTCTAAAGCTCATTGTGAACAAAATATGACATGGTAATCTAGACAGCACACTTTGGGAAATCACTAAAAAAGAAATGGATACAACAAGAATAAGAGATAGGCACACAAGGAGTTGGGTAATTGCACTTGTAAGTGATATAAAAAATGCTTCAATATGAGTCTAATATCATGAATATGCTTTGACATGCACAAGTTACTGGGTTGACAAAGTCTTAAGGAGGTGCAGAAACATGCATAGAAACAAAAGAGAGATGGCTATCAGTAGTGGACATCTTGGAATGTTTTTATCCTCACAAAAGAAAGTTAATTTCAGCTAGCATTGTGCATCCAGAATAGCACAACTTAACGCATGCCTCAGAGGCTAAAGCCTTGGCCATAACTTAAAAAAGGCTAGATTACAAACAGTCATCATGAAATGGTAAAATATGATAGAAATCATGGAACATCTAGGAACTCCTACCATAAACATAATGGAAAACATAAAATAAAGATTTTAACTTATCTTTCAAATCAACAAAACACGAAACTCGACAAATTGAGGTGGCATCACCATATACAAGGAAAAAATGGTAGTTGAATAGAATATCCTCCATGTATAACAATAAAAACATTGGAAGGGGTAGAGGCAATCATCAATAGGAAGCAATTTATCACATATTGTTTGGAAACCTGTGTTGTTGTTCTTTTTCAGCTTGTCTACGAGCAACTTCGGCAGCAGTGAATCCAAATGTATCAAACTGTGATGATGTACCCAATGATCTAGCTTCTAATTCCTAAAAGACAAAATCACATTAAAAAAAAGGATAAAACTCTAGTAATTAAAAGTCCATTCATTAGGAATGTAAGTGCATCATAATTTGCAACACCAAGATTAGAAGTTAAAAAATAAAGAGAGGCCACCAAGGAAACACATTGACAACCATTATAACGAAAAGATACATCTGAAGAAACATATGGCTTATATATTTTAACAACTTATCCATGAAGATATATGTTAACCACCCTAACCACAGAAACTGATGACTAAGGCATCCAATTAGCAGATGGAAATGGAGATAATAAAGAAAAGATTAATAATTTCCATAAATATTGGAGTGGTGACATATTATTTGGGATCATTATTTATTCAATATGTGTCACAGTATTCTTATTTACTACTAAAAGGGTTGTAGCACTCAATTAAAACTCCAGAAAACATAACAAATAAGATAAAACCATACTGCTCTCTCATCTTCATCTAAGAAGTTATGAATGCTTTGCTTTTTAACTTCAGCTCTGTTTTTCCTGGAAGATGTAAATGACGACGGAGTCCAACCTGCAGCATGTTTCTCACAGATTAATCCAACGGCACCCATTCAGAAACATATTACCAAGAGAAGCAATCTGAAATCACTCGATGAAAACCATACCCTCCTTTGACCCCACTGTATTATAGTAACCAGCAGAGAATCCACCAGTAAATGCTCCATGGAATCTTCTGCGTCCTTCTTCATCTCTTACCTGAAAAAACATATTCCAAGAAACGAATGACAACTGAACAACCAAACATAGAGATACCTAAATGGTGAGGAAACAAACCACAGTATCTGCATTCCAGTGCCACCCAATTTAAGCAGCCAAACAATTAACTCAGGTAAAATGAGATCATATTCCTGCCGCTTCTTACACTATAAACATTACCTTTTTTTAATAATTACACATCATCAGGTTCAGTCATAATCAACTTCCACAAACCCTTCAATTTCTAATCAAACCAACAGAAAGGAAAAGAAAAAGGAAAGGAATTAAGTATGATACCTCTTGTTTCCAAGACGGAAGACTCCGCAGGTGACCAGACGCCTCGGCGACAGCTTTCTTCCTGCGGCTGGTCAGCTCTTCCTCACGCTCAATCGGTGTACCGTAGAACACGTAATCGTCTTCATCGGCGTCCATTTTGTTGTGATTCAGAAATCAAAGCAGATCGGATATTGAAATTTTATTATTGAGTCCGAGGGTTTCGAGAGTGAAATTGGTCACAAAGAAGAGTGGTGTCAGTGGTAGAATCCAGAGACAAAGACTTGAGAAAGGTGAGCAACAAACGACATGACGTTCGATCTGGAAAACTCTCTCTCTCTCTCCCTTGAATTTTGCGTTATTATTTAAAATCAATTTCGAAAAGAAAAATCTGTATAATCATAAAATTACCAGAAAAATACCCGTTAAAAATGATTTTTATCTCAACCAAAGTGGATAATACGCTAACCAATTCCACTCGTCCTTCGCTACGGTGTACTACACGAACGCAAATCATTTGCAGCCGGCACTTTAGGCTCCAACAACGCTCCAAATAAGCGCGTGAAAGAAGGAAATAGGAAAAGCGCTGATAAGAGTTTTGGAATGGAATTATCGCCTGCGACCGAGACTTGCGTTTGTTAATGTGGAACACAAAAGCCAATCATCAACAACACTTTTCCGATAAAATCCACATTATATACATGCTATCATCGATCATGCCCTATCCAAGCCTCTTCCTTTCGATCCCTTGCCCTAAGAATCCGATCTCCAATCGCTTCACGCGTTTTCTAAGCTCGTAGGCTCTTGCGATCTCCTTCCCCGCCGACTCGGTGAATCAAATCTCTCATAAATTTTGTCTTTACTGGCCATGTTTGAGATCTGGCGCCCTTGTTGGTTTTGATTACACATGTATATATTATTTCTTTTTCTTAAATATGATTTTAGGTTTCGAAGGCTGAAGATGGAACCGATGGATATTGTGGGTAAATCGAAAGAGGATGCTTCTCTTCCTAAAGGTATTTTTTCCTAAAAATTCTTACTTTTACGTGTATTTTCTAAAAATTTCTTTTTGAGTTATTAATTGTCATGTTTCTTTCTGCTAAAATTTCGAAGATTGAAGATTCTCGGCGAACTAATGAATTAGTGATTCTACTTTGGATAACTGTATTGGTTATGCAGACCGTTGAGTGAATTCACATGCTTGACGCTGTACTTGTAGTGATATTCCTTCTTCTCAATCTCGCTACTTTGTTCATCTTCCATGTTGTCGTCTATTTACTGTCTGGATATTGACTTTTGGAAGGGCAGATGCACACATTACACCAACAAAATCTGAGTCATGGACCTACGTTATCGCCAGAGTGGGATAATGCTTATGATTCTGCTTTTGTGCTTAGAAATTGAAACACTAGTGATATGTGTTAAATCCTGTGGATAAAGTTGGAATTGAAATACTTAAGCTTGCAGGTTTGTGGCATACCCGCAACTAAAGTTGCGGGTAGCTTGTTCAGGGTTCTTGAAATTGCACTTTTAATGGGTGGAAATGGGCATTCTGCAGCTGGCAAATTCCTTAGCCCTTGGAACTTTTTAATTTGTATTAGTGTTGGTTGTTAGCTGTGTTGGATGCTTAACTGCACACCAAATAGAATTACCATATTTTATCATTGGTTGCTTATTGGAAACTATGCTGAATATTTTCTCCAGCAACTATGACGAAAATTATTAAAGAGATGTTGCCTCCAGATGTTCGTGTTGCAAGAGATGCTCAGGATCTTTTGATTGAATGTTGTGTAGGTGAGGTAATTCTGTTAATTTATGATATTTCTTACATAACTCTAATTTAATGTTTTATCTTAAAATTCAAGTTTATCTTCTTTATGTTGGTTTTATTTGGTACAGACCTATAGGTTGATAATTTGCTAATGCTCAAACAGTGGTTTGAGTATGTTTAAAAGGTTTTGTTTTTTATTATAGATGTAATGATATCTATCTCTTTCATTGAGTAAAGAAAAGAGGGAGGTCAGTAGAGAGGAATCTTGGACAACCATTTTTTAGCTTTTGTAGATAAGATTGTACTGTTCTATTTGGTAATCATGAATCAGAGCTACTTGTTGCGTTTGCATACACCTGAGAAAATTAACTAATATTTATTTAGTTCTGAAACTGTAACTCAAACTTATCAGTTACAGAATCCAGCCAGTTGTTTATTCTAAGTTTGTTGTTTGGCTCTTTGTTACGTTTTCCATCCTTACTTATTACTATTTTGTCACATTTGTGCAAGTGCAAACAATGTCATTTTACATTTTGTGGAGATGAAAAGCTCTCCAATGTTGCTATTCTGAAACCCGTAAGGTTTAGGGTGCGAATTTCGAGTGTTTTTCATTCGTGTTTGATGATCACTTTCAGTTCTCTTTTATGGAAAGAAGTCAATGGTTCTTGCTATTTGTTGGCAATTTATCTTACTAATAGTAACAGAATAAACTTTCTTTATTTCAGAATTTATAAACCTCGTTTCATCAGAATCCAATGAAGTGTGCGGCAAAGAGGATAAGCGAACAATTGCCCCTGAGCATGTGTTGAAGGCTTTAGATGTATTTGATCTTCTGCCCTTTTTTTTAATGAATTTACGATGCGTGTGCCTCCGAATTTCCATGTTGCTTGAATTTTAAATTGTGAAACTAGCCACTCATAGGCCTATTCTTTTCACATTCAACATATTTTAGATTGTATGAGTGTAGGAAACCAATTCATGAGAAATTCATGCCATTCATGCTTTCCTTTTGTTTTTCTTTCTTTGTTTTTTGATGATTCAATCAACTTATTATTCTACAGATCTGATACTTTAGTCACAGGAAAAAGTTTAATTGCGAGTTGAGATTGTAGTCATCATCTTTGTAGTTGTATAGCTTTTATGGTAGATTAACTAACTAGGTTTTAGCTTGGCGACTAGGGAGGTGGTGATATCTCCTCGGTAATCATGGTCCAAACTTTGTTAGATGCATGTGGTGAGGGATTTTTAAATATTTACACTTTTCAAGTTATATTTACAAAGATTTTTATGGTAGAATAGCTTTTGGTCCTCATGTTTTGAGGAAACTTCACATAACAAATATTAATGTACTGTCAACTACCATGTTATTTTTGTCAAATGTCGTAAACTGTGCTGATTTCTCTTGAAATCAGAAGCTTTGTCTTTCCATGTTCATCTCGTTGTTGTATAAAGTTACTATTTTTCAATCCACAAACAGCTCGATCAATTTGTTTCTTTCACAGAAGCCAAATTTGGAGCTCGTTATGTTGCATGTGTGCATTTAACTGTATATTAGAAATTGAGATTAACCACTCTGTTTTATTGCTTTTGATACAACTATTTACTTGTGTATATCTGCACCTTTGGACTGATTTAGTTTTTGATATATCAGGTTCTTGGATTTGGAGATTACATTAAGGAGGTTTATTCAGCATATGAACAGCACAGGCTTGAGACTATGGTAACTCAAAAAGTATATTAATGGCCTTACGCATTTTTGTGCTACAAGAGATTAGAAAATGGATAAGAGCTTCACATTACAATCGAGAATGTTCCTTCTCATTTTTATTTGCCTAGTAAGAATAGTGAAACAGCTATTGAGGCTTGGCTCCTCCTTGTTATGTTTGACATTGTTAATTTTCAAGCGGTTTTGGAAATTGACTGTTCGGAAGTTGATGCGGTTTAACTGAGCTTCTTTCTTTTTTTGTGGTTGCCTTCCAGCAGGACTCTTTGAGAGGTGGTAAATGGAATAACGGAGTGGAAATGACAGAGGAAGAAGCAGCAGCAGAGCAGCAGAGGATGTTTGCTGAGGCGCGTGCGAGAATGAATGGGGGAACTATTCCCCCTAAGCAGCAGCCAGAGACTAATCAAAGTTTGGAGAGCTAACCTTTAGGCCAAAATGAAAATGATTTTAGAAATGATAGGCAAACATCCTTGTTTTTTTCCTTTTCTTTGCCTCTAACCTCCGTTTACTTAGATAATGTACAAAAGTTATTTGACGAGTGCACTGCCTTAAGCTGTGGATCATTGTCTATATAAGTTGTATGTAAAATTAGTGCAAGATTGTCATATCTCTGCTGTTAAGTTAGAACACTATTTAGTATACACCCTATTGTCTGTAGTTTGTACCATTAACTTTATCCAAAATAAAAAATTATCACTTTTTCTGGTTATCCATTGCAAATATTGTTTGGTCTTCTTTGTGAATAATTGATCCGAAGACAAACAACTCGTGTCATTTTGTACGGACTGTCTATATTCTCTAGACACTGCTCTGATAATACAGGTTTCTTAGCAGCATGACGATAGTGACTTCTCAAATTCTATTTCTTCTGATGAAAGCATACGAAATAGATGGTGCCATATACTGGGCGGGCCACGGAAAGGCAGAGGAGAGGTGTCAGTTGGGAAGAAGGCGAAATGGGGACTATTCCTACAATTTTAAGCTTTCGGACCCAACAAAGCCCTGAAGCACTGGATAAACTGGGGAGGCATTGGTTTGGTGATGTGAGCATGTCTGATTCCGAATGTGAAAGGCTGACGGCTTTGCTTATGTGGTTTGTTGCTTAACTTTACCATTTGCCATGCTCATGGGAATTCTAAGTCAAAACTCTAAATGAGGCAGTCAAGCTAAATCCGTCTCTCCTTATCCCTCCTGGCACTAAGAAAGTGAAATCACAACCCTGTTGTCCCCTTAAGATTCCTCTCTTTTCTTTTTCTTTCAAAGCCCAAGACATTGGGTGGGGCACACTATGTTTCTTTGTCAGGATGCTCTCTGTCACTGTAACAACAAAGGGCTTCGAAACAAAGAATTAAACTTGAAGCCCCACAATCATTTAAAGACTGCTACCCACCATCTATAAGGACTAGTCTTCTTCTTGGTTTTATCATGCACTCATGGCTCAAGATGACTCATCCAAGAGACACTTCTACCGGACCAAAAAGGTTGGAACTGAAGACGATGAACAACCTCAAACCTTCAAGCCTCCACCAGAGGAAAACAAAATGGGAAATCCTAACAAATCCCATGTCCCTATCCAGACCCCAAAGAAGAGACTTCCTACTGTAGCGGTCGCTAGGCTTCGTTCAGTACTTGCAACCTTGGGCAGAAACCGAGCAAACGTCCAGGTCGGGCTTGGACGTCGAGTTGTAGGAACCCTTTTTGGGTCTCGGCGAGGTCATGTTCATTTTGCATTTCAAAGAGATCCCAACTCGCCACCAGCTTTTCTCATTGAACTAGCCACCCCAATAAGCGGATTGGTTCGAGAAATGGCGTCTGGGTTGGTGAGAATCGCGTTGGAGTGTGACAAGAAGAAGGAAGAGGAAAAGAAAGGATTGAGATTGCTGGAAGAGCCTATGTGGAGGACTTACTGCAACGGTAAGAAGAGTGGGTTCGCTACAAGAAGGGAATGTGGGCCTAAAGAGTGGAATGTGTTGAAAGCTGTGGAGCCTATTTCAATGGGTGCAGGTGTTTTGCCTGCAAGTGCAACGGAGACAGGAGGTGATGGTGAACTCATGTACATGAGGGCTAAATTTGAGAGGATTGTTGGGTCCAGAGATTCTGAGGCTTTCTACATGACCAATCCTGACAGCAATGGAGCACCTGAGCTTAGCATCTACTTGCTCAGAGTCTGAGCTCTCTCTTCTTGTCTTTTTAATTCTTAAAAGGAGTAATTAAGCTGGTTAGAATTGGGTTGGCTAGCTCCATGAAAATGGATGTCAAGCTCTTTCCAAGTTGGATGTTTGTTTTTGGGAAATTTGGGTATTAAAAGGGTGGTTACTTGTATTTTGTTAGGTTTTAGGTGGAGTGGGGGCATACAGTAGAACACGATAAACAGGTGGTGGGGTTAAGAAGAAGTTCACGTACGTATGTATATGCATAGAGTTATCTTTCCTTGTATCAAGCAAAGGAATCGATGATCGTCTTCTCATTTCTTCCATCTTTCCGGCCGTTCTCAGTTCTTATTTTATTACAATAACAATGATATTAGGAATTTAAGATGGCCATCTGTGGATCTTTCTTTCCGTTCGTGGGATAATTCAAGCACGATCCACTATCTGAGTTTAAAATAAATCATCCCAATATCAACATGTTAATTAATTTGTTGATTAAAAAATTGGTTTTTTTTTGTATCTCAATCTCTATGGAAACAACTAAAAGGTACAGTGTGTCCAAAAACAATGATGTGTGGATTGATTGACCCCAAGAACTATAAATGAAGCCTAATCATAGAAGTCATCAAAAGCAAAAGAATTAACCCTTTGTCATTTGTTGACTGCTTTTCTTCTCTGTCATCTTCTTCTTCTTCTCCTTGTTTGGTCACCTCTCCTCTCCCAGTTTCATGGCTTTTAGAGAGAGAAAAAGAAAAGGTGGGAGTTTGGACAAAAACAGTCCATTTTGCTCAAAAATCGAGGTTAATCTACTCAACATGGGAACGTTAAAGTGCAGTAGAGGCCACCATTGCCTTTGTGCCATTATTACTCCGCCGAATTGCAAACTGCGCCTGTAGAGTTGGCTACTTTTTCTACTTCTACGCGTTGGCTTTCGCTTTATATTTGTCAATTGTTGAAGAAATCAAAAGATTTAATAGTCATACCCACTCGTATGAATATCCCCTTAGATGTAGTTTTGGTACAAGATAATATCAACATTAGTATCGCTAAATAACTTTTTTAAATTATAAAATAATTATGTTATATAATTTTTAATTTTAACAGTACGATGTGATATTTTATTAATCAATAATGTCTTCATATTACACACGCATAATATCTAATGATCGGGATCAAATCTCATGTTTCAGTTATGGTGTTTCTAGCATATTTCATTAAATCTTATCCATACATTAATATGTAGATGAGATTTAATGAAACAAAATTAGAACAGAATCACTAGAACAAAAGATTTGATGTGCCCATTGATCAGTCTCTAAACGGAGTAAACAATGAGTAGTCCTCTCTTTCACATTATATCCCACTGATCATTTAGATATCATTTCCAAATTGAATAATTGGATATCTGATAATGATAGAAGCAATAATGCTCGGCGACTGGATTATGAGCTAAAGCATAAATGAAAAAGGAAGAGGAAGTCCATTCTCTAGTTTTTAAGTATGCTATATAAATTAATGAGATGTGTGTGAGAAGTTTATACTAGAGGAAGCATCTAATGATGATGTGCTTAATTGGCTCATATTAGGCCGGTTTAATAACGAGATAATCATTCACTTAATTGAACAAATTAGGGATAGATCACTAAGCTGATGGAATTATATAAGAATCACACAACACAATGATTGCAAGTATTTGATGATATGACCCCCACCATTCACATTCAGATTTATATACTTTCCAAAAATAAGGAATATTCACAATACACATTATCTTTTAACACAGCGCATATTAATAAGTTAAAGTGTGAAATTTTTTACGTTAAATTCTCTGTTTCAATTATTCTAATATAACCTTGTTTTATTAGATCTCATCTATATATTTATGTAAAGTTTATGATAAATTTTAATAAAATATAATAAAAATATTATAATTAACACAAAAGATCAAATCCCAAAACTTTGATCCTCGTTCATAAAGACTAAAATTCCATTGAAGATCTTCAAATGAGACTAGGAGTGCAGCTTTCTAGGATATGTCAAGTATGTTGTACATGTACTGCGCAAGATATTGTCCTTGTAGTCAATAATGGCATGCACATTGTCAAAGCTGCTTGAGAATTAGGTGCTAGAAAGCTTGTATAGTAATGGAAACAACTTTGTCCCTCAAAGTTATCACTTTCCGTCGATTCCAAGGAAATAAGGAGTCCTTCCCTTACGTGGAAAGCAAAAAGAAAAGTAGCTCACCATAAATTTCTTTACCCAGGATGTGCTCTAGAGAAAAAGGTTAGGAAAAAATTATATAAACCATCCAATTTTGTTAAAAGAATTCAATAATAAATCAACAAATAATAATAATAATAATCAACATTTTAAAAATCGAATCGGAAGCTAAATCGATAGGACAAGGTGTTTAAAGTTTAAAAGATTCAATCGGTATTAAATTGTAGTTAAAAATTAAATAAAATTAAGAAATTTAAAATTTGATTGAAAGAGAATATTACTAATTGGTCGGGTCGGTTGTGCTGGGCCCGAGCCCAGTCGCAATGACCCACAGGCCGATCGGTCCAATCTTCAAAGATCAGTCTCATACTGATTGGCTATTCCAAGCCCAGGACCATTACGCGTTCTCCTTGGCCCAT
>JANZXR010000007.1:16529321-16543682 GCA_027575705.1 Erythroxylum echinodendron
CGTCACCCTCGCGGGGCACGGACTCGGGTATCACTATCGATATCGGGTCCGGGTTCAGCGGGAGTGGGGTGTTACAAATTTTCATGATTCAACCCGTTATATGGAAACGGGATGAATCATTATTCCTATCCATTTTCTTGTTGTTGGCTTAGTGAATCTCATTGATTTGCCTTAGGATTAGTTTTAATTACCTTAAACACGAGGGATTTGGTAAGGTTGAGTTAAATTGCAGATATTCAACTATTGTACTTAGACTTTGGCTCATTTTGAGTGTAGAATTGGAGTTCCTTGCAAAGTCTTTATAACATATGGTATCAGAGTTATGTTAGTGAATCGATGGTGGGTGATAATAATCTTAATGAATGTGTTACACAGGTGAAAGTACTCATCTTTCCTTTACTTTCAGGTGAAGAAGACTTCCTTTCTTATGCATCAGGTTTTGAACCTTTCAAGGGGGTTGATCCAAACATTGCAAGATCAAGTGGTTGACTTAATTAAAGCATGTGAGGTAAATTTTTTTTAGATCATAATCCTCAAATGTGCAGCTGTGACTAAGTGATGCAGGATAAGCTAAAATCACCATATTTAGGGTGCAAGAATCCAAAGTTTTCAAGGGCATTTAAAATGATAAAGAACTTGAGAACTTTTTGTATGATATGAACCAATATTTTGTAGCTACTAAGGTGTGAGAAGTTAAAAAGGTGAATGTTTCAACAATGTATCTAGATGGAAGTCAAATTATGCTAGAGAATTTAAAACTTAACAAAAATCAATGTTGGTCGTCTTTTCGTAGATATATGGGAGAGGATGAAAAAGGAGCTAAATGATCAATTCATTCCTAAGAATACTTATTAGCTTGCAAGAGACATCTTGAAGCGATTGAAGCAAGATGGGTTGGTAAGAGATTACATTAAGAAATTTAGTTCCTAATGCTTGATATTGAGAATATGTCAAATGAGGACAAGCTATTTAACTTCATGTTGGGTTTAGAACCTTGGGCATAAATGGAGTTGCGATGAAAAATGTCCAGATGTAATGGGTGCTATTGCCACTGTAAATGCTTTGATAGATTTCATAGTTCCAAAAGAATTAAAACGTTATCCTTTTATCAAAAGTTGAAAGTAACTTACTAAGAGAAGGTTGAAGGAAAGAAGAAGAGAGACCAAGGTGAGAAAATGGAGAATGATCACAAATGGAAGTCTAAACAAATTGATCAACCTAACTAAGATGAGAAATCTTCCAAAAATAGATGTGGTTGTTTCTTATAAAGTGACCATCATTATGTCCGTAATTGCCCAAAAAAGGAGAATTTGAGTGCATTAATAGCAGATATAGATGATGAAAGTGATCATTTTGAAGTAGGGCTTAATCTTATCTGCTTATTGTATGTGGTGAGTACTGAAGTAAGTCTCTTTGAATGCCTAATGTATATAAATATACTTGTTAATGGGAAGGAGCTCACGACTATAATGGATACAATGCCACTCATACCTTTGATGCTAAACAAATGATGTAAAAGTTAGGGTTAAAACTAAGCAAGACCTTTATAAAGATGAAAACTCTCACAGTTAAAACATGAGCATTAGTAGGAGCTACATATAATGTTCACTTGAATGTGGAAAGTTTGCATAGAAAATGTAACATAATGGTGATGCCTCTCGATGATTTTGATATGATTTTGAGCAACGACTTCCTTAAAATGGTAAAGGTGGTATTATATCCACATCTCGAAGGTATTATGTTGATAAATTATAAAAATTCATGTTACATAAATTGTTATAGTTCTAGCATAGGGGCAATGGACAAAGCAACAACAATGGCACTTGTCTCTCCCTTGAGCATTGGGAAAGGCCTTAAGAAAGGCTTGAAGACATACCTTCCAACCATTTGGAAAATTACAGAAGACTATGTGATAGAAGTCCCAAATGCGGTTGTAAAAATATTAAGGGATTTTAATGATGTCATACCTAAAGGGTACCGAAGACTCTCTCTTCTTGTTACAATGTTGACCATAAGATTGAGTTGGTGTTAGTTATAATTTCCCCTATTTATGTCCCTTATTGAGTGCCACCATTAGACTTGGTGGAGTTATAAAAGCAATATGGTGAATGCTTAGAAACGGGATATATATAACCCCTCTAAAGCCCCTTGTGGTGCCCCAATATAATTCCAAAAGAAGAAAGACGGAGCCTTGCGCATGTGTGTAGATTATTGAGCCTTAAAAAAGGTAACCATAAAAAATAAATACCTTATTCCTTTAGTTTAATACTTGATGGATATATTATCAAGGGCTATAGTATTCACAAAGTTAGACTTGTGAAGTGGGTATTAGCAAGCATAGATTACTAAAGGAGATGAGTAAAAGACAACATATGTAACTTGGTATAACTTATATGAATTTTTGATCATACCATTTGGTTTGATAAATGTCCCTGCAACTTTTTCATCTTGATGAATGATGTGTTGTATGACTTTTTGGATAAGTTTGTGATGGTCTATTTAGACGATATTGTGGTTTATAACACTAATATGGTAGAACATATACAACACTTGAGAAAGTTGTTTAAAAGGTTATGAAAACATAAACTTTTCATGAAGAAGGAGAAGTGTGAGTTTGTGCAATCAGAAATCAAGTTCTTTGGACACTTGGTGAGAAAGGGCTAAGTGTGGATTGATCCAAAAAAGGTATAAGCAATTATTGATTGGCAGGTTCAAAACGTGATGAAAGAACTTATAAGCTTCCTTAGCTTAATGAATTGCTATTGTCGATTTATTGTGGGATATTCAAAGAAAGCAGCACCTTTGATGGATTTTTTAAAGAAGAAATAAGAGTGGTGATGGTCAGAGGCATGCAAAGGAGCCTTTGAGAAGTTAGAAGCTATCATTTCAACTAAACCTATGTTGAAATTGTTAGATTTTGATCTCCCTTTCAAGGTGCATACATATACTTCAAACAAGCTATTGGTGGTGTATTAGTGTAAAAAGGATATCTTGTTGCTTTTGAAAGTCGTAAGTATAATAGTGCTGAGCAACGATACTCAACATATGAGATGGAGATGTTGGTAGTAGTATGTTGCCTTAAAACTTGGTGGGTATACTGATTGAGAACCAAGTTTGTTGTCAATATGAATACTGTAGCTAACACTTATTTTAGGAATCAAAAGAAATTGTTTGCAAGGCAAGCCCAATGGTAAGATTTTTTTGTTAAATATTACTTTGTATGAGAGCATAAACTAGGAAGATGTAACAATGTGATAGATGAATTGAGTTAAAAAAAACGAAGTCATTGTAGCTTGTATACTATCACTCGAGTTGAATCGGATCTATTGGAGTAAACCAAACTAACAACTCCTTGTGATAGTCTTGATAGTCAAATTGTGCAACTGTGAAGGATGATGTTATGTGACTTTTGATTTGATGATGATGGGTTGCTAATGAAAAATAATAGTTAACTATATATGTTAAGTTTTGGTTCCTTGCAGAAACAATTGATAAAGGTAATGTACGACTCACAATGCTCACCCTAGAGTCCAACTAATGTTCGCACTCCTTTCCTGATCTTACTATTTTCCAAAGATAGAGAACGAAATTTAATTATATCTTAAAACTTGCCTTATTTGTTAATTAGTTAAACCTGAAAGAAAGGAGGAGGCAGGACTGTTGTAGTCTTTGCCTATTTCAGAAAAACCATAGCTATCAGTTCAATAGTCTTCATTGACGAGTTCCCAAATATGGATGACATGACTTCAATTATGGTGGTGGTTTATAAATTCTCTAAGTATGCAATCTTTCTGCAAACTCCAACTTCGTGTCCCTCAAATATTGCTGTGGTGCTTTTCTACAACAATATGGTGAAACACTTTGGTGTTTCGACAGGCATTATAAGTGACTGATGCACTCAATTTATTGGCTAAGTTTGGACATCTCTCTTTAACATGATAGGGTGTGAATTAAGGTTCTCAACTATAAATCACCCACAAATAGATGGCTAAATGGAAAGGGTTAATGGTTTGTTGGAAGAATAATTATGACAATATGTTAATTGTAAGTTAACAAAATTGGCTAAGTTTACTTGATACTGTATAGTTTTGTTATAACGTACATAGATTATGAGCTATGAAAAAAAAGTCCTTTTAAAGTTATTCTAGGACATCAACCTTTTACCACTGTTGGGATAGCGCAACAAATATTAGGAAAAATTGTCCAGTTATTTACTAATTTCGAAGGAAAAACATGAATTTTTAGATGAAGAAAAGGATAGTCTTCATAAAACATCCAAGCGAATGAAGAAATACGCGAATCAATAACGAAGACCTCTATAAGGTACTTTTTATACTTACTCCGTAGATTTAGAAAAAAATTAGTAGTAAATAGGTGCACCAAAAGTTAATGTCAAAGTATGATAGGCCTTTTGAGGTCTTTAGAAAGGTGGGAAATATAGCCTGTCAACTTAAGTTACCTAAGTGATTAAAGGTACATCCTATATTTCATGTTAGTTTTCTTAAACCATATCATAAGAATTCAACAGATCCAAACAAGAGTTAAGTAAAGAGAGCTCCCCCTATTTTAAGGAAACAATTTGGCAATCAAATTGAGAAGATTTGGGATCATCAAAAGAATTGAAGAATATAGTTTTTGATTCAATGGAAAAATGAATCAGTCTCAAAGGCTACTTGGGAGAAAGGCACTACTTTATGACAATTTAAATACTAAGTAAATGACTACCTTCAATTTCTTTTGACAAAATAGGTTCATCTTGTGGGGCTAGTTTGTTAGCCCTTTAACATTTTATGACCCTTTTGCTAGCTATTGGTGAGACTTGGCCAGCATCTAATATGGATTAGGTATGAGAAAGGCATGCCAAAGGAACCAAGGTGACTTAAAAAAGGAAGATCAGTATGGCTCGAGCTTTGACCAGCTTTGATGGACCATAGAGCATTGATTAGCTTGGCTTGAGCGACTTGGACGTGCCTTGGACATCTTTGGTGGGACTAAGGATGAAATGATGCTCAAATGATGAACCATAAATGAACAGATTAGACAATAAGTGAACATTGGTCAAACCATATATGAAGTGGTTCAAAACTTGGCTAACTTTTACCTTTGGATGAAGATCATTGTTGATGTGGCAAAGTTGATGGGATGAATCATCAAAGAAGTAGGAAGACATGGCAAAGAACATGAATGAGATGTCTTATCTTCATTTATCACATGTTCTTTTTACTTAAAAGTAGGTTAGTGAAAAGATATATAAACCACTCATTAAATTAGCAACTAAAGTAGTTGAGGATGTTAACCTTAAATTAAATTAGTGACCTGGTGGCCTTATGCTTGCTTTTTTGTATGCTTTTCCAAAAGCCTCCAAAAGCTTATAAATATCTCATTTGAGCAAATGTTTCATTCATTAGGGAGAGTTGAAACTTTTGTATCATTTGTATTAATTGAGAGCAATTTAAGAGCTGAAACTTTTATTGTAAAAGCTTTGTGTATCTTTCTCTTTTTATTGCTATCTATTTTCTTATTATTGGCTTAGTAAAACTCGTTAGTTTGCTTTAGCCTTAATGTGAAACACCTTAAATAAGAGAGATTTGTTAAAGTTGAGTTGAATTGTGGACGTTTAACTATTGAACTTAGACTTTAACTCTTTTTTGAGTGCAAAATTAGAGTTCCTTATGAAGTCTTTGTAACACTAAGCAATGTAGATGAGAAGGGTACTTATGGAGTTGGAAATAAGGGAGAAAGAGGCAACAATGATATATTGTAATAATTCTTCATCCTTTAAGCTTCAAAGAATCATGTATTCTATTTGGTGGAAGATGGTGATACAGAATTGGTCCATTACAACATAAAAGATCAAGAAATTGATATATTCATTGAACCTTTCATAATAACTTGATTTAATAAGAAAAGTACGATCAAAGTTTGTAATAGAAAAAATGAGTTGCAATCAAGGGAGGAGTACTCAATTTAACAAAAGAACGTATAATATTATATGCAACTAGTGTTTTACATTAAAAACAACATCATAAGTGATAACTAAAATTTAATAAAGTTATTTGGCGTATTTTGTTACACATTAAGTTTTTAATTCAATTTTCTAATCTTTAGGTACAACATCGCATCTATTATTTATTTTATAGTACCTTGGGTGTTTGATGTAATTTGAATTTAATTTAATTTATCATGAGTTTCACTGTATTAAAATTTTAATTTATTTTAATGTTTTCTATTTTATTGCTTTTTTTGGATTTGATAGTTATGTATTAAAATTCATGTTAATTTATATTGTTATTTGATATTTATGTTAGAAGACCCCTCCATAAACGATGCTAAAGGCCGAAAGCACCTAGTGAATGAATGTAACAAATTGCTATATTACCTGTGATATTGGTACATGTATACAAATGTGCACTGACATTTTTAGTTATACCTATTTTTTCATAGATCTATAAAGAATTACACAACAGATTTTAAAGTGTATATTTATAGTGATATTTTTCTTATTTTATAAAATGTTCTATAACAAATCGGGGATTGAGAGGAGTGCTTTAAAATTATTTATGAAAGATGATTTTCAAATTAATAAACTTAACAAAATTTACTTTTTGCTTGGTTTTGAATGATTTATAAAATGTTTAATAAATAAATGATTTTGTAAAGGAGATATTTCTCTGACCAACTGAAATGCAAATATTTTTTTGTAAAAAATGATCAATTTGAGTAATTTTAGGGGAATGATTATTATTTCAATAATTTAGTATATTAAAAAGCCTAAAGGTGAGTTTATTGAAGTTTGAATATAAAAAGGGGTAAAGATGAATTTTGATAAAATTTGATTTTTGAGCCACAAACTTCCATTAAATAATTTTACCTTTATTATTAGTTGCGTCTAGTCAAATGCATTCATATAAACTATAATTCTATTTTTTAGTCAAATAATGTTGACATTTTGAATGATAATAATTATAAATTAGCAATTGTTATTATTATTATTATTATTATTATTATTATTATTATTATTATTATTATTATTATTATTATTTACTTTGACAATTAATGTGTCTTTATTTTGAATATACTGAATAGTATAGAATCTTATTAGAAGGGTGAGCTTCCAATTGCTCCTTTGCGACTATAAGATTACAGGTTCAAGTCATAGAAACAACTTTTATGTAAAAATATAAAAGGAAGATTGCATACATTACAACCCTTTTCATATCCTTGCAAAGCAAGAAACCTTATGCACTGGGTATATTGACTTTAGTATAGAATCTTATTCTACAAATAGCCTTGACTTTTTATTTTGTTTTAAAAATTATTTGGATAAATTTGAATTTTTAGTCATAATTGGCAAATTATTTACGATCCAGAGTATGGATGACAATTGGCTAGCCTATGTGCCTAAAATTAGATATTTTCAATAGGTCGGTCCATGGTTAAACCAAACTCTTACCAGTGCGAGACCCAATTTTTTCAAATAAAACAACAACGTTTTGTTTATAAGAGCTAGGTCTTTGGTAGGGTTGAGTTAGGGTACTCCAGACCTAGACTCGATTAAAAAAAATTGTTTTATACAAGATTTGACTATGTCACCCTAATCCAGAGGATTAATACAAGGTTTGACCGTGTGCTCAATCTTATGAATTTACTATTGTTATTTATAACTAGAATGATTATTAATTGTAACTATTATATTATTGTTCAAAATGCCAGTACGATAAATTATTAGTTACTTTTTGGTAAGGTTGGGATTAAGAATGTCAATTTTAGCTCGGCCCTGTCCAGCTACTCAGAATATTAAAAATGACATTATTTTCTAATTTGTTTAAAAAAATATATGCAGGACCATGAGTTACTTAGCGGGTGCCTAGCCTGATACATTGACATCTCTAATTAGGATTGCAAACATAGGAGAAAAAGGTTTTGATTTTAAAAAACCCATCTTTATGAAGAATATTTATTTTTTGGTTTTATTTGTGAGAATAAGTATTACGTTAATTTATTTTAAAATCAAAATTAAGTACTTAATTTATGAGAAATTACAAAATTTTAAATATAGTTTTGAGTACTAATTTGGAATCAAATTCATTTGTAGTCTAATAGTCTTCTGACTTTTTAAAAGACAAGTGGTTGAGTTGAGTTCCAAGTCTAAAAGGTTGAAAGATGTTAAAAAGTACCGCGGTAGTATAGGGTTGAGATACAGCACCCTTAAACCCTTTGAAAACAACTTAACGCTGGTCTGTCTTTGGGGGGCTTTGTTTTACTCCTCTTCTTCGTCTACTGCGAAGCAATTGAGGAACTTAGATGCTGTAGCTGTCTATCTCTCTGCTTAACCCTTCCCAGACCTCTTTAACGCTAACCCAGACCACTGTTTGGAGTGACTGCCAGCCGCCTAAACCTCTCAACGCCGTTTGGTTTCTGTCTATCTGAAACTTTTCAGTTTCATCAAAGAACCATTAATGCATTCTGCCCACATTCAAGCCCTTGTCTGAATTTAGAGGCACGTACTTGCTAACGCTTCGGTAATTCTCTATCTTTCTATCGTTTCCCAAATCACCTCCTCATCCCAGGGTCTCTTTACTAGATGAGCTTTTCTTGTTGTGGCAGCAGATTCTGTCACATATGGATGTCTAAGCTCTGTGCTTTAGGGAAAGTAAGCTTCTTGTTAAGGGTATCTTGTTTGTTGGGTATAGTAAGCTTACAGGTATAATGGGTCTGTTGGATTCAGACAATGAACTGTGTAGCTCTTTCAGGTACCAGTTTGGTTCAGAAGTTTTCATTTGCTCTAGTCATTGCGAGACGTTTAAGTCGCTGGAGTTTTGACTCTGATATACGTGATGATGAATGTCACTGTATTGGGCAACCCCTGAATGGATTTTGTGAAAGGTCTGACTTTAATTATGATAGGCGTGCTCAAGAGAACTTGTCTGATAGGCAGCGATTTTTTCTTAATGCCAAGCAAGATGCTGTACGAATTCTTGACATTTTAAAACGGGACAGCCTAGGATTTGACACCGAAAAGGGATTAGATGATTTGCATGTAAGGGTTTCAGGCCTTCTGGTGAGGGAAGTTCTTCTGGGGATCTTGAAGAGTATAAACAATGAAAATAAAACGAGATCCGCCAAATTAGGGTTCAAGTTTTTTGTGTGGTCAGCTCAGCAGGGATATTACAGACACACAACCAATGCTTATCATTTGATTATGATGATATGTGCAAATTGTGGGGAGTTAAAGGCAATGTGGAGATTGAAGGATGAAATGATTGAAAACGGGTTGCCAACTACAGCTCGGACATTTAACATATTAATATGTGCCACTCGCGAGGCTGGTATGGCTAAGGAAGTTGTGGCGGAATTCATCAAGTCAAGGACCTTCAATTATAGGCCATTCAAGCACTCCTACAACGCAATTTTGCATTCACTTCTTCGATTGCATCAATATGCATTGATTGAGATGGTGCATGAGCAGATGTTAGCAGATGGTCATTCTGCAGATCTTTTAACTTATAATGTTCTTATGTGGGCGAAGTATAGGATGGGGAAGTTGAAAGAGGTTCACAGCTTGCTTGAAGAAATGGAAACGAGTGGAGTTTATCCAGATTTTCACACGTATAACATCCTTCTTCATTTTTTTGGTAAAGGGGATAATCCACTTAATGCACTCAATCTTTTAAATCATATGAAGGAAGAGGGTACTCATCCTAGTGTGCTCCACTTCACCACCTTGATAGATGGATTAAGTCGTGCTGGGAATTTGTATGCGTGCAGGTATTTTTTTGACGAAATGAGAAAATATGGATGTGAGCCAGATGTCGTTTGTTATACTGTAATGATCACAGGTTATGTAGTAGCAGGTGAGCTTGGAAATGCAAAGGCAATGTTTGCTGAGATGATCATCAAGGGCCAGCTGCCAAATGTTTTTACCTACAATTCCATTATTCGTGGGTTCTGTATGGAAGGTAAATTTAAGGAGGCATGCTCTGTACTTGATGAAATGGAATCTAGAGGATGTACTCCTAATTTTCATGTGTATAGCACCCTAGTAAGAAATTTGCTGAGATCTAAAAAGCTCTCTGAAGCTCACAGAATTATCAAAAGGATGGAGAAGGGTCAATATGCTCATCTAATTTCCAAGTTCAGAGGATATAGGAGACGGAAGTGGTGAATTGTGTGCCCCTGAAATAAGCCTGAAATGCTGGGAGATGATGCTTATTGATTTGTGAAGTTTTGAAAGGTAAAGTATGCTTTTTAGCTTGGTCATTCATTCTATGTAATGGAAAGCCAATTTTCTGAGTCATTAGGGACTAATTTCTTCCCTCATTTTGTCTCTTTTCCATAACATGCTATAATTGTTTGTTGATGAGCATTAGTTTTGAACGAACTACGATCATGCATATTGCAGTAAGTTTTTCCCCAGAGGTTGAGGGTGCTGTAGATATCCGTTGCTTGCTTATCTCAGCCAATGTCCTTTATGGCTCCTTTGTTTGCCTTATTCCAACCAAGAAAATAACTGATCTGTGATACCATGATGTTCATTTGTTTGTTACCTTAGTGCTGGCTTAAAGATTTTCATGTTTCATGCAGGATTACTTTTCATGTGAAACAACCAAATGTAAAGTAATTTATTCATGGAGCACAGACCAAACTGATGCTGTGTCTTCCAGTGACCTCATCCAGGTCCTGATAGCCAATGGTGTGATTTTTCAGCATCATCATTGGCTTTTATAAGCCGAAAAAGATCTCCCCAAAACTCCTGTGCGATTGCTTTTCAGCATGCTGTTGTTATGCCACATTGATCTGGGCAAAGCACTAGGGAACTCGGATGGTTTATAGAAACATAGCTACATCCCTAATTTGTGTCATGTGAAGATGGAGTCGTCCTGACTGAATCCTTTTCGTGCATGTGTTGGGTTGAAGTCTTGAATGTGCTGCAACCTTTCATTCTTGGTACTGAAGATTCCACCGGATAGAGAATGATGAAGATCTTCTGAGAGTTTCATTTTTCAGGTAAATTTTGTCACAAATAAGTTGTTTTTCTTTTCTTAATTAGAGAAGAAAGTAAAATGTATCAAAATGTAATTCCCGATTACAATTGAAGGATAGACAAATTTTGTTTTAAGACTTGAAATAAATCATTAGTAGGCGTGTATAACAAGGAATATGACTATTAAGAACAATTATTGTATAACACTGTTACGTATGCATCAAACCATAAGCGTCACTGAGAGTTTGGTCCGGTAAATATTAAGCTAATTTAGCATTTATATCTTTTTTCTCTTCGTGTTCTATTATACAGTACCTCTAAAGAGCATAAATGCATTCGCAGGAATCTTGTAATCTGCAAGTCTTCCTTTATATAAGTACATCTATAGATAATTCAATTTGTCTTTACTGTTTAATACTTCCCAATATTGGAAGTTATGCCTTTTGTCTTTAATTTTGTTAATCTTTCCTTGCTTGTATGTTATAAATTCGAATTATTATAAAAAGATAGGGTTTCACCTAAAACTTTATCTTGCATATTATAAGATATCTTAGGGTAGATATTAGTAATTCAAAATATAAAGTGCTTGTAGACGCTAAACAAATCAAAAAGAACCTTTCAAGTGTGTTATAAGAAATACAAATCTCTTATATTTAATACATAGCAATGTAACTAGAAGTAAAATAGGATGAGGGTATACTTCTATATACGAGTAACATATAGAAAGGAATATATAATAGATAATGTTAACTCAATGATTATTAGCTAGTATGTTCCTAGAAATTTATGTGGAGAAGCATTATTTTCTTTATATTTTGAATCATAATTTTTTTTTAAAATAATGATAAAACTCTTTTTGAAATATGAAAAAATTTAACACCTCAATTGAATTACGTAGAAGGGTGGGAAATGGGAATGCTTAGGAAAAGTAGGATTTTTTTGAAGTCAAAAGAAAAAAAATAGGATTCAAAACTTTTGATGCTATACTGACATAACCTATAATATAGTTGTTGAAGTTAGAGATGTTATTTTCTTTGAAAATATTTTTCTTTAGGATTAATTATAAAGAATTCTAAACTTCGGTCAATTTTGCAATTATAGTCCAAACTTTAAAAAGTGACAATAAAATGTTCAAACTTTTAAAAATTTTAAATTCTAACCCAACGTTAATGTCCCCGTTATCTTTACTGACGGAGCAGAAACTCTAATTAATAAATTAATAGAAGTGACTTAGATTAATGAAACGATCAACAAGATTAAATCTCTAAATCTGTCTGATGATCCCTCCTCCTAAACGCAAACATCGTTGTTTCTCTGTTCCATAGCTGTCGTTTAATCCCTCAACCCTTCCCACTGTCACATTGCCATTAGTCCTCATTCTATTTTCTCATGAATTTTCATCGTTTAATCCCTCAACCCTTCCCATTGTCGCATCGCCATTCATTCTCAACCTATTTTCTCCCGACGCCCTCACCTTCTTGCATCACAAGAAGCTCATTTTGCCTTTCTCGATGCCCTCAACCCTTCACAATCAGCCACGTGAAGGTTAGGTTTTTATTACGCTTTGTTTAATTTTGCAGATGTTGATAATCATACATAAAATTAGATGCGATCGAGATAGAGAATACATTTCTTGCTTAAGATTTTGTTGTCTTCTTTTATATTAGTAGCCATATGCCCAACTTCAGTTACTAAGTACCACCAGTTATTATGGCAACTGTTTCACTAGTTTGGTTATTTGATCCACTTTTTTCTTTTGCTACGCAGACCTACAAAAGAAAATAACAAATTTATTAATATTGTTAATAACAAGCATTCGTTGGTTTTATTTACACTTTACACCCCATCAAATATAGTTTATAGGTTTACTAATCATGTGGCCTCTCTTCACCATTATTGGCATTTCATTCTTTGTTGGGTGAATTTATGAATAGAAATCATTAAAGAATTGGATCCTTGATTCTCAAAAGGATTACTTGAATATCTAATTCCTAGAATGATTCTCACACTTTTAATGGCGTAGTTCATTAGATGATTATGTCTTGACTCCACCCTTTTAATCTATAAGATAATGTTGTCTCAACTCTCAAATCATAGAGGAGGAGAAGTAGTTTGCAAGATCAACTATTATGTACTGTTGATTTGTCCTAGTTTTCACAATCTTTATGTACGTAAAAGGCACCTCTAATTTTTAAATTCTATTTGTTAGAAATTTTAAAGATGAGACTAATTAAATACTTGAATGATTTAAGAATGTCCATTAAATCTTCAATGATTTATTTGCTTCATGAAAAATTCTTATGATTTTTTTTACAAGCTTGAATGTGTAGGCCACAATAGTGCTGCATTTAAGGTAGTAATGGAATATTTGTATGATAATGTTGTAACAAGATAAAAAAATATGGGCAGGAAAAAAGTATATGTAGCTTTCGTTGATTATGCACCTGGAATGTATTTAACCTAGGAAGAGTGTCAAAGTATTGTCAATAAATTCAAGGGTATTATTTATTGTTCTTTTGATAGTGTAGCAGAAGCTGGAAGGATATATTATCAATTTTCTCAAGAGAAAGCATTATGTTTAATGATAAAATAATTGTAATATACATTATTTTTATATGTGACAGTTTAATTGGATTCAATTATAATTAATATTGATATTTCTATATAAAATTCGAAATTTGAATATTGATTGCCCCAATTACAAATGAGAAGATAAAGTTATGGATATCAAATGCTATGCTTAACATTGATCAACATTTTTATGAATGTGTTAATACAAATGTTAGTATTTCAATTATTGTTTTTAGCAATGCCAATCGTATAAATTTATGTTAATAAATTTCAAATTGAAGTTGTCTTGTAAGCATGAAAGTTTGTTATTGTCAGAAAATATGTCAAACAAGTTATGTTTGTTGGGGTAAGAGTCTTATTCGGAAGATGTATTGTTGTTCGCTAGAAGTACGTATGTGTACAAATATATCTACGTAATGCATATTTTGTATAAGTTCTAATATTTGTGTTTATATCTTTATTTTGTAGGTCCCATGCGATTTCATAGCTTGGGTGTCAAATGTAAGTACGACAAAAATGGAAAAATTATAATAGTTAGAAAAGCAAATGTAACTATTATGTTTACTGGGACTCTTGTTAAGGAAAATTAAGGGTATATGGTTTCATTTAGTTGCATTCTATGGATCATTTCTTATACAAATTTAAATACAACCATTTGCAATTATAGTAATACTCCAATAGGATTACCTGGATGTTTGGGAGGAGTATTCCTGAATACTCAAAAGAAATAGAAATAGCTTTGAAAGAATTAGAGGATCTTGAGTTTATCGGGAAAAATCCTCAAAAGCATTGGGCCAAAAATGGAA
>JANZXR010000007.1:16543782-16572066 GCA_027575705.1 Erythroxylum echinodendron
TAATGAGTATTATACCATAAGGGATATGGTATATTACAACATTGGGAGGAGTATTCCTGAATACTCAAAAGAAATAGAAATAGCTTTGAAAGAATTAGAGGATCTTGAGTTTATGGGGAAAAATCCTCAAAAGTATTGGGCCAAAAATGGAATATTGTGCAAAATAGAAATAATAAACCTAGATCTTACTATTGAAGATAAACCTCTTAAACATGTTACCCCTCTGATGGAAGCCCAATTCAGAAAACATGTTGAAGCTCTTCTGGACTTAGGAGTTATAAGACCATCATCCTCAAGACACAGAACAATGGCCATGATGGTATATTCAGGAACTTCCGTAGACACAAAAACTAATGGAGCAATAAAGGGTTATCAGTTCAGGAGACATAATATGTTCCTATTTTTGAGTTGTTTTAGGAACCAACTTAGAAGGGTAGTTCAAGAGACGTAATCAAAACAAAAAGAGCTGCATCATTTAGACTTTCTAGCAGAACATCAAACATTATCAGAGATAAAAAGACAATGAAATCTTTAGCAAGAATTTATTCTCTATCTCGATAAATCGACTCTTTGTGGAGAAAAAAAGCGTAATAAAAACCTAACTTGCAAAAATAAACAAACCTATAATAACATGTAATAAAAACCTAACCTTCACGTGACGGACTGTGAAAGGTTGAGGATGTTAAGAAGGGCAAAATGAGCTTCCATTGATGCAATGCGAGAAGGGTTGAGGGCGGGGCAAAATGAGCTTCTAGCGATGTGAGAAGTGCTAAAGGTGTCGAGACTGTGATATCAAAGAGAAGAGAGTGAGAGTGTGGGCGAAAGCATAAGCCAAACAAACATATTTAGGTTAATTGATTTAGAACGACGGGGTGAGAGTAAGATCAATCTGAGTGACAGCTGGGTAAGGTTATAGATTCACAGTGGGTTTTGCAAACTGAAGAACAAAGGGGGTTAGATTATTTGAACATAATGAAGTTGTTTACTAAAGTGATTAAATGACATAACCTACTAAAGTGATTAAACGATGTCGTTTAATTAATTAGGATTTTTAATCTTAACCACCTATTGTGTCTTATTAATTCGGGTTCCTAGACACGTGGCATGGCTACGTAAGCAAAGATAACGGAGATACTAACGTCAGATTAGAATTAAAAAATTGAAAGTTTGATCATGTTATTGTCATTTTAAAGTTCAAACCATAGTTACAAAATTGACAAAGTTTGAGGTTTTTGTAAATAACCCTTTTCTTTTTTGGAAAGTCATTATAAATAATAGATTTGAATCAATAATTCAAAATAGTTCTTTAGTATTAATAAGTTAATATGTGATAATAAAGCTACAGTATGAAAATGTGTATTTAAAAGAAAGTTGAAATCTAATGGAATTATTGATAAATATAAAGCTAGATTAGTTGCATCAGGTTTTATATAAAAAGAAGATACAAGTTATTATGATACTTTTTTCAATTATTCTTAAAACAACTACCACTAAAGTCTCATTAGATGGAAGAAATTGAGAGATTTAAAGTTAAAGAATAAGAAAATAAGGTTTGTAGGCTAGTTAAGTTTCTATATAGATTAAATCAAGCACCAAAAAACTGGTATGAAAATTTTGAAAAAGTTGTTTTGTTTTATAGTTTTGTGTTTAATAGTTTTGATAAAATTTTTATCATAAAGTGATTAGTATTAAATTTGTTATTCTATATCTTTATGTATATGATATTATAATTTTTGGTATAAATATTAGTGTTATCAATAATATAAATTTTGATATTAAATATTATGGACCAACATATGTAATTTTAAGGAGGAGATTAATTAGAAATGAAAAAGAAATTACTTTAAACCAAATATTCTACTGATAACTAAAGAAGTTTACTTATTTTAATTTAAAATATATTTAACTTTTTATGATTCCAATGTACATTTGAAGAATAATATAGGTGAACATGTTTCTTAATTGAGATATTCACAAATGATATGATTACTTTTATAGACTACACCTGATATATCATATTTAATAAGTAGGTCGAGTAGATATATACAAAACTTAGAAAATAATATTAGAACATATTAGAAAGACAATGTGATTCTAAAACTATAATTGAATTGTTAATTTAAAAACAAACTATTTTCAGTTATACCTATATAATGTGATTCTAAAACTGTAACTGAATTACTAATTCAAACACATACTATTAAGAAAATAAACAGACAAATTCAAGTAAGATATAAATTAGAGAAATAAACATTAATTAATTTATGGACTAAAATTTATTCAATCTGAGCAAAATTTTGTAGACATTTTAACTAATAATCTTTTTAATAATGGATTCTTAGAATCATTGAGTATTGGCCTAAAGCATATAAAGAAATTATGTACAAGATAAACTCAAACGTTTATTATTAAAAATATTATGTAAGAGGTTTAATGTGAAGAAAAATCTGCAATATATGACTTTTTTTTGGTAAGTCAAAAAAATTAATAAATGAAACAAAGATATGTACAAAAAGTTCACGCCCAAGTGCCACGGAAGGCACAGGGATATCTGTAACTAAAGAAGGAGCAATCCTACAACCACTCAACAACAGAAACACTTATACTCAACCTGATAATACCAAAGAAGCTGTAATCTGAATGAGAAACCTTAACTAACTAATTTTCAATCCCAGTTGAGCAAACCAAAAAAATATTAAAGGGAAATTCGCTCGTGAACTACCTTAGCCCAAAATCAACTGAATGTCCATAAAGAAAGCTGCCTCGAGGAAATGACAATATTGCACCACCGAATGTAGGCATGGCAAGACATGGCCTATCCGAAGAGAACCTCACTTGCTATAAACCTAGAAAGTTCTGAATAATCAACCTGCAAAAGTTAGATAAGAACCAAACTAAATAATTACCTCCTCTGTGTGTATAGGCTGAGAAGTTCCCTAACTTGGGAGATTACTCCGAGAAACACTCTCTCCACAACCTTGGCTTCATTCTTGAAAGTTCTGCCATTACGTTCAGTCCAAATATGGTAAACAGTGGTGGAAAACAGAAAAGGGTAGTGGATTATGGCTGAGAACCTGGAACAGGAAACAATTCTATACCAGGAGAGGATAGCTGAAAGGTTAGGGTGGTTAAGGGTGGGCAGGTTGAAATAGGTGAGGCACTGGTCCCAAATTGTTTTAGAGAATGTGCATTCAAAGAATAAGTGGTCTACGGATTCATCAGCTGAAAGGCACAGAGAACAGTGGTTAGGAGTATAGAGGTAGGAAAGTTTGTCCCTTGTTTGCAACTTTTGCAGGAAGGCAAGTTATAAGGTAAAGGAGCACCTAGGTTTACTTTATTTGGACCATACCAGCTTGTGCCAAGGAACATCTGGTAAGGCGGGTCGCAATAATTGATAGACTGAAACGTTGGTATATTGTTTGGTGGGGCTAGCTAACTATTCCAAGCAGTCTGGTCAGGAGCTATTAGGGAAACACCCTGGTGGATCAAGATGCCTGATGAGGTCTATGGAAACCTCACACAATCTCCAATTGTCATTGATTATGACATTAGAAACTCGTGCTGTGAGCGGAAGCTCCGAACCATTAATCACTCTCGGTGTAGACAAGGTCCTCAGAATACCTCGCGGGTGCCATGGGTCCTGCCAGGAAAGAGTAGATATACCGTTTCCAATCCTAAATCTGAATTGATGACACAGCTTGTCCCTAACTGTTAAGATCTTTCTCCAACTCCAAGAACTATTATAAGTAAGTTGAGCACTCCAAAAAATTTTCCTGCGCAAAATGATTGCATGGACCCACTTTACCCATAAAGCTTCCCTATCTTCAAACAAATTCCAAATCTGCTTTCCGAACAGAACATGATTCCATGTAGTCAAATGTTCAACTCCTAAGCCCCCCTCCCCTTTTAGGTTGACAAATATCACTCCACTTAACCTTAGCCTGAATATTAGAACCTGCCTTACCTGCCCATAAAAAATTCCTAAGCTTAGCCTCTATGTCCTTCAGGATGGAAGAGGGAAGAATAAAATGTGAGGACTAGTAGACATGGAAAGATGAGAGAACATAAATACCAATTGAAGTCTGCCCGCATAAGAAAGGCTTTTATGGGTCCAGCGATTGATCCTATTGTCAATTCTTTCTATAAGAGAAGCATAATCCCTCCTAGATAAATGACCTGTAATGAGAGGGACCCCTAGATACTAAATAGGGAGAGATCCTTGCTGAAGACCAGACACGAGTTTCATCCTATGGCATAGATAACTAACATCTGGGGATAAGAAAAACTGACTTTTAGAAGTATTCATGTCCATGCTAGAGAACATAGAGAATGTACAAAAGGAATCAAGCAAAAGCTGAGCTGAAAACAAGTCCACATGACAGAACATTAAGAGATCATTTGCAAAAAGAAGATGATTAATCTTAAGACCTTGACATCTCCAATGGTATTTAAACTGAGGAGAGTTTTCTGTATTGACTCTCAAAGTCCTAGAGAAAACTTCCATGCAGATAATGAAGAGGAAAGGTGATAACGGATCACCCTGTCTTAATCCAGATTTACCTTTGAAAAATTGAGTGGGTGACCCATTAACCAAAATGGAATACGAAGGGGTGGTGATACATTCTTTGATCCACTCAATGAACCTCATTGGTAAGCCTACTGCTTCGAGAGTGTTGAGAAGAAAATCCCAATGAATATAGTCATAAGCCTTTTGGAGATCCACTTTGAAAGCACACCTTTTGTGAGAATTGGAAATATGATCGTTCTTGAAGATCTTTTGTGCTAAAAGGATGATGTCCCCTATTCGGCGATTCTTGATAAAGGCACTTTGATTAGGGCTAACTATGAGAGGGAGAATTTGGCTAAGTCTATTTGCTAAAATTTTAACAATTACCTTATAGATCATGTTGCAACAAGAGATAGGCCTAAAGTCTTGGACAGTGGAGGGGTGAATAGTTTTGGGAATAAGGGATATGAATGTGGAGTTAAGCTCTTTAAAGAGTTTGCCATGGATAAATTTTTTTTGAATAGCTCCAGTAACTTCTTCCCCGATAATAGGCCAAGCCTGTTTATAGAAGTACCCATTAAAGCCGTCAAAACCAGGGCCTTATTGGGATTAATAGAGTGAAAAGCCTCTCTGATTTCTTGGGGTAAAACTTCAGGAATGACAGCATTAGAAGGAATATCCCCTGGGGGATTGGGAAAAGGTGAGCTACAAACTCCTTGGAGGGGTGAAGATTCTTAACGGACCCAATAGATCCTTTGAAGTAATCAAGAAATTGAACCTGAATATCGAGAAGCCCCACAACCCTACTGCCATTTCCCACATCAAGAGAATATATGGAATTTCTGTTTCTATTGGCAAGGAGAGAATTATGAAAGAATTTAGTATTCCAGTCTCCTTCTCTAAGCCATTTGATCCTAGAGAACTGTCTATAAAATGATTCCTGATCCTCAAGAGATCTATAAAGCTCTCTAATGGTCTCAATCTCCCTAGCTAGCAGAAGGGTAGATCTAGGTGATAATTTCGGTTGGTCCTGAATGTGGTTCAGATTGGCATGACAAGTCTCAACTCTAGAATTGATATCCCCAATCTGAACATAGTTCATAAGTTTGAGAGCTTGCTTAACTATCTTTAGTTTAGTCACTACCCTAAACAATGGAGTACCTAGAACAGGGGAGGTCCAAGCTTCCTCCATAGTCCACAGGAAATTGGGATGAGCAGCTAAGAAGTTAAAGAATCTAAAAGGGGAAGGATGCTTCTTCTGGGTACCGATCGACTTCACCACTAAAGGAGAATGATCTGAAATATGAGGGTTATGGATAACACAATGAGAAGTTAGGAATCGAATGCTCCAAGCAGAGTTGACAAGAGTCCTATCTAGCTTTTGAGCTGTGAAGGAATCTCTTAAATGTTTATTGGTCTAAGTAAACGTAGGACCACTGGAGTTTAAGTCGAATAATCTGTTATCCCCTACAAATTGCCTAAAATCTTTTTGACTACTCAAGACAGAGGCACTAGGAGGGTCAGCTTCCTGAGGATAGAGAAACGCATTGAAGTCCCCTGCAAGCATCCACAGATATTGACCAATAGACGAAGAGATGTTGGAAAGATCACACTAAAGAAGCTTCCTATGGTTAGGATTATTGGCTCCATAAACACAAGAAACTAGGAAGGTATCTGTATAATGTCTAGGGTGTAATTCCACATGGACAAACTGATCAGAATAGCTAAGGATAGAACACAAAAGGATTTTTGGATTCCAAGCAATCACAATCCTAGCATTAGACGAGTGAGATAAGTTGCTAAAGCTGTCCCATCTAGGAAACAAGGAATTGTAGACTGTATTCAAATAGACTGAAGACCTAATCCTAGATTCAACTAAACAAACAAAAGAAGCAGGGTATTTTTTAAGCCAAGCACGAATAGCATGCTGTTTATTGGCGTGATTAAGACCCCTTACATTCCAAAACACAAAATCCATATCCAACAACCAGCTAAGCCGCAACCTAATACTTATGCTTTTTCCTAGCTTTCCTAGTCTGCCTAACTGAGACACCCCTTCTGCCCCCCCACAGTCCCTGGACTAGAAGGTCTCAATTCAGAAATAGGAGATGGAGTTATACCTGTCTGATTTTCTGCCAGGGCAGTAGACTCCCCGTTGTCGCCACTGATTTCTTCTAGTGGATGGAAGGGTAGGTGACATGTTGAAGAATTCGCTGCTATACTAGCCTCCGTATCAGCTGTTACTTTCTTTTCCTCAGTGATGTCCTGCTGTAGTGGTCCTACCACCTTGGATAATTCCATGGAGCTCACCAGAGTAGGGGCAATTTCTGGACTTTATTTGGGACACTTTGCTGGTTGCTCATGGGTCAAATGTAGCCCAGGTTCCCTGTTTTTCTCCAGCTTTTGGTGGAAACCAATAGCAAAAGTTTTCCCTGTAGGTGGCCAAACCTTCCTCTGCTCTCTCGCATATGGCTGCCATTCATACTCGATTTTGGCTTCCCTAAAGAAGAGTTGCCCATCCTCACTATACGTAGCCAATGGAACGTAGATGGCCATTGCTTTGTCAGTTCCAGTTCCACGGACAATCGAGCATAGTTGATCCTGGTCATTCGTGCCGTTGGAGTATCCATTAGCAGAGGAAGCCCCATTGCACTGGCTATCCCGCCTAAGCCTTCGGCATTCCAGTATTCAACTGGGATATCATAGAATCGTGCCCACACCGGGGCCTTATGAATCTCTTCCACTTCACCACCATTTAAGCTCCACTGCCGTAGAAACAAAGGCTTACCTTGAATGTGCCATGGTCCTCTTTCAACCGCAGATTTCATACCCTGCTTAGAATCAAACCGAAAAAGAAAGTTGTTGGAGCTGGTAATCAATGTCTCCTGTAGCCCAAATTCTGCCCATGATCTTGTCAAGGCTCGTTGCACCACTGGGTAAGCTGGTCTCTTCTCCAAAAAGAACCCTATCAGCGCAGTTCGAAACTTTGAAGCCCCCTTCTGCGCGAGCTCCGAGGGAGGAATTACGAAGACCTGGTTCTCCCTAACTTCTGGAGGGTAAAAATTGAGCTCCGATGCCTCAGATGAAGCCCCACTACTTGCCTCCACAACGACCTTCCAGGATCTGATCGAAAGCTCTCTCGCCAGAATCGCACTCTCTCTATTTTTCAAATGTTGATTACTATCAAACTCTGTATATTGAGGATGAGTGTTTATCTGATGAACTATTGACAATTTGGAAACTATCGTAGACGTGGAGGCCATTAATAGATGACTTGTTAAAGCACTTCCATACTTTTCTTATACTCATGGCGTAATGCTTATTAACATGTGATAGTAGGTTGAGTTTATAATTCTTAATAGCTTCAAGGAAAGAATTCTTACAACGTGGAGATCATATACGCACATGTTGGAGGGATCACTTAAATAATTGTAGTTGTGAGGCCACGAGATAAGATAAAATTCTCATAAGAATCAAAAGATGTTCACATGGACATTAATAATACAATATATTAAGAATTGCATGGACATTAATAATACAATATATTAAGAATTGAACCTAAACCAGTACTATGTACATAACTAATTAAGTATGAGTTAAGGAAACAAGTTTAAGACAATTTCACTATGGTTCTTTCAAATGAATTAGTTAACATTAACCATATGTTCAAACTTGGAAGACAATTATATTGATTATAAGATATTTTGTTGCCTTGTTTTTGTTTATCTTAAGCACATCTCTAAGCAGAATTTTCTATATCTATCTTTATTTTAATTAATATTTTTTATTTTTGGGTAAAAAGATAAGGGTTTATTGATAAGAACTCCCCGCAGACGTATAAATTGAAGAGATATTAGTAGTCTTTTAATTCATATTTTGAGATTGTAGAGTAATCATCAACATTCGGTATGTAACAAGCCACATAATTTTAAGACATCTTAATTGTAGTTCTTCATAGTTAGCATTTCTTTCCCTTTTCTTTTAATTATATTTTAAAAGATATTATTTTTATTATTTATTTTAATTGATTAATCTATATTTGTTGCAATGTTTCTAAAAACTAAAGCGAATTAGTCGATTTAACTAGAATAACTAGTAACTAGTCAAATTTTCAGTTCAATTTGTAATAATAACTTTTATATATGAAAATTAGTTAGTTAATTAGTAAACCGATTAGTTTTATAAAGTAATCTTTCTTAAATCTTAAAGAAATATTTTTGGGTCTCCTTGTTTAATCAAAAATTTGTAACCTATTTAATGTTTTTTAGTTGTTACCACTGGTCTCTTATTGCAATAGGTTTTCTTTAAAATTTTTTAATTACATTCTAATCTGTTTGATGCTATGCTATATATATTATTATGGTGATCGATTTTCGTACAACCTTTGTCATGATTGATTTTAAAATAAGAGAAAAAACTTGGTAAGATTGCAATTTCTTACACTCCTTTCATTTTATAGGTATACATTATATTTTTTCTTTTTTGACTCTCTCATAAAAAGATTATAGACTTGCGATATACAATGATCTGTTGATTACTAGTTTTCTATGAAGAGCATCACTTATTTCATACACCAGTTTGGATCTATAGCTCCTTCTTTGCCTTTTCTTCATAAATTTGTTTTTTTTTTGTCCTGCTTCCTAATATTATAAGTTGTACAAACTATGTACAAGGTAAGCTTTGTTTCTATTTTAATTTTTGTCTCTTCACGAAGTAGGAGAAGAGTTTTGTAAAAAGCAAATACATTCTTATTCCAAAAGGAAGTGAATGCTTTTAAAATGATTTTTAAGCTTACCCAAATTAAAACAACATTCTTAGAACTTATCTGCCTTGTCATAATTTTCCAATATGTTTTTTAAATAAAAATTATTAGTTTTTCAATATGTTTCTCAGGAACCAAACATGAAAAAGTTTGTCTTTTTTATAATACTTTTTTCAAAGAGTTTCTTTATCGAAACCAAAAGTGCAATTTGCTTTTTTTCTATTTTTTTATAGCAATGATAGTCTTTGAAGTTCGTTTTCCTCAAGTTTACAATTTCTTGATTTGCTTTTTTTAATTATGTATTGCATACAACCTTTGATTGATTGAGTTGAAAAATCTTGAAGTCTGAAGGTTTTAGTAGGCTTTTTTAGTAGTTTTTTCCGTATAATGACTAAAAGCTAAAGAGGAGCAATCCTGAAACTTAAATGTATCTACCATAGGTTAGCACACAATTTTTGTGATTATATGTTTTCTTACCAATTCTTTCCGTTTTGCTTAACATCTCCTTTTATATGCACTTACTATTTGCTTCTTAGGAAATATTCCCTAAATATTTCCCAATATATGTGCATTTTTGGAGGTAGTCGACAGTAACAAACAGATATTTAGTTGTGAAAAAATGTCTTTCTATTATATAAATATTTATTTTGTTAATGGCTAGTTAGTTGAAGGAGCCATTTATATTACAAACTTCTATTTCAATCTTTATAAATGTGGTTAACTCAATTTTAAGTTGTGGGTGTAATTTTGTAACGTAAATTTAAACCATTTATGGTTAGTTTGGTCTCTTAGGATTGTTACTGATTTGGAATATGTTTTAAACATCATTAAAGAAATTTGAAGATTATCTCGTCTTCCAATTCTTTAGCATTAAGCTATTATCATAGCTTTTGATCCATCTTTTTTTTACTATGACTATATTTTCTAGGTTTTTCTTAATTTCTATGCGATAAGTTCTAGCAATTATTGTTTGTTGAATCCTTAATGTATTACACTCCAAGGCACAGGTAAGAAAGAGTGTATTAGGAACCTTCTAGCATTTTAACCATGTTATTCAAGACACTTATTTAAGTATATTACATTAAAAAAAAACAGTTTGCTTATGTAGATTATTGTTTCAAATGATAAGAGTGATTTCATGAATCTAATTACGAACTGTGTTGTTATTTCAAAGTCAATTTTTATAAAGTCCTTTAATTTCTTGCTCTTTAACCTCTTCATACTTGAAAACTATAAGTGCCAAAAAGGCTTAATTTCTAACATTAATGTCATAATATTTATGCTTCGTTTCCTTTTCCTTTTGTCAACCATTAGTATATGCTTCAAATTTATTAATTATTCACAGAATCATTGAATAACTATATGTTAGTCACTAATGGCACCCAAAAAAGGGGTAAGATTTTTATTGATAAATTTTAGAAAATATTATTAACTCAGTGTATTGATGAACATAATTTATAAAGAATGAAAATATGTTATAAAATAAATAACACTTAAGTAATAATGGAAAAAGATTAAGGAAATAGAAACGTAAATTAATTTATAACGATTCGGTAAACAAGTCTTACTTACATCCATTTCTAAGACTCTTATTGGAATTTCACTATAACTTTTCTTTTAAGGTGAAGAATAATTTTTATATGATCTTTTCTTGATAAAGGAGAACTCTTTTGCAGTCTTACTTAACAGCAAAGATGTTAAAGTAGTACTCTAAAGGTAATCACCTTTAGCATTTTTGTACAAACTTTATTTTGATTAATAAAGTGAAAGGTATTTTTCATTGATTTAATATTTGTTTATATAAGAATTGATATTGATCTTAAATTGAATTAATGAAGTCTATGATACAAAACATAGCATGAAGGAAATCATGATGAGATCATGATAATGAGATTCCTATCATGTGAAATTATGTTCGTATCTAAATAATCCCTAGTCATAGGATTAGTAAGACAGGACATTATTAATCCAGACAGACTAGTACATATTATACTCCTTAATTTGATCAAGCAGTGGATCTCATAAACTGTAAGCATGAGATGTTTAGAGTTAACATGTGGATGCTTACTAAAGGTAGTAAGTACATCGGATGACTTGCTATGAGATTATCGTATAGATGATCTATCAAATGTCAATGATTAATCTCATTATATCAATGGTACAAATATTCTTAGACTTGAGGTACTCAAGGATATCTTGGACATTAATCTTGTACATTGACCTTATTCTTTGTTACCTCAAGACGAGGTCACTCTTAGGGTGGTGATTGAGTATAACTATTTGTATTCAAAGGTAATTGAGTAGACAATAAAGGATTCACCACTCTTGATAGAAAGAGATGATACCCACGACCTCTTGTTGGGGTCATTACTCAGGAATCTCTGGCTAGAGCAATTATATGTCATGAAGAGAGTCTTCAATGACACGTAGAGTAATGAGATCCTAGGATAAGAATTAACATCACTTGGACTAGATGTGATGTAGTCAGTCTAGTAGGAGTTAACACATAGCCCATACTCCGAACCAAGTGGGGTATAGTATAGTGAAAGGAAGAATTGGACAGTAATTGTCTATAGAAAGGTTCATAAGTTGGATAATTAACTATTGAAGAGTTCGTGTGTTAATCCACTTATATTATAGTAAATTGGCATCATGAAACCCTTCATGATTTGATTGAATTAAGATTAATTCAAGTGCCTAAAGTAATCGGGAACCTAAGGGTCACACATATAAAAGACCGGATGAAAAACATAGTATCTATGGCCAATTTTAAGTAGGCCACAATTGTGACTTATAGGCCACGATCGTGGCCGAAGGTGAGCCCAGGCCACGATCATGGCTCAATTAGCCATGATCATGATAGAGGGCACGAATAGGTACATAAGTGAGTTCTTCACTTATGTACATAAGGTTTTTACACTTTTTACACACTCAAGTGAGAGGATAGGGGCTCTAGAAGAGTTCTAGAGTGAGAGAGAGAAATCTAGAGCCTTGTTCTTGCAATTTATGCAAAAGTTGCATGAATCAAAGTTCATGTAACAAGATTCTTGATCTATCTTTTCATATTGAGCATCTACTAGAACTCATCTAGTTTGATGCTCAAATTCACCCTTATACATTGTTTCTTCATCTTTTTTGTGTGTTGTTGGTTGATCAAGGAAGGGTTTGGTGTTTTCAACAACCCAAACAAGGAGAAGAAACAAGAAAAGAGAAGAAATATAAGGTAAAAGGTTTTATATTTTATTTTCTTTTACATATCCTTGAATGCATGTATGATTCAGTGGTTTTCGGGTTATCATGGTATCAGAATCTTGATTCCAACACTTTTGCTGCATTTGTATGCATGTGATGCATGCAACCATGGCAAACCCAACAAAAGAGGAACATTAATGTCATTTAGAACACTTCTAAGTATAATATACAAAACCTACTAGAAACTTACAACTCAAAATATCTCACTTTATCACTTTGGTAAAACTAAAGAAGCTTACTCTCTCAAATATGAAACAATGAATGCTCAAATGCTTAATAAACATTTAGAAATTATGTATAAGACATTTAAATGATTTTATGATGCACAAACTAATGAGACATTCAAAACAATACTAGTCATTAAAGCCAAAAATTAGCCATGAAATTGACTAGTTCTAGCATTTTGGTCGACCACTATGTCATATTGGTCGACCAATGTGCATTTAATGCTAATAACCAACTAGTTGTTTCTTATTAGTCGACTACTAGGACATATTAGTCAAATAATGTGTCTTTTAGAGGAATATTTTACGATTACATCATCATAATTGTTGAAAAATGTGTTAGTAAATACTCTAGTTACATATTTAACTGGCATTGATCAACTACTAACCTATATTAGTCGACCAATCCCCCAAAAGTATGATTTAAATAACTTCAAATACTTAAACTTGATTTGTTTAATGCAATTATAATTAAAATAACTTTCAAAATGTTCCCCGTGTTTGAAAAATTAAAAAGAACACAAACTTTAATACCTCTTAATGAATGAAAAGACTCGTGTAATGAAGTAAGATGGAATGTTTATAATGATGAGCCTTTAAGATAATAAAATTAACAAAATTAGACTACAATTAACACTAAAAATAGGAATGATCTTGATGTGCCTTGATCTTTTTTTTTTTCTTGATCTTCACTTTAAAGGTTGCAAACTTTAACTTTTCTTTACGATCTTCAAGTGGTATCTTCTTAAGTTATAGCTATATATTGTTCTTATATTACTTCTTATCAAAATATTAAACTTATTAGTAGTATTTTTTTGTCATCATAAAAACATAGATTACATTTTTGTTGGTTTAATGATCTCTCTCCTTTTATTAATGACAAAATATTCATAAAGTAACACCCCATTCCCAACTGACATATGCACGTGTGTCCATCGGATACACGTGTACATACCTGTCAGAAATAACAAGTTAACTATCTCACATTCAATGTACATAACATAGCATCATACACTAAACCATCAATCACACATTTTCTAAACCCAAAATGTTATCACATTATATCAAAACCATAATTTACATTGTTTCATATAGTACAATATCAAACATGTTTATACAACATTGTCCTATGAACATAAACAACTCAGTACACTCCGAATACTATAAACTCGAAAGAAACAACAATGTCCTCAAACCTAGCTGACCGACCTTTAAGCCAAATATGACTGTAACAGTTGCACAAAATATGCTTCTACAGAGTCTTAGAAGCTAGATCGTCTCACTCTCTAACCTGAAAAATAACAGTGCAATTTTGATGAGTTTTGCGAACTTAACAAAGTAACCATCCTCGATGGTTCACTTATGTCATAAAACAAGATCAATTATAATATGTAATTATACAGTTCAAATCCACTTGACAAGTATCAAATACGATCACAGATAAATAATTTCTCAGTTAAACAGTTCAATCATATAATGAAATTCACATAGCTTTACAAATTATTCAATGAATTCAAATTATATGTGAATGCGATATGTATGAGACACATTCATTTTTATATTGTTGTGACATAGTGCTTTTACAGTATCCCGAATTATTGGGCTCAGTCAGTCAGTCAGTGCCTCATTGATCACAGCGAGCCATAGGCTCGAACCACATCTTCGAGAGCTTAAAGCTCTTATCAGTAACAGTATCAGTGGCAACACCAGCCACAACTCCTTTATATTACATGCATCGGAATGAAGTGCATGCCATAATTGAGTCATCAAATTCAATCACTTTCATTTGCGTGCAATATAATAGTATATCAGTCCCAGCATCAATTACAGTAACAGTCACAGTAGCAGCGGTCATTGGACTAAGTCCGACATTCAACTTTTTAGTTGAGAATTAGAAAATCATTTAGGCGGAGGCATTCATATTCAATCAGCACTTCCAATATCATTCTCATGCATCAGAATGCTTCGAACAACTATTGTCCGGAATCCAGTGCACAGTTAGCACAATTTAGTACAGTTCAATAAGATAACAGTACAGTTCAATAATGTACAAAAGAATAAGGTGAGATCATCTTAGGTTACTCATAGTATGCTCCAAACAACTATTGCCTTGAAGTACCGACAATGTTTGGATGTTGTCGTTCAATGCATTCCTCTATACAAACAATACGTTCACATATCACAATATTGCACAATTATGTATTCATTTATGCACATTCATGTATATTGAATATGTACAATTCATGTTCATGACAATTCCGAGTTTCTTATCATCAATCTAGTTATAATAATCATTCGGATATCCACATTCGATTTATTAACTCAAATTTGTTTTAAGGCACACTTTCGGGTCCATTTTGCACAATTAATTTCATCAAGAAAGGGGACAAATTTAGTAACCCTTCCTTTTAACAAATTATTCTCCTATGTCTTAAGTCTCTATTGATACAAGATTATTCAATTTTGTTCATTATTCTATGAGTTATGCGCAAAATACTTCAGACTGTGCGCATTTGAAATTTTGGCTAATGTATGATTATGCGTTCAAGTTGTACAACCCGTATCTCTCAATTCCCATATCCAAAAAATTACAAACTTTATACCAATTTAAATCTAAGAGAATAAGCTACAACTTTGGTGTAGAAACCTTAGCCTAATTCAGTTTACATCAATACAGTTTATTTAACAACCATAGGATATGTTTTCTCTCCCTGGTAGTGCTACAGCCTAGGTCAGGGCTCAATTTCATGCCAATTTTGACAATTGTAGAGACAGAACTAAAATTCAACTTCTTCAAGAAAGTTGTAGAAATATATCTCTAGTTTAATATGAATTAAGAATCAACTCATTTAGAAATCTACAGATGAAATTATACTCAGAATACCAAAGCATATTCATGAAAATTATCCAGTTCATAACATTTTAGCAGACTTCCACACTTTCATCCTATCAATCACTTTCACATTAATTCAGATAGCTCTAAATTTTTATGGCGAGAAAGAAAAATATCTTAGGAATCTGTTGATTCAAGTTTCAAGTCATTTGGAGTTCAATGAAAAAGTTATAGCCAAAAGACTTAGAGTTGTTAACTGAAATACTCTAGTTCATAATTCATACATGCAACCACCAACCTTTTCTCTCTCTAAAACTCAAACCTTCATCTTCTTCATTGAACTGCACTTCTCCTCTTCTTCTTTCATTTTCTTCCATTTCCATTTTTACACACTTCTAACACTCCCAGTATGCATTTCTATGTTTAGTAAAACCATTAAACAAGTTAGACTCAAAGTTATACTTCAAACATTAAAATCCAAAGTTTCATTTATTCCCTCTCTCTCTGTACTGCGTTTTTATTTCTGCATTTCTCATGTTCATCAATAACTTTATTTCGTAATAAACTTTGCCTTTTAATGTTTTTCCTATGGCACTACATCACTTAAAAATTTTTTCACTCAAATTCATCTCTGTTAACACTTCATATATTTTTAAGCATGAACAGTATATCAACTAATAACTATATACGTATTTCTTAAAACCAGAATAGGGGACATATATTTCTTCATCAACTTACTTAAATTTTCATATATCTCAATCCAGAATCTATTTCATATAGTTTTTGGACAATTCCCAATTCTCAAATCCATCATCTAGTTCATATATCACCGTAACCTCACTTCTCAAACCCATGCATGCAAGTTTATATTTTTGAACTCATCAGAGCTACTTACTTGGTTTAGCTACACTTCCTAGCAATAAGGATAATTCAATCACACATAAGAATTATATATTTGTAAATGAAGAACATAGAAGAAAATTTCGGTGCTGGGTGATCTTCACAGTGAAAAATAAATAGAAGTTTCAGTAAATATTTCTTCACTCAAACCTAACAGTATGGCTATTTGCATGCAATTTCACGCGTCACTCAAACCAGTCAGCCACTTTTCACCACAGTTACAAACTATTTACCATAATAAAAATTAGCCATTTGTCATATATATATATATTGATTTATGGATCAATTATATAGTGACACGTGGCAATATATATATATATATATATATATATAGCCACGTGTCACTATATAATTGATCCATAAATCAAATTTTCTCTCAAATTCACCAAAAATATGAAATAATCTAAATGTTCTCCAAATAAATTTTTAGCTCGAATAATTCACAATTCGCAATTTAATCGCATTTTTAACAATTAATAATACCCAAAAAATGTCAATAAATGTAAGTACAAATAATTATAATGTGCAAGATCAATAATATCGTGTATGTGTATGCCACATTATGCATAAACATGAGTTATGCTTCCTAATTTCTTATTAAACTCAAATAATCACAATTTTAACCCAAATTCAAGTGACAGGATGTTAAATATAATATATAGAGAGCATTAATAAAATTAAGCACATAATTAAGAAGTGATTGGACCCCTTTAATTCATGTATAAAATATAATTCAATATTAAAAATAAAAGAGATATTCGATATCAAGTGTAAAAGAAATATCGTACATGTAGATATATAAACTTAAACATAGCATAGCATAGCGTAAAATACCACATAAAGGATAAGGAATACAAAAATCACTCCTAAATATCATCACTCTCTCTGAATCTAGTTTCACCAATCTTTCTCTCTCTTTTAAGAATCTTAAAAAAGAAATTAATTATCTAAGAAAAATAAATTGATGTGAAATGTATTAAGATAGAAATTTTTCAAATGCTAAAAACTCAAATTTAATATATCAAAAGAACTAATTTTAAGCAGTTTTAGAATATCATAATTTTAATAGTTAAAAATCCCAAAACATAAATTTTGAAAAAAAAAAAAACAATGATAATTTTATGCAATTGATTATACAAACACCTTGATTCAACCTCGAGTTACACTAATAAACAAATAATTTGGTAAAGCTATAATGAATTTGAAAATTCCAAATTTGAAACACTTTCAAACAATGCTTGAAGATTTGATGTTTGAGGCTTAATGGAGCTTGACAAAGTCGTAATAAGTTCTTCGGGTTCCTGAGATGCTCTTAAAAGAGTAAACAATTGTTAGATTTAGAAAGAATGAAGAAGAAGAGTGGAAGAACCAATACCATGAGTGTAAAGTAGAGAGAAGCTTTAATGCTAAGGTTTGTTAATGGTTTGATGAGTGTTTTATAGAAGAAAGGTAGTATAGAGAAGGAGTAAACCAAGGTTTGTGAGACAAAAGTGAGACAAGGAAACTAAGCAAAAATTCTATAATGAGGAAATCATGATATTAATCATCAATCATCAACACTCAGTTGAAATCTCATTCAGGCATAGGATCTGGAGAGGTCTGATAGTATGCAACCTTACCCTTACCTAATAAAGAGGCTGTTTTTGATAGACCTATATGCAATGTAGCATGACGATACTACAAAGTTATAAATGGATGTGCAGATATATTGAAAAAGGTACTTTGAATAATAATAATAATAATAATAATAATAATAATAATAATAATAATAATAATAAAGAGCAACAAAAAAGTTAAGGCAATAAAAAAAACATATATGCAAAATATGTCAATGAATAATAATAAATGGTAAAATAGAAATACATATTGGAAAAGACCTGGATAAAAGTAATTCCAATTAGGCTTGTCATTACCTTAATTATGCTAAGTAGGAAACTAACTAGGGGATAAGTACTACGGAGTAAATGCAAAGGACAAGGTTTAATATAACCTTTAAGCACACGAATGCCCTCTTTACGAGAGATCATTTACCTATATCCTAATATGCCAAAATTTTCTATTACAGGTCAAGTCCTCGGTAAGATCCAACCTAGTATATCATTCTTGATCATTTCCCCTAGTTCTTTTTAGACCTTCCTTTTTTCCTCTTACAGTCTCTAAGTATTATTTTCTCGCATTTTCTTAGCATCAGGGTGTCTCCTTTTAATGTGTCTGAACCACCTAAGCCTTGTCTCTCTCAATTTTTCATTAAGCCTCCTTTAATTTGTCTTTCACAATTAGATTCCTGACCCTATCTCTTCTGGTAAGGTTGCATATCCACCGTAGTATCCTCATCTCTGTCACCAAAGGCTTATTATTGTGTATTTGTTTAAAGAGCCAACACTCAGCCCCCATATAACATGGTTGGCCTAATTGCTAGGCGATAGAATTTGCCTTTAGGTTTGAGTGTGGTATCTTTTTGTCACATACAACTCCCAATGCACTTCTCCATTTAAGCCACCCTAATCTAATACGATAAGCTATATCTTCATCAATCTCTCCGATTTTTTGGATGATATACCATAGGCACTTAAAACACTCCTTCTGTGATATAATTTCTGATCCAATCTTTATCTCCATATTAATAGCCACTTGATGGACGAAAAAGTTGAATTATAAGTACTCACTCTTAGTTTTGCTCCTTTAACTTTAACATTTCTCTTCAACATTCTAGTTTGACATTGACCCCCTCTCTTGTCTCATCCACTAAGACAATATCATCTACAAACAACATACACCAAGGCACATCTCCTTAAATATTCTTAGTATAAGAAATCATAATATATGGAGGAAAAATAAAATAGAATATCTTTATAACATTTGTCCTAGTCGACCACTTTTGGTCATTGGTTCACAATTTACTTAGTATAGTCGAACCATACTTATCAACCATACTCATTGTAACATATGTTGTTTCCTTGAAAGAGACATTAGTTGACCAGTACTTAATTTTGGTAAACCATTGAGTAACATTGATCAAATAATATGAATGAGTGATTAACCTGAACTTCAACCAAACAATGAACAAACTCACTAAAAGTGGGAATTTGGTGAATTTGAGAATACTAGTTGACCATACTAAGATATTGGTAAACCAATAAGACCTGAAGACTTATGAACAAACTTAAAACTCAAGCTAAAACAATTAAACTTATAAGTTCAAATAAAAACCATTCAAGGTAGTTAAGTATGAAAAGAGACATTAATTATATATAATTTTCATTAATCGTGCTTAACTCTCTTTTAATTATACAAAATATACCCTTATTCATTATTTTAGCGAAACTATCCCCCAATTATTTTAGTGTTTAATAAATTTTCACAACCTCTTGTCTAAGTACTAAGGTCTATACTATAATCTTTAAAAAAATTTAATCTCGTATCGAAAGTGCAAACTTAATATTCATCATAAGGATTTAGATTCAATTTGATAAATAAATGCAAGATGTGATAAATTTCTAAAACATGAATTAATAAATACCCTTTTTTAAACATTACCTATGATATAATTAGGATAATGATTCACCTTAATTTTTGAATCGATTGGAAGCATTTCATCCTTTTCATCTCTCTCATTTAGTTTAACAATTGTCTCTTTTAAAAAGTCTTAATGATTATTCTTTTTCTCTCTAAGGGCTAATTTCTCCACACCCTATAACAACATCTTCAAGACTTTTTTAAAGACAAGGTGGATGTATTAAAACTAACATGTATAAACTCTTCAATAATAGGAATCTTCATATTAAACAATTTATATGCTTTGTGATTACGACTAAGAAAAAAAAGTGCCTTGCTTCATTTGAAATAATTCATATTGGTGAGTTAAAGTTCACTTTGCTCTCTTGTTCCTTTATATGTAATTTCTAATATGTGCCAAATTTTATAATTCATTTCATTCATGGAGACTCTATTGAATTCGTTTCTTCCTAATGCATAAAATAAGATTAGTATGGCCCAACTATTCACAGAAATTAATATCTTATCTTCATGTTGTCATTTTTACTTTAGTTTGGTAACCTTTTTATTCTTGACAGTTTTCTTAGGTATAAAAGGGCCATTGAAATTATTTTCCATAGGTCTGCACTTTTGACCAACAAGAAAATTTCTCATATTAGTTTTCTAATAAAGGTAATTATTACAAAGCCCTATTAGAAGTTTGCAACTTAAAATATCTCACTTTATCACTTTGATAAAGTCAAAGAGGCTAGGTTACTCAAATATAAGACAATGAATACTCAAATATTTGATAAAAAATTAGAAATATGTGTATAAGACACCCATATGCTTTTTTTGAAGTTAGAACAAATGAAAAAATATGTATTTATAGGATTTGTTGTCATTAGAGCCAAAAACTAGTCATTATTAGGTCATACTAGTCTACTAACGTGCATTAATGCGTAAAATCAACTAGTTGTTGTACATTAGTTGAATACTTTGATATATTGGTTGACACAATGTGTCTCTTAGAGGAATATTGGTTAACCACTTCACCATATTAGTAGATCAATGTGTCAACAAACACCTCAGTTACATATTTAACTTACATTAGTTGACCACTAACCTATATTAGATGACCAATCCCTTAAAATTATAATTTCAACTTCAAATGCTTAAGCTTGATTTGTTTAATGTAATTATGATTAAAACAACCTTCAAAATGTCTCCAAAGATTGTTTAAAAGATCAAAAGACTTTCTTTATAAAAACACAAACTTTAATACCTTTTGATGAATGAGAAGACTCATGTAATGAAGTAACATGAGATATTCATGTATGGAAGATTACCAAAAAAACAAAATGAGACTACAATTAATATTACAAAATATATAATGACCTTGATATGCCTTGATCTTATTTTGTTCTTGACTTGATCTTCATTTTAAAGGTTGCAAATTCTACTTTTCTTTATCACCCATATGAGATATCTTCTTGAGTTATGACTACATCTTATTTATATATTACTTCTTAAAAAAATAATAAACTCATTAGTGACACTTATATTCTATTATCATCAAAGCATCAATTAAAACTTTCCTTGGTTCAACATTATGTTTCCTCCTAAAAGTGCAATCGTGGCACTTTAATGAGATATAGATAACCATTTAAGACAAGTAAGGGGCTAATGTCTTTAGAGCGTGATAAAGGTGTGCGTGTATTGGTTTTAAGATGCTCAATTAAGCTTTTTTTAATTGGCCACATAAAAAATTGTCTTATGCAATGGATAAACCCTTAGTAAATATATGATTCAATTAGACCTTAAACCTGATATCATGATCCTTTCAAATCAACTATCATTTATGCCTTAAATTCATTGTAACCAAGAACGAGACCTTTTAGCATATACAACCAATGAAATAAAATTTGAAAACGAATCTAGATATATGAATTTTGAGAAGATATGTTATTTTATATCTTCATTTATTAAGACTATGGAAAGAAGGTTAAATAAACAAGTTAACATTTACGATAAGTTTTATGTTGAAATTATAATTGAGAACATTAAATGATGACAAAACATTTAATATCCTTTACATGTGGTAAGGTTGATCAAGCATGGAGTTATTTTTCTTCTTCTTAAACATTTGATAAAAATATTCAATATAAATATATGTTTTATGATAGAATGTTTAAAGGCAAAGGAATTTATAGCATGAAAGAACATATTATTGGTGTTAAGGATAATACTGTTTCTTACAAAAAATACCAATTTAATTATCATGATAAGATTGAAAATTGTTTAGAGCAATAAGTAAAAAGGAAAAAAGAAAATAAATAGACTCATAGTGTATCTTTTAGAGATCATAAAGCATAATAAGTATTAAATAAAGGAAAAAAGAAAAGTTCTTATGGATATAGATTCTTATTTTCTATTAAGAACTATTATTTATTCTGAACTAAGTTTAAAAAGTGTTTTAATTAATAATGATAATGTCACAACCCAGTACCACATCGGACCCACGACAATTGCCACATACTCGGGCTAAGGACACTAACGGTGTCCTTAATCCGACTATACAAGGCTAACTGAATATCTTCTCCTCATTATAATAAATTTATTATTATTATTTTAAAAAAATTTGGGCAGCATAACAGCTGTATTTTTAAAAATCTCAAAACTGAAAACAATTTTAAACACTTCTATATTCACACCAAAATTACCACAACTTTAGGACTTTAACGTCCACTTAATGCAATGCCAACAATAATATCAAGATCATACATAAGGTCTTATACAATGTTAAAACAGTCTAGATTCAAATTTATAATATTAGAAAGCATATTCACATGACCAACCCAACGAAAACAATTCATAAGCCACTTTTCAACAAAACTACAAAATATAGGCTACCTACGCACAGTAATGTCCCGAAAACTTCAAAAGACAACACAATCCTCACAAAGCTTCAAGCTTACTTAATCAACCTGCATGGTTGGAAAGCGGAGGGGGGTGAGTACACTATGTACTCAGTGAGCAGGAAAAATATATATCGCGAATAGAACTTGATATACACCAAGACGGTATAGATATCCCATAAGGTGAACATACAACACATAGAACCACATAGGCTTAGCCTATGACTCAATGTATATTAGTTAGGAACCATATAGGCCTAGCCTATTAATTCACTCGTCCGGTAAACATAGGTTCCAATTTCAATACACAAAAAAGAATAAAAACATCACATGTATGAATCAAATCTCGTCAGAAAAATAAATATCAGGGTAAGCTAAAACAATCATGTGTGACATCACTAGTCGACCAAACTAGCGCGCGCACCTACTGATCCTCGTTGTTAGCTCGACTTTCATCCGTGGTGAGTCCGAACTACAGTCGAAAAGAGCGTCATGACCCTAGGTGATGACCTCGTCGGTGTCCAGACCTTAAGAGTGGAATCACGAGCGAGTCATGTAGAAAGGTGTAGATACGGGGACTAGACTTTTATATACCAACGTCAAGGGTACGGGGGTCGCTAAATCAGTTATGCCCAGCACACGATTGGCCATCGTTACCTCACTAATCACAAAACAAATCATATTCAAATTTTAAGTATAAAATCAAGGCATCGGTTTAACTGATGAAATGAAACCTTGTGATGACTTTAAGAAAAAAAGGACATATATATGCGGCAAATATGGCTTGATCATGCATATGTAAATTTTAAAACATTATTTCATGTAATAAATGTCATCTTTTGCATTCCAAGTGCAAAACGTTATTCAAAACAATATTGTTTCTTAAGCATCGATTTCTTGTCATCCAAGAAAATAATGAAACAATATTGTTTCATTATCCAAGCACATTAGGCCATTTCTCATCAACCTAAGCATCAATCCAAGTCCACTCTAAGTAAACATGAAAATGTTTTCCAATGCATACCATTATAAGGCCTTAAATCCGAAGCCAAGTTCACTTAAGCAATTTATCAAACACTTAAAGTGCATAACTTTTAAGTCACATTTTCAAGACTTTATCATAATAATTCATGCTCCTATTATGTCATATAGTAACACTTCCACTCAATGACACATTCCACTACTCCATTCAAACCAACTCCCTTCATTTAAGCTACATTTATCAATTACACAACTCATTACATTAATTCACTTCTTCTTCATCATTTCGGCCCAACCTTAACCAGCATACATCTTCTTCATTCTTCATCATCAATTCACGTTATACATGTACAATTAACACCATGGAATTTATTTAAATCATCAATTCCAAAAGTTATTCAAAAATTCACAAACTTTCACCAAAAGGGGCATTTTCGGTTTTAACTTAAAGTACCCTCTCTATGACACATTTCATTCACCTAAACCATGATTCATACATATTCAAGCATGAAGAACAACATATCTTAATAGCAAACTCAAAATCCTAATGTAGAAAGAGATGAGACAAAATTTACCTATATTTTTCTTTGGTGATATCTTCAAATCCTTTGAGAATTTCTCAAATCTAATGATAGATTTGAGTTCCTTGACCCCAAATTAGCTTAGAACTCCTTGTTTTGGATTGAAAGATTAAAAAAAAAGGTGAATTTTGGGGATGGCCGAAACTCCCTCTTTTTTTCCTCTCTTCTTCTTTCTTCCTCTCGCTTTTAATTAAAACAAGATGATTTAAGCCTAAAGAACATGAAGTGCACGGCCACATATAAGAAGAGTCTAGAATTTTGACTCTTCTTTGACCAAAATATGGTAAAATTACCCTTTCACCCTTAGGTTGTATGAAATTACCATAATACCCTCCAAACTTTTTCTAAATTTGCAATTAAGCCCAAAATGTAAGAATAACTAAAACTTTTATTTTTATTTTGGTCCTTAGATTTTTGAAATTATAAATAAGCTCCTTAATTTTATAAAATTACAAATTGGTCCTCCAAGAATTGGAAAATTACAAATAAGTCCTTTCACTTTTAACAATTTTGCCAATAAACCCTTTTGTACATCAACTTTTTCAATTAAGCTTTCTAGGTTTCCAATAAGTCTATAGATCATGTCTAACCACCTCTAAGGCATTAGAACACATTTAATTCGACCACCATGGTCATATCCATCCAATGGACTTAGTTTTTCACACTAAAAAGCTTATATGTTGGAAATCTCTAAGATTCGTATACCGATGATCTCTAAGTCATGTACTGCATATAACATCAATATCACTGGCATAGATATCGAAAGGATTCGAATACATTTTTGAACTCCTATAAAAACATGTATATATCAATATACAGTAGTATCTTTAAGTACAAATAAATAAAAAAATGGCTCAAAGACTTCGACGTTACAAATGACGTTTTGCAATGTAAAGAGCTTGGACTAGGAATTCTATAATTCATGTATTTCTTTAAGTACTTTAGTTCACCTTATCTTTAAGAAGAAATAGATACTATATCGATGACGGTCTAAGATTTAAGGCACCTCTTTGTTAAGAAATTTGTGTGCCTTTACTTTAAGATTTAGAAAAGGAATGTCTGTTAATTGTAGGCATATCTATAAGTATAATTGGGGAAAAATCTGATGCATTATTATGATAGAAGGGTGGACTAATTAATGAAAAGAACGTTGATTAATTGCTTAGCTTATTATAGTATTGTAACAACTTTTGTCAAATCAATTAATGTTGCTTCTTATATGATAAAAAGCGATCATACTTTATTTTAATTCTTTTATAAAATTTTTGAATGGTTTAGACCAAAAAACCATGTTTATTTCATTACAGATAATGAGATTAATTATGCATCAACTAAGTATTAGCTACAATTAAAATATAAGCATACTTATTGATCTTTATGTGCTGCTTAGTATATAAATATCATTTTACAGATAGTAATTGTATGAACCATATTTTTAATCTCGCTTCACGTGTATCTACGATCATAATTTTTATATATAATTTGCTAACATTTTTGTCTTGGTTGGGAAAGCAAGAAGAATAGATTGAGATTGTGCGTCTTACTATTACTGGGTTTGCAATTACATATATAACTTTGAAAAGTGTTTATAATCATAAATAACTTCTTGAAATTTTAATTACAAGTAAACACCTTTCAAGTCATAAATTATTAAACGATGCAAAAGAAAAGAAAATTATACTATTATTATATAATAAATTTTGGAGTGCTTTCTTGGTTATTGAAAAATTTGTGGCTCTATTTATAAGTTTGTTAAGGATTGTTAATTTAGATGAAAAGCCATTTTCGCGTTATATATATGATGGTATGTAATTAGTAAGACAATTGTGAATTTTTAAAGGTAGGAGAAATTGAACATGCCTTAAACATATATTTTTAACCACGATAAGATATGCATCTTACTTAAAAGATCTATTTAGTAGCTTACTTTGTCAATTCTTATTGCTTATATCGTAAGGTGCATGTTTTTTTTTCTAATAAAGAGCAATCAAATGCAACAAATGAAATAATCTTGATTATGATAAACTTGAAGAGACAATTTTTAAAAAAATGCATTTGTTATGATGAATAAAGTAAGAACGTACTGATAGTTCGTTACAATCTTATTTGAAACATATTTAAAAGTTACAAATATACTTTTTTTTAAAAAATTCAAATATACTATGTTATAATAGAAAACAATATCATATATTAGTAATTTATGATTTATTTAAAGCAGTAAAAGATGTTGTTGTTATAATAGAAAAAATATCATATATTAGTAATTTATGATTTATATAAAGTAGTAAAAGATGTTGATGTAAAAATTTTAGATGAAAGAATGATTTATAATTCTTTAAATAGTGTTGGAGAATTTTAAAATCTTTTATAATGGTGAAATATAATCTTTTCAAAAACATAGTTTTAGTTGTTACTATTATTTTAAAATTTTTAGGTTAAATTAAATTAATTAGAATTATTAAATTTGTTGTTAGTTGATTAAATATTGATAGACTTGTTTTATTTTAACTTCAATAAAATATTTTATTTATTTTTATTTTTATAATTGTTATTTCTAGTTTATAATATGTCAATTTTATAATAGTAGAATAATGATTAAATCTTTAAATCTTTAAACTTTACTGATGACCATCTTCTTGGAATGACATAAATTTACTACTTTCTGCACGTATTGCAAAATCGTCCATAAACTCATGCCTTCTCTTCCCCCCTAGGTGCTTACTCATATCCATGGATAGTCTTCCTTGTCCTTTGAGGGATTGAATCTGTTTTATAGCTTAGTACCCATCTGAAGAAAACTAGGGAAATGTTTGAGAATGCATTATAAAGTTAGAGGAATTCAACAAGGAGATACACTATCTTCTTATCTCTTTGTAATTGCTATGGAAGTGCTTCAAAGAATGACTTAGCTATGCAGTGTGGAAAGCAAAAACTTTAGATATCATCTTTGATGTAGTGAACTACTTATCATTGAATTTTCTTTTTGAGATGATTTACTTATGCTATATGCTAATGATACAACTTCAATTGGAGTACTCCTAACTTCCTTACAGAGATTCCAAAAAGTATCTGGGCTAACATTTAATCCACAAAAGAGCTCGTACCTATTTACATAGAGTAGTAAAACTTCATCTAATTTGCTAATGAGTAGTAAAACCTCATCTAATGTGCTAATGAGGGCAGGTCTAGCCATTCATTAGTTACCTCTTAACTATTTAGGCATCCCTATCTCTACTACGAAGTTGAAAGAAGCGGAATGCAAACCAGTCATTGACAAGATTTGTAAAAGAATTTCTAATTGGAGCAACAGATATTTATCTTATGGTAGTAAATTGTAGCTAGCCATCTCCATTATTAATAATCTGTTGTTTATTGATTGTCACATTTAACAATTCCCAAAGGTGTTTTAAAGAAGATAGACAGGAGTATAAGAGATTTCATATGACATGGACACAATTCTAATATGAAGAACTTTCTAAAGTTAATTAGAGCACTATTTGTCTTCCAAAAGAAAATGGTAGATTAGGGATCAATTCAACCTTTAGAATGAAAAAGATTTTGTTAGCAAAATGGCTATGGAGACTTTGTTGTGATAAGGAAAGTCTTTGGGTCAACTAGGATAATATGCAAACATCCTAGCATATGGTCGATTTCTCCAAAAACTTCTCAGTCTTACACTTTTTAACAAATCTTACTCACCAGGTCATTTATGTTGTTGGTTTATGCCCTATAGCTAATCGCTTTGGTTGTATTTTAGTGAAAAATTATTTAAAGGCATTATTTATCTTGTACATGTATAGATGTATATGATAAAGTCCATGGAATAATTATACATTGCAAATGAAATTATAA
>JANZXR010000007.1:16572166-16587627 GCA_027575705.1 Erythroxylum echinodendron
CCCTCTCTGTAAAAGTTACAGAGTTCTCTCAACCTATTCTGTGGATACTGTTAGAGGCCGGACACTTGTGCGGCTACTGTGGTTGAGACGGATCGGTTTCGGAAACGGTTCGAGGGATGCATCAAGATAAAGATCAAGCTTCGGAATAAGGTATGAATTAAATTTCGCTTTATTATGATTCATGTTAATCATTTTATAGAATTAAATAGATCTTGTTTTTGGGAAATCAAAAGTCACGAAAAAGTTTCGTGATTATTCCGCTGCGGTCGGATCAGATCCGGACCCGATTTTCCAACATATGCATCCTCATATCAAGCACTATGTTAGAGATGGGCAAAACACCAACTTCTAGTTTGACAACTGACATCCAATGGGACCTCTATATAACACTCCTCCTTTTCTTGTTTTGAAAAGCTCAATTTTAGAAGATACCAAGATGCAGGTACTCATTCAAAGTAACAACTAGGTGTGGCCATTCCATATGAGCAAACGAACCATGTCAATTGCAAAGAAAATGCTAACTTTTACACCAGATTTGGAGCAGGCAGATGAAGTTAGATGGGAGTTACACTCATCACATAAATTTACAGCGAAATCATGCAAACAACTACTATTTGGTCCATTCACAAGATTTCCTCTTCGCAAGTTGATATGGGGATCTGTAATTGCACAGACTCACTCGTTTATACTCTGGTTAGCAGCTGCGAAGAAACTGAGAACTAGAGACGTGATAAAATTTCCGATTCCAAACAAATCTTACCCCTTATGTGGTGGGGAAGCGTAGTCATTACATCATCTCTTCTTTGGTTGCTCTTACACAAGATTGATATGGGGTAAGTTTCTTTGTATTTTTAACCTACCTGATAGAAATATTGCCTAGCAAGATTGCTTGAAGTGGGTTAATAATTTACACTGGAATAGTAAAATGGATCATAAAGCATTCAAGATTGGGTTTGCCACGCTAGTTCATTTCATTTGGAGAATGAGGAACACCACGATCTTTAAAACAACAAAAGAATACTAGAAATTTAGTTGGAATGAGTTTTGTCTCAAGCTACGGATGACTATCCTGTCAGTGCCCCCCTGTAAGATATTTCTAATCGACTCAAGCAACAATTGAATATTTAGTAAGAGCTGATACTTAGTTAACAAAAGTTGTATAACTAGCTGTATATTTTGTATAGACTTTAACTATAAGAGTTGTATATTCTCTTCTATGTATTTTTCGCCTTTTTTTGGTTGAATATAATCCTTATGTAACTTCCACAAAAAGTTAGTCTTGTTTCCCAAAAACAAGGGGTTTAGTTTTTTCGGCTGTCATCATGCCATTCAGTCCCCATCATAAATCCAAAAGTTGTGCAGATAGCTATATATTTTGTATAGAGTCTAGCTATAAGAGTTTTATATCCTCTCCTATGTACTTTCCACTTTTTTCTAATTGAATATAATCATTACTTAACTTCCAATTTCCTGAAAACAAGGGGCTTTAGTTTTTCTAGCTGTCACATACCAATCAGTCCCCATCATAAATCCAAAAGTTGTGTATCTAGCTGTATATTTTGTATAGACTCTAACTATAAGAGTGTATATCCTCTCCTATATACTTTTCACCTTTGATTGATTGAATATAATCCTTAGTTAACTTCCAAAGACAATTGGTATTGTTTCCTAAAAACAAGGGCTTTCGTTTTTTCGGCTATCATCATGCCATAGTCCCCGTCGTAAATCCAACAAGAGAGAAAGAAGACGAGCTAGATCATAATAATAACCGATGAAGATATTATACCAAACAAATTGTGTGCAGAAAACTACCTTAGAAGGGTCCAGATAGTTGACACGAAGAAACACCTGTTTAAAGGATGATGAGTCATGACCATCTAATTTAAGATAAGTTCACAATCCAACCTAATAATTATACAGGTTCGGTTTTGAGACGATAGCAAATGCTTGCCTAGTACCATTGTTAATTGGCAATGCTTAAATTCCTTGTCCGGTTGCTTCCTCTTGCTAAAATAAAAACCAAAAATCAATTTGGTATGGGTTATCGGGGAAGTGACTTAATCATAATGTAACTAATAGTAGGGAGTTCAACAAAGTACAACTGAAATTAACAAGGATTGAAAACTTGCGGGGTGGATTATAAAACTGGCCATTGTTTTTTCCTTAATGATTACAGCTTAAAAGCCTGAAGGCACACACCGTGATCGGCAACATAAATTAATTTGATTTTCTTAGAAATTACATGTGTTAAATTCTCTTGGATGATGATAGTTGGAAAATTTGTGTCTACGCTCTACATAGCAAAACTTTAATTGTAGAGAGGAATCTCTTGTACCCTTGATATCTATGACGAATAGAACCAAGTCTTATCTCCTACAAGGTGACACAGGATTATTATAGTTCGGTTGCTGGAACTTGATCATCTATTTTGCCTTCTGTCCCGGTAAGCTCATCAGCAATCTCATCATCAGTCTCATTATCACCTTCAATGTCTGAATGTTGATTGCCTGTATCGCCCTTCAACTCCTCCTCACTAAATAAATCTCTTTGAACAGGGACACTTCTTTGCTGCTGGGTCGAGATTACATTTGCAATGGCTCTCAAAGCTGCAGATGCTTGATCCCCATTTCCATCAACCTCCTTGTCTAAGGTATCTACAATAGGCTCCTCCGAAGGGTTGTCATCTTGTTGTGGAGGAGGAACGAAGAAGGGTATTCTACCTCTCTGCCAATCATGAAGGATCATCTTCGCCGCAGTCATTAAATCAGGTTCACCACCCTTCAAAAATCCAAAAAAGAAATAGCTGAAACAAGCACAACATTATTCTGCAAAAACCAAATCTGCAACCAGAGATCATAAGCAAATTGCAGCCATCATGTTTGCAACCAGTCAAATTTCAGGGAACTGCCCCAAGAATAGGCAACAACCAGTTCTCAGACCAAATATCATAGTCATGACCTGCAACAGCTTACGCGGTAGTTTAAGTTGGATGGAATTTCACCCTTATGACCTCAATTTACAGGTTCAGTGATATGGGGTGATGGAGAAACATCTTTCTCTAGCTCATCACAATGATTTGACATATCATTCATATAATATTAATAATCCTCTTGCACAGCAGTGAAACTAATATTATCATAAATCAGATATTTAAACATACCTTCAGAAGTTTGCCTGTTGACTTACAGAGTTGAACCAGAAAGTCGTCATCATCAGCCCTGACAAGAATGGGAAACAGCTATTAGTTCATAGACCTAATATTTCGTACACTAATAAAGAGTAAGCTCATTCAAATACCGAGGACAACAAGACAATCTAAAAAGGACATACAACAACATTCTAACTTTTGAGGTGCAGCCAGTCTCATGTTCACAATAAAATCAACCCACATCCCATGGCTCATGTTTTGATGTGTCACAAAATAGACGAGAATATTGCCAGTTGGTGGGTGGGGATGGGCTTTAAGATCTCTCAGAGGCTATTAATATCTCATGCATAAATAAAACCGGAACAAAGAAAAAGACGAGGCAGTTTTAGAAATGATTGTTTAAGGTTTTCTAATCCTGCTAAATATACTTCCCACCAATAAAAACAACTCATCTGAATAACTAAATATATCTCAAGTTAGAGACAATCAGCATATCCAAGTAGAATCTGGTAAAAGGAGCATGCAGGGGAAGATAAATTGAATACAATTCAAGGGTTTTCCCTGTGAAGGTAAAGTTTGAACCTCAAGAACAGACAAAAAACATAAAGTAGAACCAAATTATGCATCAGAAGTAGCTCACCAATCTTTTATCTTATATGCCCTTTGAAGGTGCTCCTTTTTAACACGTTTCAGAACTTCTCCTATATGTTCGGATGCATCTTGCAAGTTGGTAACTCGTACCTAGGAGGAGCATAATCATCCATGGATATTAATGACTGAGAAGTGTACATCATAGAAGACGAACAATATCAACAAAAAAGAACCAAAAGATACAAAATATATTCTAGTCTTTCTTTTTGTCAGATACATAAATTCTATTCTCTCTTTATGTCTGTCTCCCACATGCTCACCACAAATGCATGCATATTCTATGAGCATAAGCAAACTGCAAACACACAGTAAGTGTATTTCTCCATCAATACAACAAAAACAGCTTCAAAGTCACCAAATTCAATTCTTGCCCACAAGGAATACCTGGGCAGTTGTAAACTACACCTTCCAAATATGTTGACAAACAAAAAGTACACACATGATACAGAAAACCACCTCAGTCACTAAAATTAATCCTTTTCCAGTGGTCAAAGCTGATAATTAGTTCTCAGAGAGCAACTCAGCTGAATGATTATTATTATTATTTTAGCTAAATGTGAGAGTACCTAAAAACAAATAACATCATGTAACTAAAGAAAAAACTGAAGAGAAGAAAACATACCACCCCCTTTAAAACAATATCCGTTTCAGAATCTTTATTTTGGTAAACAACTCCAGGACAATCAATCAAGAATATCCGCTTTGTAAGTGTTATGTATTGCCAAACCTTGGTCTCCCCTGGGATAGGAGCAACCTTGCAAACCTGCAAAGCAAGCATAAGTTTGTCAACTAAATTGAAAGACATGACTAACCTTTGTTAGCATAGAACGGGATGTAATGAAATGAATTATTACATTCTTAGTTCGCAAAGTGTTGATCACCGAAGATTTTCCAACATTTGGATAGCCAACAAATCCCACCGATATTGCTTGCTTGTCACTTTTCATGCGAGCAAACTGTCTTAACACTGATAGAAGAGAGCCCTGATACAAGAAAATTTCCAAAAGATTGATATAGAAAAATATTAAACCTATTAAAGCAACATAAGTTCTCAAATTCCTGCTGCAAGCGTTTTGCTTGAATTGCTGCAATAGATGCCATATTATTTTACTTTTGTTTCCTCCCAAACATTCTGATGAATTATCAAGAGACACAAAGGGAAACCAAAGTATACCAGTGAGCCAAAGAACAACATGGATTCAAAGCATCAAAAAACCAGAAAAGAACTACTATCGGCAATACGGACAGCAAACACATAATAGCTAGCTGACAACTGCAGGATATGCAATTCATTCAGTTTCCATTGATGGTAGTTATATTTACCTTTCCAAAAGACTTGGTTATACTTGCATGGAATGCTAGAGTAGGATACTCCTTGGATAACACTCTAAGCCAACCTTTTGTTGCCCATGCAGGCACAAGATCACACTAACAATAAAAAATAACAACATTCATATTAAGTTTTAAATACGAACATGAGCATGATGCAGCATAAGCAAGACGAAAAGCAAAACTAACCTTATTTAAAAGAAGCACCATGTTTTTATGCTTGCAATGCTCTTTCAAATGCCTTTCTAAATGATAGCATCTTGTTCCTTGGGGATCTCTTGCATCTAAAACCTGTAAAGAGCGAAAGGGACAACAGTATCGGAACTCAGCTTTGAAAAGATTCGAACAAGCCCAATTATGCACTCCAATTAGACATAAACTTCGCAGCATGGAAGAAAGATGATGCGATAATACAAATTTGGATTTGGTTCAAGGATCCTTAGCTCGGATCCTCCTGCATAATTTAACATCAATGGCCATAATAGAGTATTTAATAACTTTTGATTGCACCGTTGCAGGACTTTCTTTTCTTCAATAAAACGGCCATGAAGTGCAGTTAAACCTTCCACTTGTCATAACAAATAGTCAAATTTTGCAGTTAAGAATCCAATTTACTTGATTATTTCTGCAAGTCCTATAATTTGCCAATGTTCTTTTGTTTAAACAATTATAACAACCTGGACAACAACGTCTGATGAGTCAATAACTTTGTAAAGCTCTCCCCATATGCGCTTACTTTGGCCCTTCTCAAACATTGTATGCCGAACCAAGTCCCTAAAGCCATCTTCTTCATTTCCTTCTGGAGATCCACCGGCTCCATATTTCTGCTCAAAAGCATCTGCAATGTCACAGCAAATTTTGGTTAACAGCTCAACCACCAGTAAACTCTGATTCCTAAAAAGTTTGATCAAAGAAGTATAATGTTACTTCGAGAACCCACCAACTCCACAAATAATCTTTCATCACAACTTGTTTTCATCAGAAGTATTATTTACCCATATTAACATCATCAATATCTTTCTAACAATCAAACCTGTATTCAAATAAGGAATAACATTGTCCGGGTACTATTATAAGGTAAACAAAATTGAGCCTTCAATTTGGAATTCATTGACCTTCACAAACACAATGAAGCAACAATCTCCCAAAACTAACATTTTCACAAAGAAAATGCTTAAAAGAAGGAAAAAAAAAAGGGGGAAAGTTAGCAAATCGTTAACCTTGAGAGTCATCAGCTTTCTGAACTAAAGACTCGTAACTTGCAGCCAAAAGCCTTGGGCGCTTCCTCTTCCTCTTGGGTCCAAATGCATCCTCAAAAGGCTCAGTATCAAGAAGATGGACTCTGGCTTGCTTCAGATGAGTTGGAACGGCCAATTTAGATAAATCCAAAACCGCATAACAACATTGGTGAAACAATAATCAACTTTCACATAAGTCAATACCTTCTGGTGATCATTTAAAAGAGACAAGGGCAGCCTTTTCTCTTTCAGAATAACATTATAATTACTAGACATACGATTCTGCAGCTCTTCGCGGAAAAATTCAAGTTCTTTCTGATTCACAACCCGTGTATTTCCTACGTGCGACAAAAAATAAAATAAAAAACTTTGATTTTCAATCACAACAAACAAAATTTCAGATTACAAAAAAAGAGAGAATACCAAACCAGCGGCGATCGGGTTGGATACGAGAATTGGGAAGCTCCTTTGACTGCAGGTCGTGCTTCAAAATCTTTCCTTTGTCATCCCGCTTCGGCCTCGTGTTGTACATCTTGAGACGCCTGACGGTGGCGGCGCTGCGGCTGCCATTCTTGCTGCTGCTTCCATTGCTGCGGTTGACGTCCAGGGAGTGCTTAGGTTTACCAGAGACATTCACTTTCTTTTCCCTCTTCTTCCCCATTTTCTAGGGTTTTCTTCTTCAAAGCTATACAACAAACAGAAAACCAACTCTTTTCCTTTAGCGTTTAGGGCTTTGCATCTGCTGAAGGTTGTTGACGGCTGTAAGTCAGTGATAAGAGCAGAAAGAAACGGACGGTAGAAAGTTAAGGGTTTTAAATTGGAGATTTGGAAAAAAAAAAAAAGAAAACAAAAATTCAGGGTTTTAAAAAAAATTATCACCAAAGCAATTAGAAAATGTCAAAAGGGAAATCGGAAGCAAAAGATTAACGAGCCGTTGCACTTCAGTTATTCTGTTCAAGGTTTTGGTTTTATTTAGTTTTAGTTTTTTTAATTTTTATTTTTCTTTCAAATAAAAATAAAATTTTGTTTGATTGGTAATAATAATGTACTTATATTTCTATTATTGATAATAATTATAAATAAGATAAAATTTAAAGATAAATTATTTTTAATTAATTAAATTTATTTTAATTTCTAATATAATATTTATTAATAAATTATCAATAAAATTACTTTTTAAACAAATAATTTAAAAATTACATTTATTTTAAATATTTTTAATCATTAATCAAATTTATTTAAATTTATATATTTTGAAAATATTTTAAATTTAATTATATTTATTAATAACTATTTATTTTATTTTATTTTATTATAAAATAATATATCATTAAATAAAATTTAATTATTTATAATTTCTATTAATAATTAATTAAATTAAATTAAAAATAATATAATATTAAAATAATTTTTATTAATAATTAATATATCAAATAATTAAATCATATATATTTAGTTTATACTAAACTCGATTATAGAAAAATAAAAACTACTTTTTATGGTTTTCATAAATTTAAAAAACTAAAAAGTTAAAAGTTAAATTTTTTATTAAATTTGAAAACAAAAAAAGAAATAAATAGACCAAAGGCTTCTCTCTTCTCTTTTTTTTCCTTAAATGCTATTTTCATTGAAATTAAATTAAGAGAGCAACAACCAAAGGAACGGATATCGTTCCATACTGGCTGGTAAACAGAACGTTATTTGTTCTATCGGTACTGGCCGTGAATACCTGTCGATACTAGTATTTATCATTCGGTACCAACCGATATCTGAAATATCGGTCGATATATCGTAATTTCTGAAAGTTAAAGGAGCGAATTGAAATTTTTAAAAACTAACCCTAAAAATTTGAAAATTGCAGCTGCTTGCTTCTGTTCTTCATTCTGCTTCTTCTCATCCTCCCACACCCGCAGCCGCCGCCACACCACTTCTTCATCTTCTTCTTCTACCTTCTCATCTCTTTCTCTCACTATCTCACTCTCACCCACACCGATCACTCACCATCTCACTTCACTCTCATCTCACTTCTTCTTCTTCACTCACTACCGCACCACGTCCGCATGTCCGCACCACCACCACACGACGTCGTCGCTGCCGCATGTCCACACGTCGTTGCTGCTCGTCTTCTTCTACTTTCAATGTCATCGTTGTTGCTTGTCATCGGCCACCGCACGTACGCACCACCACCACCACGTAACACCCGAAGTTCCTTTATCGAAGATAGTGAATTATTTTTGCGTATGTTTTATGAGTTTATGTTTTTCAGTGAATTTTTTCCTACATAATGCATTTTTTATTGTGGTCGATTGGATGTTGGAATTTGAATTTGTGAATGGGTTTTGTGATTTGGGTTGAATTGAATGAGATTTGGCAGGTTAGTTATTGACTTACGGTGGTGTTGAATGGTTATAGACTTACGGTGGTGTTGTGAGAATTTGTGATGATGTAAATTGAATATTGGAGTTGAAATGTTGAAATGGTTACGATGGTATGATGGTATTGTGATTTCTTAATTGAATATTAGATTCAACGTTGAATTGAATGAGACATTATGCTTATGGTTTTGTTTTGTGATTTGCATGGTTAGATTAAAAATTGGAGATGAATTATGTTTGGTTGATTTATTTGTGGTGTGGTTATAAAATAAAGATTGATTTAAGCTTATCCGATTAAGAGAAATCTATGATAATTTATGATAAGTTTTTGGATGAATGAAATGCATGGCCTTATATTAATATGTGATGAATTGAATTGATTGAATCATTCAATTAAGTTTGTAAGATGAAACGTGAAAGTTGAAACAACTTAAATTAAAATTTAAATCGACAATATTAAAGATGTAAACTTGCAAAAGCCTTAAATCATTTATTGACAAATTCTTAATATTTGTGAAATGGTATTTTATTTTTAGTATTTCAATATTGACTTTAGATAAATAAAGTAGTTAGTATATAATTATGCAATTGTAAATTAATAATTATTCGGTTGTAATTATTATTAATTAATTGAGTATAAAATATGTTGAAATTGAATTATTTGGTAATATATATTTGTGGGGTACTATAAATATTTATAATAGATAATGAGTGAAAGTAGTGATATAATAAATGTATCCCAAGAAGAATTACTTTTGTTCAAATTGTGAATATGTTGTAGGTTCCAATCATTTATACTTAGATTTATTAGTGTCAATTAAAAATTATAAAATCAACTTATATATTTAAGAACGAAATATAGAATGATGTATATAATATTATGGTTTGTTAGAAATGGAAAGAAGATTCAAAACTTTAAATAAGAAAAAAAAAACATTTTCAAAGAAGCAACTTGATCCTTATGTTATTAATATATAATATTATGGTTTGATAGAAATGAAAAGAAGATTCAAAACTTTAAATAAGAAAAAAAAATTCCAATAAGCAATTTGATCCTTATGTTATTAATATACCCTTCAACTTGATCATTATATTATGAATAGATGTGTATGAAATGAACAATTGTATAAAAAAAGGAAATGTTTTGTGATTGTTGGAAATGGAAATTGTTGGAAATAGAAATTGTTGGAAATGGAAATTGTTGGAAATGGAAATTGTTTTATGAATATTTTGTGATTATTGGAAATGGGAATTGTAGGAATTCTTAGAAATGGAAATTGTTTTATGAATGTTTTGTGATTTTTGGAAATAGAAATTGTTGGAAATGGAATTTGTTTTATGAATATATTGTGATTATTGGAAATGAAAATTGTTGGAAATTGTTATAAATGGAAATTGTTTATGAATGTTTTGTGATTGTTGGAAATGGAAATTATTGGAAAATAGAAATTGTTTTATGAATGTTTTGTGATTATTGGAAATAGAAATTATTGGAAATGGAAATTGTTTTATGAATATTTTGTGATTATTGGAAATGGGAATTGTTGGAATTGTTGGAAATGAAAATTTTTTTATGAATTTTTTGTGATTGTTGGAAATAAAAATTGTTGGAAATGAAAATTGTTATATGAATGTTTTGTGATTATTGGAAATGGAAATTGTTGAAAATGGAAATTGTTTTATAAATGTTTTGTGATCATTGGAAATGAAAATAGTTATATGAATTTTTTGTGATTATCAGAAATGAGAATTGTTGCAAATGAAAATTATTTTATGAATGTTTTGTGATTGATGGAAATGGAAATTGTTGGAAAAATGTTTTGTGATTGTTGGAAATGGAAATTATTTGAAGAATGTTTTGTGATTGTTAGAAATGGGAATTGTTGGAAATTATTGGAAATGGAAATTGTTATATAAATGTTTTGTAATTATTGGAAATGAGAATTGTTTATGTATGTTTTGTGATTGTTGGAAATGAAAAGTGTTTATGTATGTTTTGTGTAATTAACTAATTATATATGTTGAATAATTGAATTGTTAGTTTTTGACGTATAGTGAATTGTGTACTATGAAATTGAATTGTATATAATGTAATAATACAAAATGAGTTACATTAAATAAGATAGATATGCATATTGTGTAATGGAATTATATGTTATGTATTTTGATAAATGCATTCGTTTATTTTTACAGATAAATGGAAGGAAGTTCAAGTACTTCTGGTCAACCCACTTTAGGAAGATACAATGATTCAGCTTGGGCTCATGCTACATTGGTTCTTGGTATGAAGAATTATACAATTTGCTTGTTTTGTAATAAGCATTTGAAAAGTGGAGGAATTACCCGATTAAAAAAACATTTAGTTGGAGTTAAAGAAGAGGTGGAATCCTGTAAAAAAATAAGTCATGATGTGAATGGTAGATGAAAACATTGTTTGATGAATATCAACATGAGAGAGATAGAAGGCAAAGGATAAATTTTGAAATTGATAGTGAAAGTTCATTTTTTAGATTTTGTGGTGATTATGGAAATGTTGAAAGTAGTAGTTGTTAGACCCTTAAACTTTAGAGCACTTCTCAGCAACCTTCAATGAAGAGCCTTAGGAGGTAGGTTCGTTGGATTACACGTATGAGGGAGGCATGCGAAAACACTAAGATAAACGTGGGTGAGTGGGATCAGACTTGATGCGAATTTTGGTAGAGTCCCGGACTTGGTGAAGATTGACTCAGCCCAGGCTAAGGACTTGACGGACTAAGGACTTAGACTATGCTCGGATGGATGAACCACGACTAACAGACTTGTTGTGGGAAGCATTAGATCAGCCCACTGCACTATGTGGGCTTCGACAAGATCACACTACATCATCAACGAATAGAGATCATGGGGAGCTCTTGGATGATGTGGGGATGACGAGGAGTTAGAGTCACAGTGGAACACAACATTTGAAGATAGTAGAGATCTTCGAGGATACGGTTGTAAGTTTCCTAGTTAAATGTAAACTCTATCTTTCTGTTATCTTGTAGATTCTATCTTATCAGTTAGAGTCCTATTTAGATGGGGGTGTCATCTAATTAGTCCACGCGATATATCTGATAGAGATAGACGTGATCTTAACATGATTTTAGGCAGTTCAGTTTGAGTGGGATTCTAAATGTAACTTGGCATCCAAGTTAGAATGCCTATATATAGCTCATTCGAGCTTTACTCTAAATTCATTCAGAGAGAGAGAGCATTCCTTGTATTCTTTTGAAGGAAAGTAATATAAAGGTTAATTTAGCCGTATCTATGTTGTTTCTTTGTTGCCTTTATTTCTTATTGCTTTCGTAGCATTGTTTCTTCGAGTATGCGAGGTAAACACTTCGAGGGTCGTTGAAGGCTGAGTCTTGCTTAAGCGGACCTACGTGAGACTGTCGTGAAAAGGGTGTTGGCGATCAACTTCGGTGAAATTTCGAGTCCCAAAGTGACCTTTGTATCAACTAGTATCAGAAATTTCGAGATGGCAGTAGGTAACTTGACAGAACGAGTGACTAGGGTGGAAGCACTCATTGGGCCGATTCCTCAAAGGGAGGGAGGTTACATCTCACAGTACTTGGTTCGAGATGTTGGAGGCCCAGATCCAACAGTTGCAAAAACAAATGGCAGAGATGTTAAAGGCACAGGCGGAGGCCCAGCTAGAGATTACCATGCTGAGGCGTGCCGTTACAACTCTAGATGTCTATTGGGTTGAAAGCTTCACACAACTTTCCTCTGTGAAGGTACGTGAACCCAAGGTGTTCGAAGGCGTGCAAGATGCTAAGTTGTTGGAGAATTTCTTGTGGGATATGGAGCAGTTACGGAGGCAAAATGTGAAGGACGTGGGTGGTGCAATCGCGGCTACTGATGCCTTAGTAGATTTTTTTATGGCAAAAGATTCTAAGGCAAACTATAACATCCCACTACCATAGGGTACGTACCTAAGCGTTGAGGAACATAACCTACGATAATGGTATGTTGAAGTAATAGCAAAACTAACTGATATATGGCTTTAACCCGTATACTCGAAAGGCAATACCTTTCTTTTTCTTAAAACATTCGTCTATGTTTTGCACTGATAAAGTTTACATTGTTCTTCTCAACAATTATTTACAAACTCTACACAGGTTCTAACAACATTACAAAATAGTAACAACTAGTTTCCTTCGGGAGTCAGCTGACGGACCTCTGAGTTTATGCATCAAATTTAATGAGTTTATGCATAAAATTTAATGAGTTTATGCATACCCCATTAACTCATTAAATTTTATCTCATATTCGGCCACTGAGAGTCTGTCTTGCTTCAGATCCAAAAATTCCTTCATCTTCCGATCTATATAAATCTTTGGCATATAATTTTCTCGAAAGGCTCTTAGGAAATCTTCCCAGATTAAGTTACAAGGTCTAGTGGTACTTCCAGGGACAGTTTTCCACCACTGATACACGAGGCCTTACAGGAGTGAGACAGCATAATCAAACTTTTCATCTGCCTCACACTCCATTTGATCGAACAATCTTTCGGTTCGTTCAAGCCACCCTTTTGCTTCAGCCGGGTCTGTACTTCTGTAGAATTCGACAGCTCCTTGCTTTCTCAGCTTATCATATCTTCTTTCTTGCCTTACGGGAATTCTCGGAGGCATCTGAGCAAACTCAGGTACAGGAGACTCTACATTGACACCTACAGACTCCCTGTCAGCTGACTCTACATCATGAGCTCCTATAGAAGAGAACCTATAATAACCAAGGAAAGTATGATCATTATCAGGATATTTCTCTATTTAACACATCTTAACTCATATTCGGCCCTAAAGATGCCAAACCAGGCTCTGATACCAAAAATGTAACATCCCACTAGCACACGGTACGTACCTAAGCGTTTAGGAACATAACCTACGATAATGGTATGCTGAAGCAATGGCAAAACTAACTGATATATGGCTTTAACCCGTATACTCAAAAGACAATATCTTTTTTTTTCTTAAAACATTCGTCTATGTTTTGCACTGATAAAGTTTGCACTGCTCTTCTCAACAATCATTTACAAACTCCACACAGGTTCTAACAACATTACAAAATAGTAACAACTAATTTCCTTCAGGAGTCAGCTGACGGACTTTTGAGTCATCTCTTAGTTCTCAGAAACTCTATGTTCTAACTACACCTTAAGTCTCCTGTCTCGTACCTGAAAAGCTACGATGCAATTTTAATGAGTTTTGCAACTCAATGAGTGAACCATCATTGATGGATTCACCGGATGACACAAATATAACATATATATCGCAGTTATTCAAGCAATAAGATAAGCATATATTCATAGTGGACATAACGGAAGAGCATTCATTTCAACTCGCATATCATTTAAACAGGATGCACGTGGTTGCATGGGACATGCATGAGACTCATATTCGTTCTTAATATTGTGACTGAGAGCCTTTCATAGACAGATACAGATGTTTTGGCCCGTAGGGCTCATTCAGAACAGAATCACAGAGCGTAACTCTACGTACAGAACACATATATCGCAGAGCAAAGCTCTACGCGGAAGCGCTTCTAACTGGCAACTCAGTTATAACGTCTTTATCTGAGCATGCATTTTATGGAATGTATCAATTCTTGAATATATCACATACAAATCTCATACAAATATTCAGATGATATTTTCACAATCATCGGACTTCAGTCCAGAATTCAGTTATCGCTGAGAATCAAATATCATTCAGAAATTCGTTTCAAATAGCAAATCAAACACTTCCAATACATACTTGACTATTAAACTCCTCGGACCTCAGGTTCGGTATCCAGAAGCATCACACAAAATAGTTTAAGACAGATAATCATATAATCCTAAGAATTCATCTAGGTTGACTCACGGTGCGCTCCTAGAAGTTATGCTTATCTATGCAGTGGAGTAGTATCACGATGACTTACTTGCTTAACAAATACTTCAACACTGAAAGTGGAAGTTAACAGCACAGAAAGCTGTTAAAGTGCCATTTGGTGATGAAGGTCAGGGGAGAGAATTGCTATACGGAGTATTTCAGTTAGGAATGGAAACTATAATAGATTCTTCCTAACTTAAACAATATAATACGTGAGTCCATTTTATACCCCTCCCGTGTACTATTCATCTTCACTGACTCACCATTTGTCATAATGACAACCTAAAATGGAGCCTTCCTAACTTAAACAATATTATCCCCATGCTCCTCACGTGTACTATTTATCTCCACTCATTCACCATTTTTCATCATTACAATTTGTCATACTTACCCGGAAATGCCAAACGAATGCATATATATATCGAATTGTATGCATGTGTCAACAGTATATGATAACTTATGTCTAACGTTCATTTAACTTAAGTCATATAAATGTCTCACATAATAGCCATATGTATAGGTGACAGGATGTTACACAAGAGGAGCAAGAGTAGAGGCTTTTTGAGCAAGGTTTTCAAGCAAGCGAAATAAAGTGGGTGACATTTTTATAATTGAGTTAATAAGCTATTAAATTTTCTTTCAAATAAATGGAATTAAATGATTGCCAACTACCTTGAAAATATGCTTTTATTGTTCTTTAAAAATGGTTTGAGAATGTGCCATATATTTTTGAATATGAATTTTGAGAATGATTTCAAATTGCTCCATAATTGTTGTATTTGTGGCTTTTGGATAATTTGAGAAATGCTTATATGATTGGTATGAGATT
>JANZXR010000007.1:16596453-16613465 GCA_027575705.1 Erythroxylum echinodendron
CTTCTACGATTTTCTACTTCTTTCCTTACTTCACACTCATGACTCATCCTTTCTTTTGTCTTATTATCTTAAGACAAATTTTTTTAGTTTCCCATTATTGCCCTTCCTTATTCATGAAATTCATACTAACTTCTTCTTTTACTTTATACCACCTTACCAAAATCCATAATATACCCTATTAAACTCCAAAAATTTCAACTTCATACTTTCTAATTTATTTTCCATGCTTGATAATCGGATAAAATAATTAAAATAAAATAAAATATAAAAATCCTAAAAGTGGGATCCAACACTAAACATATAAGTGGATGGACTAAATCCTTTAGTTTCAGCTACAATTCAATCGATGGACTCTTTAAATACTTTAACCATACAAATCAAATTGTCCTCCTCCAAAGTCATAAGTTTATTAGAGATTATCACTAAAAGGGTTCAGTCTCTAAAAAAACACATATTTAAACGATTGGGTAATGGTTCTAATTCTAATTTTAATGCCTATAAGAATAGAAGGAAGAAGTTTTTCATAAGATAGTGGTAATTTAACATTAGGAGTAGCATGCTATATGGGTTTATTGATTTTAGCCCAAAGAATGCATCTTGATTATTAGAGTTGATGAAAAAATCTTTCTAAAAATTTCCAAACTTTTTACCATAAAGTTATTGCCAAGTCACCTTTAGATTTTCCTCGACATCTAACATAAATAATTATTGCACTAAAAGATCAATAAAATCTACAACAAAGATAGGTGACACATCACTAGTTTATCTCCTGGCTTTATAAATATTAAATTCAATGATTTCTCTATCAAATTACAAAGTGAGTACATCATTATGCATATCAATCTTCATTCTAGATGCCATAAGAAATGGACTCCCTAACAACATAAATGTAAACTTAGGAGAATTATCTTTTTTCATATCAAGCACACAAAATTCAACAGCAAAAATCACTTCATTGACTTGCAATACATCATCCTTTAATTCTCCCATGTGGTACATAATAGATATATCGGTAAGTTTGATAATCACATATGTATCTTTTAATAAACCAATATTCAAAGATTCATAAATGCACAAAGGTGTGACCTTAATTGAAGCACCGAAATCATAAATAACTTTCTTATTTCTAACATTATCAACCATACATGCAATAGTAAATATACGTAGGAGGCATTTTCCTTTGGAGAATAGTTAACACTTGCCCTTTCATTACCTTTCAGTTTACATTTATTTTGCATAATTCTTTGAGAAATTTTGTATGGTGAGTTTCTTGATTTATTGCATTAAGTGAGGGAATGTTTACCTCTACTTTATGATAGGTCTTAATAATTTCCTTCTTCTCCTCGATTTGCAAAATCTTTCAAGGAAATTAGGTTTAGTCAACAATGCTCTAATTTATTCATCATTAATTACTTTGGACTAATCAAATTGTTGTCAGGGAGTTATAACTTCATTTTTTGTCTCCTCCTATAAGGCATGACAATGGATTATTCCCAATCTTCTTCTAGTTTCCTTTAAAATTTCCCACTTTACAAGGTAATTACCCTTGCATTATATTTCATATTGATGATGGTAACTTACTTTGATTCTTCAATTTACTCATTGATGATAGCAGTTGACTAGTTTGATTTTCAAAATTTGTATGCATGATTTTATCTCCTGTTGAAATTGTTATGAGTTAGTAATGACTGCCTTAACTATTTTTTAAAAGACATACATGACTCTAAAGTGGGCCATTATGGTGGATCCATTGGTCGATTACAAAAATTTTAGAAATTTGATGATCTTACTTTACAACTGAAGTTAAGGTGCTCCATCCATCTTGAGTTGTAAGTGTTGGAGTAAGGATCATATTTCTTTTATGATGGACCTACAAATCCTTTAGCAATATTATTATGCTCTTGATTACCATCTTAAAGCATTAGGCACGTATCGGTTGGGTGGTCAGGAGTAGCATAAATCTGATAAGAATTGACTTGTTACATTTTCCTATGGAATTTATTAAAAAAGAGTTCTTTAACTAGATTTTTTTAAAGATTAGACACATTTACCTTATTAACTCTTCTTAAAGATGAGTCTTATTTAAAGCTAAATTGTTTAGAAAGGTAAAGTGCAGATTAAATCTTTATTGGCTTAAGGACTTTTATTCACCATGGCACCTCCACTAGCTATATTCATTTTTTTTTTCTTTTAGTAACAATCTTTAATAAAAGTTGTGAGTGAGGATTTTTTCAAGAACTCCATGTTGAGGGCAATTTGCACATAATTTCTTGAATCTTTCCTAATTTTTATAAAGGATCTTAAAATTTTTTTGCTTTATTTCATCTTTTATTTTGGCAACTCTTAAGGAAGGAAAGAATTTGTTAAAGAATAATTTCACTATATAAGTCCATGCTATAATGAACCGAAAAGGCAAATAAAATATCTAATCTTTGGTTCTATCACCTAATAAGTACAAAAAAAACATGTAGTTAAATTTACTGCTTAAATAGATCTTGTGGTTTTAAACTTGAGCACCATTTGAAATTCCTTCAAGTGCTTTTAAGGATCTTCATTCTTAAGGCCAAGAAAATAGAAAACAAATGAATTAGAAAATATTTAAGCTCAAAACCTATATTTAGGTTTGGTTATTTGATATAAAGAGGTTGTTGATTCAAATCTAATGCTTCCAATTCCCTCAAGATTCTCTCTTGATTAACCATGGTTGCTTTAATCTTATAATCACTAAAGCATTATGTCAAATCAAGTATTAATTCTAGTATGAGAGATGAAGAGGAAGATAATTGCTTATCATATAATTTGGTTTCCTTCCTTAGCCTCCTAACTATTTTCTTGATTCAAAATTGTATTGAAGTTCACATGCACAAGAATTTTAAGGCATAAAAAATAAATTTGAATTGAAATCAATCCTTAGAAATGATGTCAAATTTAAGTTGATGTTGAATCCAATAAATATTATATTACTCTAATCACAAATGAATTGTATATAATAATAAGTAGGGTCAAATCCATTGAGACTGGTAAAGTATATCGCCTTTTTAAAGTTAACAAAATAAAATAAAGGAAGGGGATTTTAAGACAAAGATTGAAATTGATTAAAAGAAAACAAAAAATCAAGAAGATAATTTAATATAATTTTATTTTTAGTTCTTTAAAATGATCATTAATGCAAAGATAAATCCTTTTTTTCCTTAATAAATATATTATGGTTATTAACAATCTCTAACACTCTTTATCTCCTCACTTCCTTGTTAACCAAAACAAGCACTTTACTTAATTCTTTCATTAAAAAATAATCATAAACAAGCTCTTAGGATTTAATTTGTTCATAACATTAAAAAATAGAGAGACTACCATTTCTAGCCAACAGCACACATGCTCAATTTATTTAAACTAGATTGTTATCTATATAATATAAGTAGAATATCCTACATTAAACCCTGTTATTTCACTATTAAGCATTAGAACAATCAAACTATTATGGATTGATAATTCAACAATAGGAATTTTTTATTAATCAAGCAAAACAATAATTTTAATAATCTTATAAGATATATAAATACTAAAGAACAAACAAGTAAAGACAAATAACTAGATCTCATGATTCTTAAAGAATGAAACTTTCATTAATCTTTCGCTAAAAAGTAAGAAGTTAGCTACAGTTGATTCTTAAAAGACAATATAGGAGAAAAATAAAGAATTATCTTAAGAATCTAGAAAATTTAAAAATGAACTAAGATTAGAGAGGGATAGGATGGTTACCTCTTATACATCTTTCTTATAAATAATTCCAGACCTTATCCAATCTTCCTAAAAATAATGGATGAAAGCTAATATCCATACTAAATATAAATGATCCCACTTCCATTAGGATTATCCTACAACAAGTCTTAACTAATTGAAACTCCTAAGTAGAGAAAAATAAAGACATAAATAACTAAATCCTAATGACTTTAGATTCATCTCATCCATCATGTTTATTTTCTAAAGCGATCATATCGACTAGTTTTAGAGTTATACTATTCACCTTTTTTACCTTTTAATTTTCATCACCTTATCCTCTTCCTTAGGCTTATAAGACTTTTGCATGTGCTTTTCTTTACTATGGATTTCGTCTCTCTCCTCCCTCAACCAGTAGGCAGGGACTGGAGACTGGAGAAACCCTGCTAGTGGAAGAAGAGGCTATACCGACAACCACCTTGCCCTTTCCTTAACATACCTAAAGCGAAGCATAGGATCTAGATCTTGAAGAGCGGATTCCCTGGGCATGGGCAACAAAAGGTGGGTCATAGTCCTATCTAACTGAATTATAGGGATTTGATGGTAGACTTAAGAAACCACCTACAGATACTTTACACCTAATTATTCTGGATAATGGTTGTCTATAGCATTGAGTGATTTTTCCACCCCTAAATATGATAAACTAACATTTTTTTAGGTTTACGTTTATGTTATTATAAAGCTTACCTTAACTTATTTCGCCTGTCATCTTAAATACTTGGTTTATTTACATCTCTAAATTGTGAACAAATGGAGAATTTAATTGCACCATCTTATCAAGTAAGTACATATAAGACAATTTTCCTAAATCATCTAATTTCACATTAATAGAAGATATACATTACTTAAACATCTCTTCTACCCCTATATCCTATGATGATGATGATGATTAAAATGAAGGTCTTTATTATTAGAATGCAGGTGGTCCCATAAGTCTACATGTTCTAACTCCTTGCCTATTCCAATAGAAATTTGGGTGATTTTTCTATCTAGGGTTATAAATGTTTAAGAGAGGATCATTCTTAATAACTAGTTTTCTCCTATAAGTAGTCGTACAATTTGCATCTTTACAGTAATTTAAGATGGGATCCACATTCATTTATGTAAAATAAGGATACCACATCGATACCATGCCTCCTTTTTTCCCATATCTCAATTTAGCAAGATCTTCATCTATTTAAAAATATATACAACTTGCAACGCCAATTCTATAGATGTTTGAACCTCATAAAGAGAATCTTCTTCGTTTCCCCTTAACCTTATTTTATGAATTCTTTAACTTTCTCAAAGTTTTTCCTAAGATTGTTCCTCTTACTGTAGTATCAACTAAGTTATGATATTTAAACAAATTGCATAACTAGTTATAAAGAATATTGATGTTATAGGTATTGGCTAAGTAAAGTTTTATATCTCTCCTAAGCTTCATAGAGTGCTTCTCCCTATTTTTATTTAAACCTTAAATTTGCATCCTAATTCGGTAGCCTTATAAGGAGGAAAGAATTGTAACATAAAGGCATCATATATATTGTTTTAGTTCTCAAAAGAGTCCACATCAATTGAGAGCAACTAGTTCCTTGTTCCATCTCTCATACAATAAAGGAAACGTCTCATAGATAGATTTTCAATAGTAAGAACATTTAAAGGAAGTGTTTGAATCTTATAATAAATTTATTTAATGAAAGTGATCTTATCTTACCCATGTAATCCACTAAAACTTAGTAGCAAGTGAAGATGGACTTGTTTAAACTTAAAATTCCGTTCCCTCTGACTCAATTTAAAACACAAAGGACTAGCACTAATGATAGGAATCTAGATGCTTTCTAAACGAATTATAGGTGGTTGTTGCTCCTAAATACCAATAATGACATTATTGTTGCCACCATTGATGTGAATATTTCTAGCATTTTTTTGATTTACAACCATTTTTTTCTCCTTCTTGTGTTGTTTTATCTAACATTTGAGCAATTTCATGGATAATATAAAATAGATCATCCAAGTTTGTGCTATTAGATCTCCCATATTTCATAAAATACCTAAAAATCAATTATATAAGATAAGAATAAATGAAAGATATAATTAAAAATAGTAATTAAAATAATCCTTGACGATAAGTCTAAAAACTTGATCACTCAAATTTTTAGGTGCATAGAATCGAACTTAATAAGTTAAACCCAAAGAATTCCAAGTTATAATTCCCACTAGCACTGCAACTAATAAAATTTATAAGCTTTAAAAAATAATTAAATTAAATAAGATTTTATAAAAGTAGCTAAATTACTCAACTAAATAAAGAATGTGATTAACTATTAAGAAGAAGTTTATATGAATAAAATGCTAAGGCTTTAAGGTTCATTTATGAGGATTTTCAACCATCAACAAAAATTAGTTATGAAGGTTGAAATAATGATTAATCTAAAATATCTATGCCCTCCATCAAGATTACATAGCTATATCTAATTAAGAAATTACCATTAAGCTCAAAGAGAATACTTGTAGGAATCAACACGTCTTGAGGAAATGTTGGCCTATTGTTACTAATCACCAATCTCATTACATGTTAATTGCTTTTGTTATAGATAAGATTAAAGTTCTTCACAAAATCATATCTTATCAATATATTCATTTACAGATAAGAATTTTATAAGATGACATCTATCTCTAGGTCACATTTATCTATGCATATAACCTTAATTTTTTAAAAATCCATTTATGGAGAAAACTGAAAGAAATTGGATCCACTATGAACTTCTCATAAATCGTTCTTGGCAACTTCAATAGCATCATTTATCCTTTAAAAGCATAAGGAATTATATGCCTCAAGAATTATACATATGACTTTTGTGATTCTTTAAGCCAACTCAAGTTGATTAAATGCCTATTTGGTTGAGCTTTTGGAGAGTGAATAAGCACTTTTTTTGACCGTAAAAGCTGTTTTTAAGAAAAATGAGTATTTGGTTGTAAAATGAAAAAGTAATTTTTTAGTAGATATAGCTTGTTTGGCAGCTAAACTACAGTTTATTCAGAAGCTTAAATTTGGAGCTTCTCAGAAAAGCACTTTTTCAGGTAGATTTTTCAAATCAATTAATGACCTTATTTTTTAGTCCCTTTTATCCTTATTTTTTACACATAATGTTAAGTCAGGAGGGCTTTATGATGATTAATTTTCATGACAATCAAATAATAATAGTGTTAGAAATAAATGAACTAGTTTGATGAGTGTGTTAAGTGTGCAGAAGTACAAAACACAGAAGAAAAACGTAGAAGAAGTGGAGAGCACAGAAGAAAGCAAAATACAGAAAAAGCGCAAAGCATAGAAGAAGCAAAACACAGAAGAAGTAGAAGATACAGAAGAAGTAGAAAACACAGAAGAAAAACATAGAAGAAGCAGAAGATACAGAAGAAGTATAGAAGAAGCAGAAGATACAAAAGAAGCAAAACACAAAAGAAGAAAACATAGACGATACAAAGCAGAAGATACACTAGTATGTCTAACAGTTAGTTATTTAAGAGTTAATTACATAACTCAACTAAATAGAGGTTATCAAGATTCAAGCAGTTATTAAGAATCAAAAAGCAGTTGGAGACTTAGACTATAAATACTACTCATAGTCGAAGATTGAACAACTTTTTAACTTTCTAAAAACCTTTGAACAATTATTGATCTTTGAGCTTTCAAATGTATACTTAGAAAAGAAAAATTCTATAGTGAGATACTAGAGAGCTAAACCTACTGTAACAAAAGATCACAATATCTTTCTAGTGAGAGAAAGAAAAGGCTAAGAATTTGGGAAGGCTAAGATAGATGAAGAATACTTGGTGTAAAAGACCTGAAGAGGCTCTGGAAGGGAAGAAAGAATACTTGTAAACTTGATGAAGTATAGTGAAAACTCAGAAGAATTCTGAGGACTGGACGTAGCCCATGGTTTGGGGTGAACTAGTACAAAATCGCAGTGTCTATCTTCTATCTCTCAACTTATTATATTTTGTTTTCTAAAACAAGTATATAGAAGTTATTTGCGATTTAACTATATAAAAATTTTGGGATATTCTTTTAACAAGTTAGAGAAGTTCTTATCAGAAACATTAAGATTTTGTATTGACGAAAAGAATACACAATTCAACCCCCCTTCTTGTGTATATCATATATTGTACGTAATTTCTGTATTAACGTGTGATTTACTTCACATAATTCTCATAATACCCACAAACACATCTTCACATTTATTTTGAGATTTATATAATATTATTTGACTTTTTATATGTTTTAATATTTGTTTTTTATATTAGTTTTACTTATGTTATAATCTATAAAAAAAGATTTGGCTAGATATATTTTTATTTATGTTTCATATGATTTAAAATTATATAATAGCTAATATATTTTGCTTTGCATATTGTTTAATATATTTTAAATAATATTTATATCTATAAATAATTTTTATTACAAAATAAAAATATAGTTAAAATTAAAAGTGGTTTTTATTTTTATGTTGCCAAACAGTCTATTGTATAAAGTTCTTTCAAAAAAGCTCGTTATTAAATGATAGCCAAATAGTCAACTAGCTTTATAGAAAAGCTCTTCTCAGAAAAACTCTACTGACAAACTCTACTCACAAAAGCTCTATTGACAAAAGCTGATCCAAACATGCACTATCGTAAAAGTGGAGGGACATTTTATACTTGAAATAAAAATAAAAATAGGGATGGCTATCAAGGAAAAGGCTTGATAAAGCATTTGTTAACACACAATGATTTACCAATTTGCTAGAAAGCAAGGCTTGATTTAGCAACCCTTTATTCTTAAACTGTACTTTCATTGTGGTGCAAAATCATATCACCAATTTTAAAAGGAAAAGCCCTTTCAAATTTAACGATCATTTAGTAAATATAGAGAACTTGGAATAAGAATCAATAAGGTCCCAAGTTACGAATCCCAATGTGAAAAAATTTACATGTGTGAGAAAACTATAAAAGGTAAATAAAGAGTTTAAGGTTCTCAATAGTAGGAAGTACAACAACACTTTTCAAGCTATCAATGATAATCAGGAGAAGCTAGTTAGAGAACAAACCTATCTCTACCATTTCCCCTTTGATTTAGGTAAATAAAAAGAAGAAAAAATTACTTTTATTAACTAAAATTAGGCTATGGAAGCTAAATTCTCCTTGATAAAACAAAGATTATGGATTCAGTTGCCTAAGGAAGGATATAGAAATAATAACTTCTTTTATAAATCTATTCTCTTAAAGAGGAATTATAATAAAATTGCCTTATTGAAGAAGGAGAATGGTCATCTAATTGAATCACAAAATAACTTGCTATTGGAGAATTTCTCCTACTTCTCGAACACTTTTAACGCTTATACTAATTATACGACATTAGTGTAAGTTCTTTAATCATTTATTCATGAACAAATTATTGATTAAGAAGCTAATCTCTTACTTACTCCTTTTAATGTTACTGATAGTACGTAGCACTTTTGGACTAAAATTCTAACAACCCTTAGTCTTGGTTATTTAAGTGCCTTATTCTTTCAAAAATCTTAGAATCATATTAAGTTCATGATCGCTGTAACAAATCTAGGGGCTTTTCAGTCATGGAAAATTGTTAAGGGAACTTGATTAATCTGTTAATCTCATCCTTAAGGTTCTTATTTATAAGATCATATCCAAATTCTTTGCTACTAAAATCAATATCGTTTTGGATAAATACATTAGTCCTTCAAAATGGGCCTTCATTAAATGAACACAAATTGAAGAAAACTTATTGCTTACTAAATACTTATTTAAGAATTAGAATGACACTTTAACAAGAATTATGCAATTAAGATTATTTTTCATAAAGTTTTTCACTCCATTAATTTGAATTTCATTCTGAAAACACAAAAAAAATTGATCTCTTAATAAATTTTATAGTATGTATCACAATAATCTCTTATAATGTGCTTATAAAAAGCGATTCTACTAAGCTTATTAAAGGTGTAAGAGGTTTGAGACAAGGAAATAAAAAACCTACAAAAAATTAGTGAATCTAGCCTTACTAAAGTGGACAATAAAAGGGTTTCTTAAGGTTAATTAATAATGATGGGTCGGGGCTATAAAGAGAAACTTGGAGTAAAAAGATGTTGATTGTTGGATTGTGAGACTTAGCCATCACAACAAAATGATAGAGACGAAGAAAATTATGTATGTTTAAACACCTTGAGGCTAAGGCATCATTCATTTTGGGTGGTAGGTTTTATATTTTATTAATGGAGCAGTGTTGACTTAAGAGGATAATGATAATATATTTATCAGTATCTAAATTTTAAAAATTTTTAAATTTAATATCAAATATTTTGAATTGTTAATTTAATACTTAAAATTTTAAAATTAGTATAAATCATGTTAAAAGGTTATTTTTCGAATGTAGCATATCTACTAAATACTATATAGATGTCTATCTATTAATCACATCAATAAAAATAACATTTTAGAGTTAATTGTATAAAATTTGAAAAGTTACCCTCTTTGTTTGGCTCCTCCTTTTTGTCTCCCTTTCCTCTTCCTTCTCTTTTTAAACAGTATCTTCCTCCTTTTCTTTAACCTCTAGTTCTTGTCCACTCTATAATGTTATGGTATTCACATGTTCTCTCAAATCTAGTTTAGAGTATCCAAATAAAACACATATCTTTTTAGTTTTATAAACGGCAACCTCGATTAAAGCAAAAAGTGAAGGAAATCCTCAAGGTGTTGATTCTCCACTTGCTTTTGTTGTTGTAAAAATCTAAATGAAGTGTAATCATTCCATGCAAATTCATAATAACTTCTCCACTCTAAATTATAAGTATTTTTGTATGAGATTTCTTGAAGCCAAATCTCCACACAAATTGGATGCCATATATAGTCTGGTGCCTAACATATATGAATGGGATAGATAACCCCATAAACGCCATAACACACAATAAATGTCTATTGAGCTTTTGAATACATGTCACCATACCTCTCATTCTAAGTTTACAAAGCTATCATAAGTGATAGCATACCATAATCCCCCTAAGAATATTGTGCCCTATCCTTCCAATGTGTTTGGTGGCTATAATTGACAGAATCCTATCCTAAAATGAAATAACTAGACAGCCTACCTGGCACCCCATGGTGACCCTCTAGTCGATATTTGATCAAGTTAAAAAGTTCTTGTGGAGTTAAGCCTATTGCCTTTTTAATCGAAAAACTTTAATGTATCATAAAAAGATATAAAAAGTGGAGTTTTTTAATCATTTTTATTAAAAATTTGAAAACAAAACAACTATATTTTGACCTACCCAAAATTTTCAAAAGTCCTATAAAAGTGTAAAACACTTCTATAATCATCTCAAAATCCCCACTACAAATTTTGGACTTTAAGTCCATTCACAAGCAATCTCAATAATCTTAAAAATAAAACTCAAACATATTCATGCATTTAACCTTAAAACATTCATATACATGCGTTCTTTACACAAAATATAGTCCAAAACGTTTTCATGAAAATGAAAATGTTCCCAAAACATTTATAAGGTAAAAATGCCTACATAGCAGCACGTAACAAAGTTGACTAGTCGTGAAGTGAAATCCATGCTACTGAAGCCCCTAAACATGCATCTGAGAGGTTTCATTTAAAACCAAAAAAGAGAGTGTGAGCTAAATGAGTAGTAGTGCTATAATTTCTATTCAAATCATATTTAACTATTTAAATCTCCCTAAAACAAATTCATCTCAATTTGCATAATTCAATATTTAATATAAAACATATATTCTTCCCGAAGTCAAGTTTTCCAAATCACTTTTCAAATAAATAGTGACAACATTAAAAATGTCATAAATTTCTTACATAACATAACCTATCACTAACTTCTTTTCCATATGGCACCCTCAGGTATAAAGTCATAGAGCTGGTTCTACATCGCTTATCTATGACTGGTTAATCACTAGTGACAGAGCTGGTTCTACATCACTTACCTGCACTAGGATAACCATTATACATCAGTAGGAACAGAATTGGTTCTGCATCGCTTACTCATAACTGATCAACCACTAGTTACGAAGCTGGTCCTACATTGCTTACCCATACTAGGTTAACCACTATATATCACTAGTTACAGAGCTAGTTCTATATAGCTTACCTATACTAGATTAACCATTATACACCAGTATATTAATATATATATATAATGTATCGGTATACCATAGGCTAAAAACCATTTCCTTTTTATCAACCAATAACATCATCTCAATATAAACTCAAATCATATAAGATTTAACTTTCAAACTTCAATTTAAATATTGCTAAAAGCATAAAATTGTACTAGCAATATTCACTTATAATGCATCATTCATATAAAACTCATAATCCATATTCACTTCTAGAGTAGAAATCATTTTCATAAAATACATTTAAAATGCACTCACCGTTAAGGAACTTTATCACTAAGCACACTCACGCGTTCTGTGCCTTTCCTTTACCTAAACAAGTGCATTTCACTTAGGAAATCGTTAGTTAGTTTACGTTGATAGCTTGAGTTTATGCATGATTCTTAGCTGAGATTGATTGTTAAAAATTAGATACATAATATCATTAGGTGAATATTACGCAAATCTTGACTTTGTTAGTACTATGAAATTGAATTTGTTAAGGGTTTATGATTTGATTTAACTTAAGTGATCCCATAAAGAATTGAAACTTTGTACACAATTTTTCTTTCTCATGTGGATATCTTCTTTAAGTTTAGATTTATAGAACTTAAATTCTTCTTTTTAAGATTACATGTAAAACATATATAAGCATTAAAATGATAAAGGTACTTAGGATTTATCTTAGGGAAAATTACCTACCTTTTATACACTAATTAATTAGTGAGCCTCATTGAGCCTAAATTAAAAATTTAGCCTTTTTCTTTGTAAACATTTCTAAAGAACCTTAAGCCTAAAATAAAATTAAATAAATACTCTTTAATTCATGATTTGCAAACTATTGCTTGCGATTTAATGTAGTTGTTGAATATAGTATGCAAAGAAAAAAGTATAAGGGAGATGGCAATTTGTATGACAAAGACAATGTGAAAAAGGGGAAATTTGTTCCAATTAAAAAAGAGAGAATTGTTTTTGTAAAATATGTAAATAATATGTATAAAAAAGATAACTTTTTTGAAAATAAATTGAAATTCTTACACTTAAAAAATGGAAGGAAGAGGAGAAGTTCTACAAAATATGAGGAGGTGGATCACCAGGTTCTCAAGCGAAAAACTTGGTGTCTCTCTTTCACATCCCTATTTAAAGTCCTTTCGATTTTTACTTATATCAATATATATTTATTTTAGCAAAAGATATGTATGATCTTTAAGCCTATGGTAAGTTTAAGAATGAGCGATACCTTATGAGAAAATTATCAAATTAGAGTATTTGCACTTAATGGAGGTAAAATAGTGTTTCTACTATTTTATTTATATAGTGATTTATTTTAGAAATATCACATATTTAAGTTTTTAAAATTCAATTGAGACTTGAGTTTGTATATATTGTGCTATTAACTACGAAGCTAACTGATGAGTTCATAATGATTTTTATAGGTATCATTTTAGCTTATGAGATTATAACTCATCTATTAGGGACATTTAATAGTTTAAATGCCTATAGAATATTCTAAATTTCATTATATACTTATGAAAGTTGAATTTTCGTATTTAATTTATGAGTATTTAGTTATGGTATTATGTTGTTAATTACTTGATGATAAGTGATAGGTGTGAATTGGATCATGTTTTAAGGTTTAATTTGTTATGTATTAAGTGTTAATTTCAGTGTTTAGTATGTGTTTAGGTTAGAATTGTTTTAGTTTTTATGGGTTAGTGTCTTTGAGTTTAAATATTATGTTTTTGAGGTACCTTGATGTGTTTGTTAGTGTTTCAAGGTCAACGTCGATGAACAGAGAAGTTTCGGAGACTTTCAGGCCAAAAGCACGACCTATGATCATAGCACAATAGGCCACAATTGTGACAGAAACATGTGAGCCAGCTCACGATCGTGGCCTAAGGGACACAATCGTGACATAAGACTCTTCCATAGCCCACAATCGTGGCATTTGGGCCACTATCGTGATAGAAAGGTTTGATGTTGGCCACGATCGTGACAGAAGAGCAAATAGGAGAAAACATCAAGTTTTGAGGATTTTCAGATCATTTCGACCCCTAGAAAAACCCTAGGCCTTCTCAAGACAGACAAAGTATTTAAAGAACATAAAGAACACAATGGAGAGAGCTTTTGTATTAGCCACAATCCTGAAACCCTAAAGAGCTTGATCGAGAGATTGAGGAAGAAACAAAAGAAGAGAGATGTGGAGAAGAAGCTTATGTTAAGTACTTCCCAGAACAAGAGGTTTCCTGCCGTTGCTACCTCCTTCATCCATTCCGAGTCTATTTCTGGTTTTATTTCAATCTTTATGATTGTATAGAATTTGAGATAGCCATAGATAATAGATTCATTGAGTGTTGAGGATTTGGATATTTTGCCTTTGATATTAATGAAATTAGATTGATTGCTTTTTTATTGAATTTCTTGTGATTTCAATTTTGCACTTGCATAATTCGGTAACAAATTGAGAGGGAGAACTGAGTAAAAAATCATTAAATTGGGCTAACAAGAGTTAGGTAATTTAATCGAAAAACTGATAAATTTATGTATAGAGAGAGCTTACATAATTTTTGGTAGTTTATTAGACAATTTCAAACCTAATTTAGGTTTTTGATAAATTGTGAATCGAGAGGTTGCAATTCCCATAATATAATTAGGGTTAATGATTATAACTCGAGAGAGAGTAATCAGCCCTAGGACTATTTAGAAACAATAATTCAATAAATTGAATCAATTAGGTTTTCATTATAGTTAGATAAAAATCCCCTTTCTCTCACTTAGTAGTTTTTAGGTTATTTTGTGATTGGGTGTTGTATCTTCTATCTTGTTATTATTTTTGAATTTGATTATTGGAATTAATTGCGTGATTAAAATATTTTCTTGTTTAGTTTTGTTCTTTTGATTTATTGCTAATTATTTCGGCCTTAGATTTTAGGATTAGATTAACCCTCCTTGTAGGATTAACAGCTTAGGTACTATGTGAACTACCAATGCACTTGCAGAATATCAAGGTTAATTATTAAAGCTTTTTCATATTAGAAACCTGCGACCAAGTTTTGGCGTCGTTGCTAAAGAGATGATTAGTTTAGTTCTATAATTTAAGGCATTTAGTTTAGTTTTTAATTTTTGCTTTCGTTCTTGCTTTATTACTTCAAAAATTATGCTCTTACATAAACATAAGAGTCATGAGAGGGTTGAGTTGCACAGCTAAAACTTTAGACTTAGATTTCACTCGACTAGAATGGACCATTAGGAAAGCTCAACGTGAATAAGAAGAAAAAATCATGAAGTCAATAATAGACCAGGAATTTCAACAGAACATGGACCACAGAGTGAACCAAGGATGTCAACAATGGACCCTGATGGGCTTCATAAGGCTAGGGTTCATTGCAGCTAACCAATAAGTAATTAGGCAACCAATTCAAGCAACTTCCTTTGAGATTAAACCGTCCTTTTTAAATATGCTTCAGTAGAATGACAATTTTATGGATTGGCAAATGAAGATCCAAATGCACATATAGTAAACTTCCTTGAAATCTGTGACACTGTTCGGTATCACCAGATATTAGAAGATGTAGTCAGAATTCGGTTATTTCCCTTTACCGTTAAAGACAGAGAAAAGGCGTGGTATCACTCTTTGAGCCTAGCCAATGTTACGATGTGGGATTAGCTAGTTCATGCCCTCTTAGATAAGTATTGCCCTCTGACAAAGACCATGAACATCATCAAGGAAATTACCAATTTCCAGCAAGGTGATAGGGAATCGATCTATGAAGCATAGGAGAGATACAAGGATTTGCAATGGAAGTCCCTAAACCACAACTTACCCAAGGAATTCCTATTGTAAACAATCTACAATGGAGTAAACCTACCGAAGAAAGGCACAATTGATGCAGCGTTAGGAGGTTCATTGATGAGGAAGACAGTTGATGAAGTAAAAGAGTTAATAGAGGAGATGGCGAGCAATAGCTGCTTATAGATGAACGAGTGGAGTAGGCAACATGCTACCTTAAGAGAGCAAGAAGGAATTGTGGTGGTTGATTAGATGATAGAAATGTAAGCAAAGATCAACAACCTGACACAATAGCTCAATAGCATGAAGGCTTCATCTTCAACTCTGGTGAAGGCCGTATAACTTAAGTGTGAACTCTATGGACAGATAGACGATAATACTGTGGACTATTATTTGATGAAGGAAAGCTATCTGGAGCAAGTAAATTATATGGGAGCGCAATATGGACAAATAAGGGGGAACAGTCCCTACTCCAACACCTATAACCCAAGCTGGAAGAATCACCTTAACTTCTCTTAGACGAACAATACTGGAGAATAGTTCAGGCCTCAAGGACAATCAGGCTTCCAAAAAGATAAATCAAGCTCGATGGAAACTAAGTTGGACAAGATTTTGGATAAAATTGAAGCCATGGAGGATGCACATAGGAGGCTCGAAAGAAAAATTAGTGGACCCCGTTTTCGAAGTCCAACTCGCAGCAGAAATCTTAATACGTGAGTTTATCTCGCAAAGAGAACACCTTGTCCATTTTCAGATTATCTTCTCAAAACTCCCCTTTTTTTTCTAGGCTGAACTCAGCTCTTAGAACAGTCGATTACATTTCACAGAGGATACTTATACTCTTCAATCCTCCTTGCCTTTGTGTTCTGACGTCATCACAGAGGATACTTATACTTCTAAATTTTCCTAGCCTCTGTGTTGTGATGTCATCATAAATGATATTCATCTTTTATATTTTTCCTTTGCATTTACCTTATTTAATGCAATCTATTATCCTTCTTAACTACTCTCATTTATTCCAAACTCATGTTAGAATCATCCATGTGTAAACATTAATCGCTTCTAACACCTCAAAATTTTGGATCAACACATGCAACGTAAAAACTTAACCATGAATCATAATCATGCACAGAATCATACATTTACATATTTCATACATCCCTAAAACGTATATTTGTTTTACAAGGCTTTAATAACCTTACAAGTCATAATACATTAGTACTCTTAGACTAATAAAACTTGAAAGGTGGCTAAAGCCTTAGTTCTCAAAAATCAATATTAAGAATTACAAAGG
>JANZXR010000007.1:16616808-16635458 GCA_027575705.1 Erythroxylum echinodendron
ATGCGATTAAAGGAGCGCAAATTCCCAAGCTAGGTGAAGAGCTTGGGAATTTGGGTTTCTCAACTGCAGAAGTTGTTCGCATTGCAAGGATCTTCGCAAGGAATGTGCATGTTGGGCATATTTTTTGGGGGTTAACCACTAACCAAAAACAGGCTTATGTCAGGAGCCTCTTAGATGATGAAGTCTAGCTGTATTTCTTCATCTTCAATGACTTCATAGTAGCTAAACATGTCAAAACGTTGTGCATTGTCTTCAAACTGTCTATGTGATGTTGACTGATAATATGATGAATTGTTGACTTTGTTTGTACACTTATGCATCACTGATGAATGGATGGTTTATTAAATATTTAAGGTTTCTAATTTATGTACGTGTTTGCATGATAAGTACATTTTTTATTTTCAGGTATTTAATTATGGGAAGATACAACTTCTATGTCGTATTTGTTGGACGTGAAGTAGGTATTTTTACAAATTAGGATGCTGTTAAATTAGCAACTGAGGGCTTCCCTAATGCTCGATTCAAGGGGTATCGGACGTTTGTTGAAGCAGCAAGTGCCTATGTGATGGATGTTAATAGGCGTACTTCAAGTCCAAATGAAGAAATTATTCCAACCGCTAATGAACCGTCATCAAGACCGATCCAATTTTCACTTCCAGCAAATGAACAACAACATGAAGTTGCAACTTTGCAGAAAAAAAAATGACATGGACTCAAGGATTTCTACTCATTTCAATTGGAGTCATTTTGGGTATTATTGTTAAAGACATTCTTAATAAAATATAAGTCTTGGATGTATTAGAATTTCAATATTGTCGGATTTTGAAAAACCTATTATGTAATTAATTCTATGAATGTTTCGATGATTTATTAAATTATTATGTACTATAATATCTAAATTGTTGGAATTTTTTAACCTATGATGTAATTAATTCAATGAATGCTATAAATAAAAAAATGAATAATCATAAAAATAATTTATATAATATAAATAATAATATACATAGATAAATAATAAATTCAAACATATAAGCAATAGGAATAGAAAATATTCAACCATAACAAATTTTAGTGCAGTAGACCTTATTTAATATTTGAAATAATTATTAATTCAATTAATGCTTAGATGATAATTTAAATTATTATGTATTAGAATTTCTAACTTGTCAGGTTTGTTCAAACCTTTTAGGTTTCTCTTTTTATTTCAATGTAATTTAAAAATTACAACAACACAAACAAAGATTGATACAACTGTAAAATAATCAATGAATTAATAAAAATATTTTCATTAAATATAATGTAATTAATTAACTTGATATTATATTTTAATTTATTATATTGTAATTAATTAGTTAATTATAATATTTTTATTAAGGACTAATAATATTTTGATTAAATATAATGTAATGTAATTAAATAATAACAAGAATTTAATTAATTATATTGTAATTTATTAATTAACATATTTTAATATTATTGATAATTATATTTGAATTAATTCATAACAATATTTTAATTAATGAATAATTCTATTTTCATTAAATATAATGTCATGTAATTAAATAATCATAATAATGTCATTCACAATATTGTAATTAATTAATTACAATAATTTATTTCATTTATAATTATATTGTAATTAATTAATTAAGTATCATAATTTAATTCATGAATAATAATATTTTCATTAATTAATATTTTAATTTATGTTTAATTTGTTCTTAATTACTTAAATTTTCATTAATAAAACTATTTTAATTAAATATAATGTAATTACATAAGTCATAATAATAATTAAATTAATTATATTGTAATTGTTTCATCGTTATTAAAATATTACAAGTACACATAAATTACATATTGACACAATTATAAAATAATCAATAAATTACATATTTCCAATCATATTATATTATAGGGGCATTTTCGTCCTAGCCACTGGTTTTTTGTTTTGTCCCCTGTAATCAAACACATTTCTGTCCTTGAGACGGAGACAATTGTTTCTGTTATGTCCATCAGAACTAAACAACTCACTGTCCCCAATTTCTATTCTATTTCGTTTCTAAATTTTCATCTCATTTCGTCTCTGCATATTAGAGATAGTAACCAAAAAGGCAGTAAGATATAAACAAAATCTTATAATCTCTCGAGAAGGCGAATTATATGGCTATTCTCTCCTGCCGAGCATATTGCTCTCTACTCCTAAGCCCAGAAGCTTCTCGGATCTCCATGCCCTTTTGCACCTCCTTTTCTGAAAGCCATGACTAGGATGAGTCCACTTCTAACTTAGACGCACCCCCTTAGTCTCAGGCTACTAAGGAGTGAGTGGTTTATGATCAGCTACTTAAGAATGGCCTCAATGTGGGAATTTCAGGGTATTTATGGGTTCATTTCTATTTTAAACCTTTTGCTCTTATTTCATTTTAAAGTTTTTACACTACTTCTATACTAATGTGAGATTTATTTGTTTTTGGGTGTGATTTTATAGGCGATATTAATAGGGAGGGTTGGGCAGAGTCCATTGTAGAAAAGGTTGAAGGGTGGAACAACTGTGACAATGTTATCGGTGGGGATAGGAGGAATTTGCAACAATAGGAGACCATTGGACCATGAAGATCCAAAGGATTATGCCAACCATTGTTCTGTTTAGTGGCATAGGGTTTCAGTTTACCCTTCCAGATTGGGGGATCTTCTTGTCAAGCATGTTGTGTCTGGGTGAGATTTTATGCCAAATGGATCTTGTTTAGCTACTGCTTACATTCTTATTTATGTAATAATCAATTGTTGACTTTGATTCATCTTTAAAGAATATGAAGTTGAATGCATTTTATACCTTTGAAATGCACAAACTCGAAGTTACAATGTGTGTGTAAGAGTGATGCTCTTAAAAACTGAAGCTTTGTATTTGACTCTTGTTGTAGCTAATTGGTATTGTATCTAAAATTATCCTATTGACCAGAGAACCTTATGGTTCTTTTTTCTTTTTTAAAAACCCTCTTCTTTTTCATTTTGTCAATAATAAACAGTTTGGCCTTTGTAACTTTGTGTATGTTATAGTATTGAAAAAAAGCAAATTAGTCAGATTATGTTTTTCAAACATGCTTTTGTTGGTAATAACATTGAAAACAATGTTCTTTTCTTCCATCTCTTATTGCCTATAATCGAGTGTCCGAACAGTTTGTATCATTTGCTGCTTGAATTCAATTTGTATTCATATTCTATTAATAAAGACTTTTCATATACCGTTAATAGCCTGGACCAAATACTTTGTCAGATTGCAAAGCATTCTTATTTCTTCCCTGACTTCCTCTTTTCCCCACTGCTCTTATGTTGGTTGAGCAATATAGTATCCCCATCCCAGGCATGATGGAAAGCAGCAATTGCCACTTCAATGTATTTCATACCAAATATAATCAATGGATTGCTTCCATTTGTTGTTGAATTACGTTGCTTCTACTTTAGTAGCCAATATTCTCTTGTCAACATGTAAACGAATTTTTGCTGTGAGCAATTGCAAATTTTAACTTGTCCCCACTCTTGGTTCCTGCCAACTTTTCCCTTGGGTCCTCTCCATTTCTTATCACAGTAATAACAGTTTCAGTTTTTCCTTTACTGCAATGCAATTGTGCATGTGGAGGGTAACTTGCAGAGTAAAATATTTGCTGATATAGTAATTGGTCTTCTCCGACATTGATCTAGTAACTGGTCTTCTCCGGTGTGTAAGAGAGATTGTTGTTCGTCGAAATGGTATGCAATTGCTAAATGCACTATATATTTAGTTTGTTGATGGAAGAGTTGATGATATGCTTTAAAAATCTCTGGCCTTTTCTTTTGTAGTTCTCAGCTATCCCTTTAAAGAATACTAATTTTTCTTCAAAGTAGGCATATGATTCACATAGATGTGACATTCATGTTTCTATAGCAGTATGTAACCACCAATATGTTGAAATTAGGATTTATCACCTGTTTTTAGTACCTTTAGCCCATAAAACAAACTGTGGATTAATTTTTTTTATAATATTGACTTTCAGGGTGGATTGTGCTTTTAAGCTAAGGAAGCAATTTTCGGCAAGCAAGTCCCAATGAACTTAGAGGCTTTGGTTACTACTAAGCATTGTGGAATTGATTATGTATGAAACTCAGCTTCCTATTTCTTGTAATTAATTTCTTAATTTTGTTCACTTGACGTCTCTCAGCTTTATATATATATGTATATAGACACGTATACACTAGTTGAACAAGGTTTGACCAGGAAATGAATCATCATTGAGGCCTTTCAATACAAGTTAGGTTATGTTTGGTTGTAAGATTTTTAATGGAACGGAATGATTTATAATAAAATGGAATGTAAATGGATGTAATATTAGAAAATTGTTGTTTGGGAGAAATAGAATAATTCATAATATAATATAATATTGTTTGAAAAAAGGGTTCATAACGTGATACAGTAAAATGTTATTTGTCATTTTTCATTTCCTCCTAAATTTTTCAAATCGGAGGTAATTTATTTTTACTAATCAGGATGGAATGAGATGTAATATGAAACCTTTCATTTTTATCCTATTCTATTTTATTTTATTATAAATCTTCTTCTCAAATAGAGATGTCCAAAAGGGCCCAATCAGGCCTAATTTTGGCTCGGGATGACCGAGTCATAGGCTGAAGTTCGGCCCATCATGGTTGGCCCACTTAACTCTCGGCTTGACTCAACTTATTGACATCTCTATTCCCAAACAATAGAATAATATTACATTTCATTAATAACTACCCAATTAAACATACCTATAATCAGTTGCATCTTTTCATTTGGCGGTCATAATGAAAGTTATGTACCACTTATTTTTTTCTTCATTTTCATCAGGTAACGCTGGCTCCCAAACCTAAATCAGAGATTTTCTGCCAAATATTCTAAATGTATCGGCGCAAATTGGAGTTCTGTATACGAATATAATCAGTTCAACTCGAGTGTGGCATTTTCAAGAGTTTTGAGTTTTTAAACAAAAGCTAAAAAGAAAAACAGAATTCTAGTACAATAATGCATTATTTGTTTATTGCGGGGATTTAAGCGGACCGCCAACCTAGTCCTGTAAAATTAAAGGAAAACTGTAACTACATTCCAAGCAAAAGACATTCGAAAGAGGGATTCTGTAATCATTGAGAACAAAAACAATAGTTGTCGAAAGGACAAACAAAAAGAGCGGGCTAACGGACAGAGTCAGGAGCTCATTTACGATGCAGAAGTCTGTGTGACGTCAGCTAACTAATTACTTTTTACTTTTTAACTAATAGCTACTCTTGAGTGTTTTAATCAGTCTCAGCGAGCTTTGACGAGTCTTAAAAGTCTAACTCATGCCAGCTGATGAAACCATTATCACCCTTCCTGACTCCTGTCGTGTCTCGACGTAGTAATCTCATCGGACGGTAATGAGAGTGGCTACTTCAAGCGTAATGAGCTTATATTATGGTTTAGTTGGCCACTTCTTCTACCTAATCCTTACAATATATTTTCTTTGAAAAATGAAAAAAATAGAAGTGATAAATATATTTGTTTAATTTTAAGAATAATAACTCTGTAACAGAATATGATATATCTGAGAAGTTGAAGTCATCGTTCATGCATGTCTTCATTAAAATACTTAACATAAGTCTGAGATAAACTATATATATAGTTTCCGATGAAACAGGCGTAAAACCAAACCAGATTATAAACAAAGCACCAGGTCTACATTTATTGCCGTGCTATTTTGAACTTTTACATTTTTCCAATCTGCCAATCCAGAACAAAGAAAAACTCAACATAGAAAGGAACAGCCGAGACTTAAACAACCCCAACTCTTGCAAAAATGTATTATTGTCCAAGACAGAGACAACAACACTCACATAAGACATGAGTCATCTAACAAAAAACCTCCAAGACTAGACCTTGAAAAGTGAGTGAGAGAGAGAGAAGGAAAAGCAGGAATCCATGGATACGAGGAGGATTGTGGTTGTGGTAGAAGATGTAGACGTAGCTAGAACGGCACTCAGATGGGCACTCGACAACATTCTTCGCTACGGGGATGTAATAACTCTTCTACACGTCTTTTGCCCCGCAAAGTCTTCATCAAACAGGAGCAAGATTAGGCTGCTTCGCTTGGAAGGCTACCGACTGGCCCTCTCGTTCAAAGACATATGCAACAGCTTCATTATTAACGTAAATATCGCTTGGGGTTGTACCCTTTTCGTGTTTAGGTGTTTTTTCTTACGGCAGGGGACTAATTATGCCTTGTTTAATTTATTGTTTAGATAGATTATGTGATGATGATGGATACGATAATCAGGGAATTGTGTTGCACAGACAAACATTGAGATCATTGTCACCGAAGGAGACCGAGATGGTGGGAAGATTGCGGAGACTGTGAGAGAGATTGGTGCTTTTGCTCTTGTTGTGGGACTCCATGATCGGAGCTTTTTGTACAGGTAAGTTTCATTTTTATGATTTCCATAATTCCCCAATAACGTATCTGCTTTCTGTTTTGTGTGTGTGTGTGTCTATATATATATATATATATATATATATATATATATATCATGTTCTGTTTAATTTGAATACCCATCATTACCGAATGATGACTGAACAAGAAGAAAGGGATGAATCTGGGTTGTATGAACCTTCTGCGGATAGGTCGAGACACTGGTCAACTGGTAATTGGTGTTAAAAGTAATTTCCGGTCGTTACCAAATAACAACTCCATGTGTATTTGTATGACAGCTGCTTTTATGTCCTTGTGCTGATTTAGACTGGAGAGCGATTGCCTGAATGTTATAAATTGTCTTTGAAAATCATTTTTCATGTCTAGTTTTTTCAGAAGTTAGAAGAGCAAACTTCGTTTATTACCTTTGAGATTCCAAAAATCAGACCCAGTCTGTCAATAGTGTAACCATTAAATCGAGTATGCTTGAGCTAACTCAGGTAAGAGCAGCAGCGTTGGCATGGACCTTAGTGGGGTATGTGAAACTTTCTGGAAATTGTGTATGGCGTATAGATTTGAGGATGGTTGGTTGGTGACCCAATAGTATCTGACTAGTTGATTAGTCTCATGGCAGTGGACACTTTTCACAAGAAAGTTTCCTTTGTCAATACGCGAAACATACTGTACTCATATTCCTAAAAAGTAAATTATCACGCTTTCTCACGATTCATGATGCTGTCTTTATTACTCTTATTCACACAGAGGAAGAGTCAACCGCAAAACTTTAAGGGCTTTCTCCTCTTGATTGTGATGTTGACGTAGTTTGTTCTGTGAGTTGATCATAAAAAGAGCAATGAGTACCTAATTAATGTTGCAGTTATCCATCTTATACTCTTGTCTTCTTCCCTTCACATGAATACCATCTATCTAATTAAAATCCAGTCCTAGGACAAGTGCGAAGGGTAGGATGTGACATAGGTGCATAGAACTTTTGTGCTACAAAGGCAAGAAGGGTAAGAATGTAACTGAGAGCAGCTGTGTCTTGTTGTTGTAGGTTGGCATTGGCCCACGGCAATACTGCAGACAGCTTGAACTGCAGAGTGTTAGCAATCAAACAGCCAGCTGCATCGCCAAGGGCATTGGCAACGCCAGACAGCTCAACCAACATGGACCTCTCGCAGATCGAGATTGGTAGATTAGAGTAAGTTCCTTTTCCCCATTATCTAAATCAAGTTGCGTTGGATATGTGTAGTTACGTCGATCAACTGTTTAAGACTCTACATTCTGCCACATTTGTAGGATAGGGTCTCACGTTTTTCTCATTGGCCTTAAGTATGTGCATTGTATTATTAACAAACCATTTTCTTTCTGTTCTGGAAAAAAAAAAAATGGATGTTACAGCATTCCTGATATACCGACGCCAAAAGTGGCTTATAGAATTTGTCCAGACCCATCTGCTATTATATGGAGATGGAGGAAGTCGAGGAGGAAACATACCTCAGGAAAAATGAGAGTTTGATTGGACATTATATGTGCAAATTCAGAAACAACAAATTGATTTTGTTCTTCATCATCTGGACATGGTTACTTTAGCTTGTTTTGTTTTGTGGTGTAACTGTCTAACACAACACGATTTGAAATGTACAAATCACAATAGTGAAATTGACATCATATGGCGATTGGAGGCTAATCTGTAGAAAGCTGGTTCCCAAGTATTCATCAATCGATGTCAGATGTTTTCATGTGCATTAATCACCACTTTCTTTCCCTAGCACACGGCAGATGAAGGATTCACTCGACCTTTTTTTACACAAAATATATAAATATTTTTAAACTTTCACAAATTTAAAATAATTAAATTTTAATTTGGATTAATTGGGAGACGTTCATATTTAAATGTGATTAATTTAATTAATTATTTCTTATTCTGAGGTTTTATAAAATCTGAAACGGGCAGATTAAGATTGTTACACTTTAACAACTGTGATCAAGAAGACAGGCGGATTATGATCATTTGAATTGATTCCCCCATCAAATGGCTGATGTTAACTTCTCTTCCTTCATCAAATTTGGAGTAAAAGTGGATGTCAAATTCGTTAAAATTTATGAACCTTTCAATGCGAAGGTGAGAGGTACAAAGCAACGTTGGGTGAAGTTTTTCAGGAGCATGAAAGAGGATGTCAGGACATTTTTGGACCAGGTTTCTGCTAAAGCTTCAGTCCTTCCGCATCTCTCTTGTCACACTCAGATGTCAATGGATCGAGCTTCTTTGCATATGAGATTCAGTACAAATCCCACACAAAAAGTTAGGATGAAATCACTTCTTCAGAAATCCGTGGATGAGATGTGTTGGCACATAGTAGAAACAAAGAAAGTGAAATAGGTCAGTTGGTCCCCAGAAGTTATCACGATAACAGTAGGGAAGATCTCCTGTTCTACTGTTCTAATCCAAATAGTAGTCCGAATGTCGTCATTCACGCTTGCGTTGCCTAGGAAAAGGAGTTGGAAGATGATAAAAGCAGGGGCAATTCCACCATTTTCCTTGTGCTGCTCGTACTTTGAACTTTATCATAGATGAGGCACTGAGAACCACAAATTCAGTTAGACTTAAGACTCTTAGGAATTTTCTCAATTAACGGCGGATTATCTGGAAGGCAGTTGGATAATGTATCTTGATTTATGTGGTTAATTATAATTTTTTATATAATTATTTACAAATATTTTTTTTTACTTTATACATATTTATTTAACTAATTGATGTATAAAATAAAATTTATATGATAAAGATCGTACTGAAATTTAATAGAGTAAAAAGATTAGCATATATTATATTTTTCCTTATAAAAAAGTAATTGATTTCATAAACTAAGGTGTGAAGATATTTAAACAAATATATAAGTGTTTGTTAGAGATAAAGTGTAATGAACTGACCAGGTATTATAATTTCATTTAGAACATTACTTATATGTTTATGAAAATTCTAATTGTGATGATTATATAAATGATAATTTGACTTAAGATCTTTAAAATATCTCATGCAAGGATTATCATAATTTGAAAGTACTTATTACCTATCTTAATCAAAGAATCGCTCAATTAATAATCATTAGTTATAGCATGAACTATACGAAGACAATTCAATGATTAATATAGGATTGATTACGTAGAATATTTCATTATTTTCAATTAGTATTGATTTGAGAAAATCTTTAGTTAAGATAAAATAACACATTAAAATAGTTTTTAAATGTGATTAATGAAATTAATTGCTGATGATGAATAACTAATATAATTGAACCTGAATAAAGTAAATATATTTATTTCATATTTTATGTCTAATCAAGATATTGTATGATAAAAAATTGAATTTTATGAATAATATGCATAAAAAAGTTAGCCAAAAATATTTTGACATTCTTAATATTCGAGTAATAATGATGTTATTGTCAGACGTTAATCTTGATATGTAGATATAAATTACTTAATTAGATAAGTAAAGATAAATTATAAAATTTAATTTGTTTAATCATAAATAAGATTTAAGGTTATAATTTATATCAATTGCTAATATATTTAAAAATTTATCAGGTCACACTCAAAGAATAGTTGAAGACAGAAAATGTAATTTGACCAAGCTGGATGTATTTATAAGATTTGAGAAAATTTAAAGTTAAATATGAGATATTTAATAAATAAGAACTAAAATGTAACTATCTGATTCTCATTAAAATTATATTTATAATTTAGTTAAAATTTCAAAAAATCTAAAATTTATTATAAATAAAAAGAAATTTAGATTCTAAAGTAGTAACCACTTATGTCTTTTCCTTTTTATACTATTGGTAAAGTTCTCCCAACCTATTTGTGTGAATATTGTTAAAGGTAGGCAAAAATAAAATTGAAGTAATCTGAACTTTTGAAAAGTTAATAAAAAATATATTTTCTTTTATTGCAATGGATAAAATTTACATTTAAAACTGAAGCAATAACTAATAAATTATTGCTACTGGAAAAATGTCTGATATTAATTCTTGTTTTTCAAATAGTATGAAGATCAAAATATTAAATATACTTTAATATTTATGATATTATATGCACTAATTTATAAAAATACATACAAGTTCCGAATTAAGAACAAATATTAAAAACATGTCAACCTTTTATTTTCGCAACATGATTTTTATAGAAATGTACATCTGATCTTTTATCGGTACAATTTAATTGTAAGTACTACATATGTAATAACTTAATGCAAATAAAATTTTACAAGTTCGATCACTAATAAGTAACAATATTAACAATATAATGCTAGATATATATTTGCACAACTCTTGATATAAAATAAATATAATTAAATTATGTCACTAATATTACATAATTCATAATATATAATATCATAAAATAAAAAATTTAACTCATAATTCATAGGATAAAATATACCTCATAATTTAACCTTTTTGGCCTATTTTTCTTTTGGTCCCAGTGCTGTCTGACATAATTTATTATTAGACAAATGCTCTCTTTCATATCATACCATAATAACTCATCCAGAAAGGAAGACACAGGTCCTGCCATTGAAAGCGTTAAAACTTTCTAATTGTATTTGAACAATATATGACTTTGTTACAAAGATAGTGCTTCTCAATGTAATTTAAGAAAAGAAAAAAAGAAGAACTTTATAGTTCAAGAAATTTTAATATCTTTTAAAAGCAAAGTTTCAACTTCCTGAAATTTTCTAACGGTGGAAAATTCACAACCTCCTCTATATTGTTGCCTGAGAAATTTGGGTTGTACCAACTTTTACCGAGAAACAATATAAAGGTTTGATACAAGTGCTATACAACATATCTGGGAAGTTCCAGATATCCCATTGCTAAATTACCTTATAAAACTACATAGTTCCTGCTTAACTTTTCAACAACCATAATTGCTCCTCCCCATACTCGCGAGCAATTACTGGTACACTTGATGGCGGGATCTGTGGGAGGACAATAAAAAGAACCCTCATTAGAAGGAAAACTCTTAATTATCTGCAACAGCAGTCTACTCTAGAAGCAGAATGCATGTTTCTACAGTTCTAATATTCTGTACTCATCTTAAGGGCATCTCACAGCCTCTGATAGGAGATACTAGAATGGAATTGATAGTCCAGGGATGTAATATAATGGGAATTACTTGAGAGAAGCTATGTAATCGGAACTCACGTGGGTGGAAGGCATAGCGCTAAACATGATATAATGAGGATTCCATTACATTACAACTTTTATGCACAACCAAAACAAAGGAATAATTGATATGATGTAAAAGAAATTACATTACACCTCCCATTGCATATTTGCATTGTACTAAACGCCATCTTACTGTATTCATCATAGGCTAGTTGCTATACACCATTACACTTTGGAATTTTCTTATAAACCACTGACGACATCAGCAAGCATCTAGTGTCTATCACTCCAAAATAAAAAATGAAAAAACAGTTTCGAGTCAATACCATGCCAAAATCAGTGATTATCATCGAGATATATTCTGAAGGAGTGATGTCATACCTGTCAGTGCAAAACCAAGATAAACAGTCACTGGAAGCTGATAAAAGCAAAAGAAATGTGATGACAATTATGATTACAGAAAACATCTTCCAACCAATCGTTCTTTTTCCCAACTTACATCAAATTCAAAACCTGAAGATATTCGTCATGGGTCAGCTTATCAAGGTGATTTACATCAGTCCTTCCAGTAACCTTTAGAATTGCATCTGGATCACCTGCAAGTGATTTGTAAACAATCTGTTAATAAGGCTTCTGAAACAAAGGCTTCTGAAACAAAGGATGAAACAGTATAAATTAATATTTATATAGCAGTTGGCATGGAAAACACAAACCTAATTCATTTGAACAGATAGAATCAAGCTGTACTCTTTCGTGAAACTTATAGGCTTCACAACATACTAAGACTGGAACACGGAAAGCATGAGCTACCATGGCAACACATGCTGTCCCAACTCCTGAATATACAGTTCCATTAGCCAATACTGAGGATGCCCCTAGGAAAACATGACTAACCTCACGCATGATATAAGAAACAGCATTGATGTGAGTATATGAACATCTCAAGCCCTTTACCACCAACCTACGCACTAGAGCTTGCCCTTCAAATATTGGACGTGAGTCCACAACAACGACACGAAAATGTTTTTTCAGCTCATGTGCATATAAAAGAATCATCTCAACGATGTAAGAAGATCCATACGTAAGAAGAACATCTCCGTCCCTAATTTTAGTAGCAGCATATTGAACTACAACCTTGTTAGCAAGTACTATTTTCTCATTTATGAAGCGGTCAATGTCAGAATAAAGAGAGGCTTTTGCCTCGGACTCAGAAATGGTATGTGGCATCTTTGACAAACGACTTTTTACAAACCGAATTGCATTTCCCATGCTCATAGAAAGGGGTCTGCATTCGTTAAAAAAAGATACGTAATTGTTAACTTTTGTTAATAAATCTCTAATATCTTTTCCTGGTGGAAAAGAATAGTCTTTAATGACTTCCTGAAATGCTCGAAGCATTGCAATACAACGGGCATTATCCCCAGAGATATCTCCTGCCAAAAACTGTACTCCAACCTGAAATTATTGTAACTGTACAATAAGTGAAAGGATCATTCAAAATTTCACGTATAACTACAGAGAAAAGGTGTCAAAAAGTATCTATGTCTGAGAACCCACGAATCAAAATGCCACAACTTTCAAGTTTTACAAAGGAAGCACTCACAAGTGGCATTGCACATCAAACATCAAATTTCATGGAGTTTCAATAACTGCAAACAAATCCATCCAAAATCCACAATATAACAGTTTCCATCTCCCATTAATTCAAGTAATTGTGGATTCAAAGATTATTGAAGAAGCCCGGTGAAATTGTAATTGCATGAAACAAACAAACGTAAAGAATGTTAGAGCTTGATTTTCATTGTTAATTTTACAAGTTGATTTCCTTCATTTATTAATTATTATTTACTTTTTTATACAAGGAACCAAGAGCTATGGGGAAAAGATACGATGCCTAGAAAAGGTACCACATTCCACACCTTAGAGGCACTTACACAGAAATCAAAATCAAATGCCACGCAGATCAGTTGTGATCCACTAAATTACAGAAAAAAAGAGCAGCATTTATCAACAACATATTGAAACACAAAATAATTAAGGATTAAATCCTTCAAACCAGATATCAAAAACCAATCCCTTTCAGAAAAAAAAGCCTTCAACACTCTCGTCAACAACCAAAGAACAGGATAACTTTGACTCACTTGCTCTTCAGAAAAAGAAATGCTCCATCATACAAGATATTAAGCATCTATCAAGGAAGTTCAGAACTGAATGAATATAAAAGTTTATGTAGAACAGAACAGTGGGGTACTAGCTTCACACCAGTGCAGTTTAGGAATCACTCTTAAGCAAAGATAGAACTAATGGCATATCTATGAAGTATTAGAATTATTCATAGGAAGAAAGTATCCTTCTTTCAAAATCTGAAAATCAGAACATTGACTTGACTTAAAAGTAGGGATATAACTTGAGTTAAATAAAACTCCTTTAAATTGATCTCCAAACAAATAAAGAAAAAGGACAAAAAAGAGAATTCCTGAGTGAACATTGACATGAAGATTGCTAGTTCACCACAAAATTGATTCAGGATTAGTGAGTACTTTTTACTTCTCTGGAACATGTGCCAATTGGTAGCTAGTGAGAATCTACTTGAAGTCTCAAATTGTAAGAGATTCATGAAAATGAGAAAGCGTCTGGGGTGATGCCTTAATTTTATTTTGATTCTACCTGAAGTAAGCATTTAACGCAACACCTGTATACTGCTCATCATTCAATATTTAAATTTACACCTAGTAAATTAGTAAATGAGAAAGGAAACTTCCATATCAACCCTTACTCATAGAAATAAGTAGTAGTTAGATATGTTAAATACAAGTTTGATAGATTCAACTGCATAAGAAAATTTTGAGAAAATTCACAGAAATTCCTGACAATGGGAAGGAACAGCTTGAAACAGAGAGCTGTAACAGAAAATCATAGAGAAGAATAAGCGGCAGTATGCTTATACATTCCAATGCAAATGTTCAGGAAATTTGTAGAAAAACATTATCAACATGGGAAAAGAATCTTTTTTTGGGAGACTGTGCCTCCTTGAGTTTGAGTTTGAGTGAGAATATAAATTATCGAGTTAAGGTATAAAATGATGCTTCAAAATTCTGTAAGATTGTTGAATACCTTGTAAACAGCTGGGTGCATTGAATCAAGCTGGAAAAGTTTTGACTCAAGATGGGGAAGCTGTGTGCCATATTCGTACTGAGGCAAGTGCTGGAACAACTCAACCCTATTTCTAGCTTCTGTTTTATTGACTAGTGCACGTCTTTTAGCCTTTTCCACTCTCTTTTTATCATCAAACTGCATGCGTGGAGGAGGGACATCATTTCTCTTCTCTTTATCCAGTTGACGCTCACCAACTTTCTTATCAGACGCTGAAACAGACCTTGCAATAGACGGAGTATCTTTACTTTTTGATGGTTGTGTCTTCATGGACTTAACAGAAGGTGCTACCTCAGGCACCCCAGAAGATTTGTTACCCATGGCTGAAAAAAGTAATATGAGTTAGAAACATCAAATGAAACATTTTCAGATAAACTTATATACAAGGAATGATGAATGCTAAAAGGGAACATAACATGTCCTACGATATCAGTACTTTGGATTGAAGTTTAATCAGTTGCTATTCCTTTTTCCTTTGGTGAACATTTGTTTACATATAGTTAATAACTTTTAGCTTGATTGCCACTTTTTCTGGTGTTTTTAGTTGAACCAACAAACAATAATTATAAAAATCATACATGAGAATCCATTAACTTTCTGAAAAATTTAATCACACTCTAACCTTTTATCTGTACTAATAAAATATAAACAATTTAACTTCCCATTAAGTAGTAGCCTATTATCAGCCTCTAATGCTCTTGCCACAAAACCAGTAGACTGACCTTATCACCAATTCATTTTTTGGATTGGGGAGAATTATATACATATTAGGACTTTTAGACCCAATACATTCTATCTTGATAGCTTTGGGACAGGATTGAACAGTTGACATGTTTAGTCAGATAAATTAACAGAAAGTTTGGGTTGAGGCTTAGAGATGGCTGTTACTGAAAGTAAAAGCATCGACATATATTGATACAACTTAAAAGTTTAAGTAGTAATTAAAAAAATCTTGAAGATTCGTGATCATTTATGCAATTTAACAATATATCAATGGAGTTAAATGCTCAAACGTCAAATTCTGGGACTAAAAATCCACTAATCTTCTAATTTTTTAACTAAGATTTTCATAATTAAAGGGAACACTAAAACCTTTTCCAGCAGCCTTGGCAGCACGCTGGGATTCTTGCAATGCTCGTCTTTCGGCTTTAGTTGATGTGCCCTTAAGTGTCTTTGCATTTGGAGGCACTTCATTTTGCACCTGAGCAGCAACATCCCCTACACTTTTTCCTGCAAAAAGCTCATTCTATTCTAGGTCAAAAAGGCAGATAGAACACAATTACAGATGTATACATGGATATAATGAACCCCCAAATGCCACTGGCACCTTTTTGTCTTATTCTGTCAATGGGTGCAATTTCACACCCTCATAACTTCCACACCCCTATTATTTCAACAACAGCTACCAAATCAATAAGAAAAGATGGTAAATTGGAAATCACCCGACACTACAACGTGCTTATCCTCATCGAATTTCGAGTTCTCAGCTGAATTCAGCGACATCAAGTCAAAACCGCCGTTGGGAAAACTGGAGGCGAACTTGGTGGAATTGGTACGGCGAGACCAAACAGGAGAAGATTCATCCGAGAACTCTCCGCCGCCTAGCTTGCTCGACGGCGAAATAACAAGCAGGGAGTCGGTGGGATTATAGCTGCCAGCAACTGGTAAATGGTCGGCGGGAGGAAGTCGGCGGAAGGCCGGCGGCTCGGGGACGGGGAGCGGAGAAGTAGGGCGGTGAGAGAGGTTCTCAGAAAGATGGCGCGGCGGTGGTATCATGACCGGAGACAAGGAGGAGTCGTTTGTCGGAGATTGGGTGAGCGGGCCCGAGATGGGGACTGACTCAGTTGGAGTGGATGCTGCGGCTGTGGAGGGAGTGAAGAAGCCGACTTGTCGAACTTTGGGCACGGTTTGTAGGCCCCTTCGGCCGTCCATTGGGTTGTGATACTGTGGTTTTGGAAGTCCAAGCACTTATTCGTCTTCGTGAGAATAACGCAAATACACTTGACTATTTAGATTATAATTATTGATTGCGGGACTCTGATCTAATGTAACAAAAACAAGAAAATACACTTCGACAAGTGATTTTACGCTTTTTCTAATCAATTGTTTGTGCAATCAAATCCAATTTAAGAAACCCACTTACGAGTTGAACTTGTAATGTTGGCTACTAATCCTTTTAATGTTGAGGTTGACCATGTTTAAAGCGATTTTTTGCTTATTCTAAACTACAGTTACATGTTCATCAAGTGACTAATGTGTGAGTCGTCTTGGATAAGGATTTAGTGATCGAAAAACCTCTGACTAACCACTTATGTTTCTCGGGTTGATTCAGAAGTTACAAACGCCAAATGTTAGTGAGAGTGAGCTTCCGTGTCCTGGCTGCAGTCGCAGCCCGCATAGTTTCGAACACCAAACGAAATCCTCCACATCAACTTCAACACTCTGGTACTTGCAACAATTCAGTTTATATCATTGAGAGCTTATAGATCATTTCATCATATCTTTTAGGTTTTGTTTATATATCGGCAGCTGGAGATGGTTCAAATCTCCGACACACACACACCGAAGACAAACTTACAGACAACTTATCAGTAAGATCCTTATCTCTCTACACGTGCAATGTATTCATATGAACATGCTTTTTCTTTTCTTTTTTCCAATGGTAATTGTAGGACAAAGTTCCTTTTGATGAATGATTGCAGAAGGAGATGGGAAGTAGCAGTACTAAGCGAGCAACAGAGAAAAACATGAAACCAAATTCTCATTCCAAAACGTAAACCAAGGCGTATGGCTTTGATTGTTGTATCTTGAGATGTTTGGTTATTGTGTTGAGCCCAATATGGATCCTGATTGGGATCTTCACTTTGGTAGCAGTGAAAGGAATGTTATTATTTTTTGGCTTCTGGCTGGCGCTTGTGAACGGTTTGTCATGGAAGTATAACTACTTGAGAAGGAAGAGGCAATATACGGGAATGTAAACTGAACTGAAGGATACTTAACTGACCTGGGTAGATGGTAAAATTAATTTGATGGTAAAACTGAAGGATAGTATTACTGACCTGGGTCTTTTCCGTAACTTTCTTGTTTTCCATGAAGTCTCTTCCTTTCTCTTTTTGGTTAAAATAAATTGTCGGCTAAATTCTGTGTTTATGATTATTATTAATTTCAATCCTTAAAATGTGACTGAAAGGAGAAAGGGTAGTAAAAATAAGACACCCCGTCAAAGCTGATGGCGGGATTGCAAGGTGGCAAACACCCCGCCGTTGTAGTTGGCGGGGTAGAATGAGTCACTCCGCCATCACCAATAGCGGGGTGACAAAGCGTCATCCCGCCATTAGGAATGGCGGGGTACGCGTGGCCCTGCCCACCCCGCTATTCGGAATAGCGGGGTGAGCAGGAGGAAGCCAGCTTTATTGCTGGCTCCCTGCCCCATGAGCACCCAGGAGCCAGCATTATTGCTGGCTCCCTGCCCACTCCGCCATTCGGAATGGCGGGGTGTGCCAGAAATAATGCTCACCCCGCCATTGGGAATGGCGGGGTGAGCACACTATATATACCGAATGGCGGGATGAAACCCGCCATTCGGTCTTACAAGGAGCAACGCAGAAGCCATTTCTTCATACTTTTAAAGGTAAGATTTTTGGTTGCCCTTTTAGTTCATTATTTCTTGTAGTATATATATATTATGGTTTATCTTCTCTTATCATTCACATATTTTAAATTTATTAATTTATTTTAGATATGATAAATTTTATATTAAATATTTGTGATGTTAATTTTTAAGATTATTTTGCGTATAGTTTAAAAATAAATTGTGGGTTGTTTGATTTATCTAACTCAATAAGACTATGTTCTGTTAGTTTTATCGTTAGATATA
>JANZXR010000007.1:16635558-16652513 GCA_027575705.1 Erythroxylum echinodendron
TAAAAATATTAGAAATTATAGATTGACCCGAAAATTGTTAGAATTTATCATTTGATCCGAAAAGATTATTAGAAATCATAGGTTGACCCTTTATAATTTTATAAAATTATGGAATGACCATAAACTGTTAAAAATTTTAAATTAACCCCAAAAGATATTTGAAATTATAAATTGATCCGAAAACAAAAAAAAATAAACTATCATATGATTGTTTAAAGCTTTGAACTTGGCTCCACTCTGTTCATATAATAAACTTGAAAAGACAATTTACAAAGAAAATGCTTTTGTCACAACGAATTAATTAAGAAAATTTACGGATGGTCTGTTCATATTTTATTTTGATCATAATTAAGTTAAAAGCATAAGGTACTACAAATTTACAATTGAGAATAATATCATATATTACTAATTTGTAATTTATTTGAGTACAATAGAAGAAGTTGATGTAAATACTTTGAATAAAAGCATAGTTTACAAGTCTTTATATAATGTTGGAGAATTTGAAATTTTTGACAAAGATGAGACACAACTTCCTTCAAAAATACAATTTTAATTATTATTATTATTATTATTATTTTCAGTTTTATATTAGATTCAGATTTGGTTTGAATTATTATATTTGATTTATTATTAATTCATTATATAATAATGCATATTGATGTATTTTTAACTTCAATAAAATTTTTTAATTTTACTTACTTTTATAATTTTACTTTTTATTTATACTAATTCTGTAATAGTTTAATATCGGTTATATTTTAAATTTTAAATCTTTCCGTTACCCAAAGTCCAATTTTTAAAAAACATCTATCATCTACTTATCAGGAAGCTGCTGGATCCTGCAAAACGGTCTGACCATATAACCTGAATAGGCCCGTCAGATGTTGGTACGAGAGGGATTCTCTAATAAGATCATAGCTTATAAAGAGGGACTTTAAGGCTGAAATTGCAAATATAGCCTATAGGTCATTTTTTCTTTAGGAATAAAAGGAGGCTTTTGTTGTTCTACTCATTACTCTACATTTGAATTAGTAGCGAGGAATAATCTCATTAATTTGCTTCACAAGAAGATCGATTACATTATTGAAGAAGTAGAAGCTACGAGAGACAAAGCTTCAGTTATAATTTGTTGACGACATTGGTAGTACAAACCAAAACATCATTAGTTGTACCCATATCTAGGACTCGCAAAACTCCATTTTTACCAGGTGTAACCATGCATGCCTTTAAAACCCTGCCACATTAACACCTGTCCCATCCTACCATTTCTTCTTAAACTAACACCACACTCCCCATCTTCTAAGTTATTATCTTCCTCTTTAATGGCTGACCGTCCCTCGACCCGAATAGCCACAAGAGCCACCACCAACAATCTAAGAACCAATGATTCCACAGTTTTACACAAACTCCAAATCCATGCAGCAAACTCGACCCAACTCATGGGAATCTTAACCTTTCTCATCTCTAGCTCCATACTTCTGTTCCTCACCGGGGTCGTTGTCACCCTCACAGTCCTGGGGCTTATCTTATTCACTCCTTTGCTCATTGTGTCAAGCCCCATTTGGGTCCCGATGGGCACAGTCCTCTTTATAGTGACCTCGGGGTTCTTGTTACTTTGCGGGTTGGGTTTTGCGGTGGTGGGAGGGTTGTCACGGATGTATAGGTATTTTAGAGGGATGCAGGTACTCCGTTCGGACAGCGTGGACTATTCCCGAACCCGAACCTACGATAAAGCGAGCCATGCGAAGGACTATGGTAGAGAGTATGGTGGATATTTGCAGAGCAAGGTGAAAGATGCGGCTCCTAGTGCATGAAACTATGCCCGAACCCGAACCTACGGTAAAGCTAGCCATGCGATGGACTATGGTAGAGAGTCTGGTGGATATTTGCAGAGCAAGGTGAAGGATGCAGCTCCTAGTGCATGAAGTTCTAAATTCATGGTGGCTGTGGTGAATTAGGTTGGATGTTTTCTCCTGCTTTTGTTAATTTATAATATATATTGCAACACATTTCTTTTATGTCAGATGAGGAGATTGGCTTTTTCCTTGATTGGTAATGAATGAAGCATGGTATATGAGTGGCATACTTGAGGTAGTTTTTCTTATTTAATTAGGTCGATGAGATCATCACCAGTGAAATTACTGCTGTTCTCTAAACACAGGAAAATTATACACGTAGACGACGGGCCTGTCAATGTTAAAAAAAAAATAATCTAAACTCTTATAAAACATGGTTTTCAAAATTCTGCCATAGCAGGATGAAAGAAACAGTAGTTTTATGACTTTATCTATGAAACCACCACCTTCCACTTGAATGTGGTTTAGAACTTCTTTGCTTCTTGCTTTTATCCTCCTTACCTAAATGTTTTTTCACATTTTAGTGTCTGTTAGAAGTTATCGTAAATATAAAGAGTTATATTGGTGGTTACACCATAACAAAGTAGACATTTAGGTATATATTTTTTTTGTGACGTTCAAAAAATTGTCGGCAAAGGTTATCATATTGTGACGATTTTATAAAATCGTCATTAAAACTAATCCTTTAGCGATTAACTAAACAAGCGCCACAAAAGGAGGTACATTTCGTGACGAATAACAAAACTTATCCCCAAATAGTAAACATTTAGTGACGATTATCGAAAATTGTCAAAATAATCCACAATGGGTAAAATTTTTAGAAATTCGTCACTAAATGAACTTTTGGTGATGCTTTTCAGAAATCGTCACTATAATCTGTTAAACATTTGGTGATCAATGTCCGAAATCATCACTAAAGGGTTCACAATTTGCGACGATTATACAAAATCGTCACTAAAAAATGTTTGGTTTTTTGCTACGTTATTGACATTATTGCTAAAAATGACCATTTGGTAACGATACCAAGAAGCGTGACCAAAAGATCAACATTTGGTGACGAATTTTAAAAATTGTCACCAAATGTTACACATTTAATAACAAGGCAAAAGTTATCATATTGCGACGATTTTACAAATTGTCATTAAAACTAATCCTTTAGTTACTAACTAAAAAAGCGTCACAAAAGGAGGTACATTTCGTGACGAATGAAAAAAATCGTCTCCAGAGGGTGAACATTTAGTGACGATTACTAAAACTCATCACAAAATGATCCACTATAGGTGACGATTTCATAAATTGGATGCTAAATGAACTTTTGGTGACGCTTTTTAGAACTTCTTTGCTTCTTGCTTTAATCCTCCTTACCTAAATGTTTTTTCACAGTTTAGTGTCTGTTAGAATTTATAGTAAATATAAAGAGTTTCGCCGTCATGGTATTGGTGGTTACACTATAGACATTTAGCTATATTTTTTTTTGTGACGTTCGGAAAATCGTCGGCAAAGGTTATCATATTGTAACGATTTTACAAAATCGTCATTAAAACTAATCCTTTGGCGATTAACTAAACAAGCGCCACAAAAGGAGGTACATTTCGTGACGAATAACAAAACTTGTCCCCAAATAGTAAACATTTAGTAACGATTACCGAAAATCATCACAAAATGATCCACAATGGGTAAAATTTTCAGAAATTCGTCACTAAATGAACTTTTGGTGATGCTTTTCAGAAATCGTCACCATAATCTTTTAAACATTTGGTTGTCCGAAATCGTCACCAAAGGGTTCACAATTTGCGACGAGTATACAAAATTGTCACTAAAAAATGTTTGGTTTTTTGTTACGTTATTGACATTGTCGCTACAAGTGATCATTTGGTAACGATACTAAGAAGCGTGACCAAAAGATCAATATTTGGTGACGAATTTTGAAAATTGTCACCAAATGTTACACATTTAATAACAAGGCAAAAGCTATCATATTGCGACGATTTTACAAATTGTCATTAAAACTAATCCTTTAGTTATTAACTGAAAAAACGTCACAAAAGGAGGTACATTTTGTGAAGAATGAGAAAAATCGTCTCCAAAGGGTGAATATTTAGTGACAATTACCAAAACTCGTCACAAAATGATCCACAATAAGTGACGATTTCAGAAATTCGTCGCTAAATGAACTTTTGGTGACGCTTTTTAGAAATTATCACCATAATTTGTTAAACATTTGATGACCAATGTCCAAAATTGTCACCAAAGAGTTCACAATTGGCTATAATTATACAAAATAGTTACTAAAAAGACGTTTAATTTTTTGCTACGTTATTGACATTGTCGCTAAAAGTGACCATTTGGTGACAATATCAAGAAATGTGACCAAAAGATCAACATTTGGTGATGAATTTTGAAAATCATCACCAAATGTTACACATTCAGTGACAATTTCTGAAATTTGTCACTAAATGGTCCACATGCGATGACGATTTCTAGAAATCGTCACCAAAGGTTCTACAGTAATTTGCAACACATTTGGTAACCATTTGCCTAAATCATCACCAAAGAGTTGACATTTTTCAAAAAGATATGTTTTATTAGAGATTTGTTTTGAATGTATACAACGCATTGTTAAAAAAACACACATAACATAATTTTAAGTGAAACAGTAGTGTTAATTAATCATAATATTTACTATCATTGCAAAAATTATTTATAAAAATTTAAATAATTATATCAATATAATAATATGATATATAGAGTAGTACAAACTTTGAATTAGAAGTTCAACAATTCATATAGTCATAGAATAAGAACAATAACAGTCCACGCTTAATAGTATGCAACTTGACTCCTAACTAGTAGAGAGATTGTTTAACAAATTCTTATAGATACAACAATAAATCAACTTTAAAGCTGAGTCCAGTTAATCGCATCGATAAATAACAATGATACAATAATTTTTTTTTTTAGATTCCAAGTGACATGAGAGTTAGTAAAGGTAAATGAGTCCCCGATTTTTAGATTCCTGAGAACGGTCCTTGCACGTTCGAAGGCACCAATTGAAATATTAATAGTTCTTCCCTCAAGTGTAGGATTTTTCACACCCTTTAACATTTTCGCTATAGCTAAACTTGTAGAGGATACAGTGAATGAGTCGCTAGATTTAGTATGGAAGACAAGTTCTCCAGATGAACTGCCAATACAAAATGGTTTACCTAAAATATAATCAGTATAGAACTTAGATATTGTCAAATTAGTAAATTGTTAAATGAACCAAAATTGGAGTGACATGCATACGTGAATGACCATACGGAGTTTGTGAAATTGATGAATATTCCAAGACAATCGATTTTCCTAATCCTTTGCGAACCATTGTGACATTACTCCCACCTCCATAGGCATACATGTTATCTTCGAGATTCAAGGAAACTTAAAACAACATTTTGTATATACCATCAAATGTGAATATATATAATAGCTTCATAAAAGGAAATGAGATGTACATAATAATGAAGGTGACATTGTTCGGATAATACTAAACACCTTAAAGAAAAAGATCAGCTATAGAAGGCAAACGATGATTAGTATATGAAGTGGAGATTTTTTTCTACATTGTTTATATTTTCAGTAGGGACAATTTTGCCACATTTCTCCCAACGGAATGATTTTGGGCCATCCGGAACTAATCGACATGTTGACATTCCTTGATTAATAATGTTAAGAGGTATATTCTGTAAATGTCGATTTAGAATAAAATGATGATATGTTCAACTCCAATTTCGATGATAAGTGGAAGTAATCCAATTTAGCACTTATACATCTTTAATGTGCTTAATGATATGAAAGTTACCCTTGCAAAAATTTCAGAAATCCATTATGTAGTTTATATCACATGTAAAATTTAGAATTTAAAGTAGAATAGACATGATTACAGAAATATAGTATTATCTATATTGGGCTATATTACTATTAATGGAAATGAATTAAAATAAAATACTCTTGAAGATCTTTCATTAAATAGTTATGAAGCTTTGATGAGAGAAGCGTTAAAGGTTGTTAGGAAAAAGCCAACCCATATACAAATAACAAAAACAAACAGTAAATCATGTTTGAAACACAACCATAAATACAAATCATACATCAAATGCATAATTAAGAACTCAATAAACACCTAAAGGTATAAGTTAAACTTAGCACAACTTCGTTGATAAAGAAAAAAAGAATAATACCAATTTAGTTAATAATGGTTCTTCAATGGTGATGATGACAACATAGAATCCAAATAGAAGAGAGAAATTTGAGAAATGTTGACGGCTTAAACGAGAATAGAGTAGCCTTTTATTATGGTTGTCATTGAAAACCTAATACAAAACGACGTCGTTTTTCTTGTTCAGGTAAAAAATTTCGTTTATTGTTTACTATAATTGTTTGGAAGTAGTATTAATTAATTTGTTACGATCTATTATATTTGGTCAACAAACGTTAGATGTAGGGACTAATATATAGTTCATCGCCAAAGCCTGCGTATTTTCCTATTCCAAATAAAACATAATTTGAATTAAAAATTAAATTATTCAATTGAAAACTGTTTCTAATTTGATTTGTTGACCGTTCAAATAAATTATAATTGACGTAAAATTTTTAGAAATTATACATTTTTATTATTATAATTTCAAAAAACGTATTTCAAAAAATTATACATTTTAATTATTGTAATTTAGAAAAACCAAAATTTAATAATATAACAAGACATTTTAATATAATTAGAAAAATATTTCTAACAAATTAAAATTAAAGATTAGTCATTCCTAAAAATTAAGCAAGTGAAGAATAATTGCATATATAAGTGAGAAGATTAATTTAACATTTTGTATGATGTATTAGGAATAATTCATATATACTAATCAATTAAGAAAATTAAGAAAGTAAAGAGATTGTTTTGGTTTTGGGCGACGATGTAGAAATTTGGTAACAAATTATCTACCATTTGCCACTAAGTATGGTGGTTGGTCACAGAAATGGTCTTCTATGACTAAAATTACTTCATCGTAAAAACCCTCAGGCATTTAAATTAAATGTTTCTTTTTATACAAATAATAAGGTTAATGATAAATTAAGGGCTAAATGGTCTATGTTGTCATGTTAGTGATGAATTTTGTTTAAATTAAATGTGGTTTGCAATCCTTATTAATTCAACTAATAACAAAAAGAAGGTACAAAATTTTTAAAACTTCCCCTTTTTATTTTTTTCTCTACCAAATTAAAAATAAAGATTAGTAATTCCCAAAAATTAAGCAAATTAAGAACAACTCCATATGTAAGTGTAACAGACAAATTTTTTATTTTGTTATTGGTAATATGAATAATTCATATATGTTAATCAATTAAGAAAATTAAGAATGTAAAGAAAATGCTTGGATTTTGGTGACGTTTACTCATATTGGTAGCAAAATTGGAGTGATAGGTGAAGACAGTTTTGACAATCAGAAAAAGGTAAAAGGTTTAGTATTGGCGATGATTTATCAATTTGGTAGCAAAATGTTGTATAATTTACTACATTATTTTATTATCATAGCAAATGTTTAACATTTGGTGACGAAATGTAGATTCGTCACCAAATGTACTAGATGAGAAAAATTAAATAGACGTTAGGACGATGTCGTTTATGGGATAACAAAACAAACACCGTCATCCTACCGTCTGTTTAAACATAGACGATTGGTCCCTCTCTTGTTTCCCCGCCGAAGACCAACGCCCCCTTCTCTCCTTCGTTTTTCAAAACCGACATCTTCTTCGTGCCCTATCTTCTCCCTTATCTTTGCAAACATTAAAGATTCTTCTTCGTGCGCTTGATCTCTTTATTTGGTGAGTAATGTTGATTGGATTTTCAGACTTGTCATTGAAGTCGATATTGGTTCGATGGTTTTCTGTTATGTTTTGAGTTTCATTTCGATTCTTTTGCATTTATTGGTGATGATAATGGTTGATTGTGTATTTATTGTGTTGTTGTTGTTGAAGAAAGGGAAAATAGAATAAAGTTTTGTGTTATTGAGTTGACATTTACTTGCCCGATTTTCATTAGACAAAAGTCCTGAACGAATTTACATGCTTTCTTTTATAGTTATATGGTTATTATTGAAGGTTTATCAGAGGTTACAAAAGAATGATTAAAAATCTCACTAATATGTTAAAAAATGATTAGTTTATATGGACTGATGAGGCAACGATCACATTTATTACTATAAAGCATGTATTGACAATAGTTCCATTATTGGCTCTTTCAAATTTTCTGAAGGAGTTTGTAATTGAATTGAATGCTAGTGGTGAAGGTATTCGCGCAGTGCCCATGTAGGATAACATTCCTATAGCTTTTATTAGCAAAACATTATCTAACTTACCATAAATAGCTCTCTGTGTATGAAAAGGAGTTTTTAGCTATAGTTATGGCTGTAAAAAGTGGTCGCATTATCTTATTGAAAGATAATGCATTAGGTTCTGTCCTTTTGTGGAGGGTTTGTTACATTTCCAAGTTAGTGTTTTCTGTTATGCATATTTTGAGTACACGTTTTATTTAAAGATCATTTGGATCATCATTATAACCTTATTATTATAACTATAATCTGTTCCATTAATGTTAACTTTTATTTATTTTGAATTAAAAAATAGATATGAACAACTTTCTTTAAGTGTCAAAGCAATAAGATCACTGTAAGAGCAAGGAAGTATTGGAATCACTTCTTTTCAAGTTGTTTGTAAATGATACAAACTCTAACAACCAAACATACAAAACTACCAGTCTCCTACACATTTTGAAACCATGACAAGGAAAATCATGGTGTAGAAGTAAGACTAACACTAGCTACATCAGTGAAGATAAAGACTTGGAGTTAGAGGGGGGGATTTGAAATTTGAAAAGATGGAAGTGTGGCTTGTGATATTAATAAATTAACTGTATGTAAATGTAACATTGAATGATGATGAAGTCATGCGGGTCAGTAGGGGAGGTTGAGACTTCACAAAGTTAGCAGAAAGCTACATACAAGGACTCTTCTTCCTCTAGCTGGTCATGGTCAGACCCCAATTTTAGGTCTCTTCAGAGCCTTACCAAAGTTGACTTCTTTTTTTTTTTTTTTTACCTTTTGTCTTTGAGATTGTAAAATTTCTTTCCCTCCTTTCTTCGTTACTTTGCCTTTTCTGTTAAGTTTGTGTGTAGGATTGCACTTGACATTACTTTCTCATTTTTTGAATGTTCGTTTGGTTTGGTCCCTTCAGGCTCATTTTTCTTTTTGTTTTTCTTTCTAATTTCTTTGCCTTATTCTTCTTCTCTTTTGATAATTGTTTTGTTGCAACAGTTTGGTTTTGGTACTTGCTTTTTGACATTTGTGATGAGTGACAAAAATCATCCCCAAATGGTGAACATTTAGTGATGATTATCGAAAATCATTACAAAATGATCCACAATGGGTATCGATTTTAGAAATTCATAGCTTAGTAAACTTTTGACGACGCTTTTCAGAAATTATCACCATAATTTGTTAAACATTTTGATAAAGCCTAGGGGAGGCTTCGGGGTAGAAAAACATGAATCCTGCATCTGTTGTTTGTAAAAGGGAAGCATGCCTAAATTAAAGAAGTGATTTAATATTTTGTAATTTTAAAATTAAACTCACCTTTTAATAATACATATATGTAAACAAATAGTTACTGTAATGTTATCATAAGAATACATATTAGCTAAATATGATAACTTTCTTATAAGTATAAAAATCCAACAATAAGGTCAATCTTATTAATGATGAAAAATCTGACAATAATATACTTAATGATGATGATTTTCAAAATCTTGATCATGATCATTAACTGTAAATAAATTGCTTGTATTGTTTGAATTGTTATGTTTATAATTGCCTTATGTTGATGTCTTACTTATGTTAGCTTACGATGACTTGCATATTTTTAATGTTTCACTTATATTTTTGCGGAATGTTATGCCAAATGTTTAGTATTTGACTACTGGTCTCCTTATATTGACATGGAATATTGATGTTTGAGTTAAGATTATACGCTATGTTCATATTTCGTTTTACATGGGTTCAATATAATGGCACCTAGTAGAAATAAGAAAAAGAGGGTGGTAATGACCGAAGAAGTTCCTCCCACATAACAACCAACTCAATCTGACCCCATCATTTAACAACCAATAATTGCATCCTCGAATGAAGACAATCAGCAACAACCTTTACCAACATCGTCTGTTATTAATGAGGAATCTTCAGGTCTATTATTATTAACCAAACATATTTACATTAATGCTGAAATTACTCATTTCATGTTTATTATGTTTTTCTCATTATGATTTTCTTTTGTTTTCAGGTTCCAATACTGGCATTAGAAAACGAGGCAGAGGTATCACAAAAGCAGCTGAGTTGTAATAGATGAAAGTTGCAATGAACATTAAGTAATCTGTGACTATTGACCCCACGCAATGTCACCCTTCGGATAAGATCCAGTCTGTAAAATTGTCCAGTGAGTTGGGCGTTGTTGTGAGGAATAAATTGCCTTGCCTTCAACATGCCAGGTAGTTGAAGGAAGACAGCTTGTTCCAAAATACTTTAGACAAAGTTTCAGTAATATTTCAATTCATTTGATTATATGTATTGCGATTTTACTTAACAAAAACAGTAACTTAACTTATAAGTATTCTTCACAGATGAAGCTCAAGATCGTTGATATCGACAAGCCTGAAGTTTCAAGCTGTGTTAGTTCACTGTTCAAACAAAGGGCGAAGTATCATTGATATAGACTTAATAAATATTACCATTTTTTTCTTTCAATGAAGAGGCAAGGAGACATGTTCTGGATCGAGTAACTCTAAGAAATTGGAGTGAAATGTGTGATTACTGGGCCTCAGCGAAGGTTCAGGGTTGTTTTTTTCTCTTCATATTTCCGTCCATTAATTTTGTTTATACATTTCATGACTACTTTTCTGAATTGAGGAAAAGTATTAGAAAGCCAAGGTGAACAAAGCTAAAATGAAGAATCCTCATAATATCGGTTCCAAATCATTTGTTGTCATCCAACAAGAATTTGTAAGTGTAACATTTTCAACTTATTATTCTATTTTCTTAATACAATAAATTCTACTGTCTTCTAATTTTTTAAATTCATATAATAGAGTCAAACACAACTCCAAGGACAAGAGTGTGATAGGATCATACTCTACAAGGTAACGCACTACAAAGAAGGTTAAGGCTGAATGTCTGAAAAGACACAAAGTAATTATGTAAGTAAAAAGAAATTAATATTACCATTTATTTTTCTATGTAATACTAAGTAATAATTTTCTAGTTAACTCGATTTTGTACTTTAAATTGTAGGACAAGATGTAGAAGTTGTTTCAGACATCATTCTCTGAGGGAATCAGCCCAATGTTGATGACATTTGCAACAATGTCTTTGGTACAAGATTAGGCTATATTAAAAGTTTTGAGTATGACCCTAAGCCTATTGGTACATTTTTGTCACGGCCAGCATGTGTCACGGCAGTTCAAGAGGAGAACCAAACATTAAAAACTAAGTTACAATGGACAGACGAGAAGTTAGATTGTAATGTAAGGAGTCTTAGTTTGTATATGAACTGTAAATATTTTTTATATAAAATGCATTCCATTTTTAATGTTTATTTTATTTCAACTTGTTATTATTTAAAAATTGTCACCAAAATTAATTATAAAATGTAACTAATTTATATTTCAAACTGTCTTAAAATTGTAATAAATTAAATTAAATTTGTTCTTAACAATTATAATAAAATTTAAATTTAAAATAAAATATTTGCCAGTAAAAAAATTAGCTATCAAAACAAAATCGTCAAAAAATGTTATTATCTACATTTACAAGAATGTCTCTAAAAACACTTACCTACATTACTAGTTAAAACTATTCTGCTACAAAAATAGAATCATCACTAAAAAATATTAGCTACCAAAACAAAATCGTTACAAAATGTTGTTACTTATGTTTACAAGAACGTCTCTAAAAACATTTACCTATAACAAACAATTAATAGCTAAAACTATTCTACTGCAAAAAAAATCATTAGTAAAAATAATTATCTACGACTACGGTTTAGTAGGTAAAAACTTTTATCTACGAAATATATATGTCACAAAATCCTATGTACGACGTTCTTTGTTCTCGTTAGTTATATGTTTTAACGACAAAATTATTGTGTATCCAAAATCTTTTTGCAACGATTTCAAGAAAATATCGCAGATATTGTTTTACTACCGGGATTCAACGACCATTAGGGTGACGATTATTTTTTATTAATTAATATTTGAGATGATTTTTCAATATTTAGTGATGTTTGGTTTCGTCGCCAATAAGCTTATTTGTTGTAGTGTTATTAGTGTATTAGTATTTTTAATTATTCTTTAATGATTATTACTATCAGTAAAAATAATAATCTTTTATTTAATAACAGTGATGCACAAAGTGCCCACGCATACATATAGCATATATAATATTATATATACATATATAGACAGACCTCTTTCTTAATTTATTGATCTAATTACTTGGCTTTATTAAGATTTAGGTTAGAATTAAGTTATCGTCATAAAGGGATGCTTTTGAAATTACAATTTCAACTAGAGAAGACCAAATTAAAACCCTTTCACAAAATTCGTCGTACACAAAAAAATTAATCCATTCAAACATGCGTTTTCTATTTACGCAATATGTTGGTGCACAAGTTAACAAGGTTGCGTAAGCATTAAACTATAACGAGAAACATCATCAGAGATAACATAAAAACACAGAAAAGATAACTTCAAAGAAATGAATATATACCTATTCATAGACTTTGATACATGACCTTTCGTCTAGTTGCATTTGGTAGAAATAAAATGTACGCGGAAGGTGTGATACACGGCGAACTTCATAGTAGTTTTTAAGCTATCAGTGCGCCATGCGACATTAAGGAGGTCAACTGTGAACAGATGTAGATTGTAATAGACGAATTTATGCTTGATTTGAAGATTGGTTCAAGTTCAGCATCAGAGAATAAGACGTGAAATTCATATCATTAAATGTGCATATTACAGTTTCTTGGTGTAATAGTCATGTATAGGTTTGGGGAGCAATATTTCACCAACCACTAACTGCAAAATCTCATATGTTCAAACGATGCACTCAAAGTTGACATCCAAAACTTGGATGCATCGATCATAATCTTACAATCGACTATTAAGAGTTTAATACCCATATATAGCATATATAGTTTATAAAATTAACTAAAGTACGTATAAATTTAAATAAGATTTTATCCTAAAATCATTTAATGAGTTACTTAAACCGAAGAAGAATTATATTAATGGCGTGCTTGGCCAAGTCGTGATGATGTTTGACATGTCTTGAAATTCAGTGGTGTTTGTCATTTCAAGAATACATGTTCACACGTACGTCGTGTCGTGTCATGACGTGCCTTGGAGGCTTGGACGGCATGTTGCTCATCGCCTCAAAATAAATTATAACCGAAAACCCAAGTCGGAAGATCTAAGCCGAAACAGTCACAGTCTAGGATTATTTTGCAAATTAGTAGTGCCGTAAGCAATTCGCGTGAAAGACCAGAAAGTGTATACATATGTACGACGAGATAAACTCGAATATACATAGTAATTTTAAAGAATCATACTAAAAGTTAAATCTATAATATAAAAAATTTAAAGTTTAAAAGATTCAATCGATATTAAACTGTTATAAAATTAACTAAAAATTAAACAAAATTTAAAAAATTTAAAATATACTTAAAAGAGATTGTCTCTTACCCATCAAATAATTTGAAGTTTAATTGAAAAATTTGTTAAATAAAAATTAATTGATTTATTTTAATTTATAAGAACATATTAATTTACGAAAAGTAATCAATTAATTAATAAACTAATTAATTTTTAACAACCAGAGTTATCAAAATAAATCAAATAAAAAATTAAAAATTGAATCAAAAACTTAGACGATTTAATATTTTTATGATTGAACCAAATAAACCATTTAAAATTTTCAAGTAACAATTCACTAGCCCTTATAACCGACACTTGCATTACTGAGTCTAATCAGTGGCTAAATGATTGAATAGATTGTAAGCTCCACCATTAAACTACAAATACTAACGATGACAAAGGATTATGAATGTAACGCCCAAAAATCTCGACTTTATAAATAGTACTTTTGAGTCATGAATAGAATATTCTGAAGTGAATGGTGACATCAGCATCCAAACCTTATTTTATTTTATTTGACATCGGATAATATTGTTTAAGAACAACCCAAGGATCAAATTAGAGCTCCAAATGAGTTCGTTTTGAGGGTTTGACAAAGAGTTGACCAATGGTCAAAGTTTGACTCAAGAAACAATGAAAGTTAAACCAGAAACTATTAATGAAAATAAATGATATTAATTAAGGTCTTTATATAAGGTTGATATTTTTATGAGTTTTTTTATTAAGAAAAAGAAACAACAGATTAATAGATAAAGTTACTATTGGATCTAAAAAAATGAATTAGAAAACTTTTAATGAGGAGCTACGTGACATTTTTGTAAACTTCCCATTCTCTTCTTCTCCAAAACATTACCGAGAATACCTCTATCCTTTCTTCTCATTTTTTTCATTTCTTTCATTTTAAAGCCAATTTTCTTTAGTTTTAACCCCCAATTCATCTATTAAATACTAAATCATCAACTTAGGGATCCTAAACTCACCATATCGACAAAAAAATTAGGAAAATATGAAGAAAAGGCAAATCGATATTCTTGATGAATCATCATCATTATCATACTCAGTTGAATCATGCACCAATGCGGGATTTGGAAAAGTCTGATAGTACGCAGCCTTACCTCTATAAAGTAAAGAGACTGTTTTCGGTAGACCCACAAACAAATGTGACATAAAGAGTTAGAAAAAATCTTCAAGTATGCGAAGCAAGTTTAGAAGACAAAATAATAATAATAAGAATAATAAGACAAATAGGAATATAAATATTAAGATGATGATGATGATGATGATGATAATAATAATAATAATAAGAAAAAAGAAAAGCCCGACCAGCTGATCAAGCAGATGCCTAATTGGTCAACTAGATGCACACGGCAGGGGAATTACATACAAATCAAATCTAATAAATAGGCAGAAGAAAGATATATGCAAGAATTAAGAAATTAAAAGCAATAGTTGGAATGCATGTAGCAAAAAAGTTGAGACAACTAGACAGTGATAGAGATATCGTGACCAAATCCTTTCTACACACAGATCCTGGATATGGGTAGCGAGGCTAAAAGCATAGGCGAGCTCGTTTATAGATCTTGGAAACTCCACCGCTTCACCTACCAGAAGAAGAAGAAGAAGAAGAAGAAGAAAACTCTAGAAACTTAAGTGATGCATCAACAATGGTAAATGCTGCAATGAATACGCACCAAAAATCATTTCTTTTCCTTGTATCCTTCTACTATGCGTAGTAAAGCTAAAAACTTTGGTTTCAATGGAGTCTTATAGTTTAATGTGAAAGGATCCGATCTAAAAGGCAGAGCTTGAAGTTTTGGTTATAGTTGTAAAGCTGATAGTTAGGGAAAAAAAATCCAGAAAAATGAACAACGAGAGGAGATCCTTCTAGCTTGGAGTACTAGAGAAAAAACATGTTCTCTATAATGAGAGCTTTAAGTAACAAAAAGAAAAATCTTTGGACACAAAATTGCAATGAAGATCTGGAACAAGCTAAAAAATGCATCAATAATGGTAAATGCAGCTTAGATCTAACAACAATGGTAAATGAAGCAATGAATATGCATTTTTTTGCCTCGAATCCTTCTTCTATGTGCAATTAAAGCTAAAAACTTTAGTTTCAAAGGAGTCTTTTGGGTTAATGTGATGGGATCTGATCTAAAAGGCTGAGCTTGAAGTCGTATATACTGAAAAGATATAAACTTTGAAAAGTTACCCTGAAAAGAGATCTAGTAGGCATAAATGATCCAGATAAGGAAAGTATCTCAAAACACCCCTCATATGTTAAGGTACCATTGTGATCCAGTTGCCACCACTTATTGACCAAAAATTGGCAAACAGAAAATACTGCGTATCTAAAGGATACAAAAGAGATGAGCGCTTTTCCTTCTCCACCACCATCACCCCGCCGTGGTCAAGGCGGGATCGACAACGGTGGAGAGGAGAGGCCTAGGTTCTTTGACAGATTGGTGAAAAATATGTATTGGGCAAAAGCAGAAATCGTCCCAGGTCGACACCTTGAAAGGTGGCGCAAAGACTTTACCAGTAACATTGTCTGCAAACGTTTCTACAACTGCCAAGGTTGCCTCTGCTAAAGATGTCAATGGGTCGGATTGGGCCATAGTGACCCGTGGCCTGACTCTTCTTTTTTTAAAGAAAAACTTTCAAAATGATGACGTCGGGTTGAATTGAGGTCGGGTGGGCCACAGGCTAGACCCTTCCAAAACAACATCTTTTTGACAAATCAGGACGAGCAGGCCGGGTCTTTTTGACATCCCTAGCCTCTGTTTCGAGTACGACCACATTGTTTAAGGAGAATATTATAAAGATAAAGAAGACGAATTGAAGGAGAGAGAGAAAGAAAAAGAGAAGGAATAAGAAATTAAACATAAAATTGAAGATTCTTGCTTAAGGTTTTAAGTAAATATACAAGAAACTCTGTCTAAATTTTTATAAAATAAATAGTAATTGCTAGAATAATAAGGTTTTAAATAGAAAATATTATATTTTGAAGGTATTCTTGATAAATAGTATCTGAAAATTTATAGGGTAAGTTAATAGAGTTTTGATTGTTTTTAGTATATGATTTTGGTATAGTTGCATACATTAATTAATCAAATACATGAAATTGAATTTGTTATGCAATATTATGAAGATAAAGAAGACGAATTGAAGGAGAGAGAGAAAGGGAAAGAGAAGGAATAAGGAATTAAACATAAAATTGAAGATTCTTGCTTAAGGTTTTAAGTAAAGATACAAGAAACTCTGTCTAAATTTTTATAAAATAAATAGTAATTGCTAGAATAATAAGGTTTTAAATAGAAAATATT
>JANZXR010000007.1:16665619-16684488 GCA_027575705.1 Erythroxylum echinodendron
TAATTCATGCTAAGGCAAAAATTCAAATTCCATGCTTATTCCATAACTATCATGCTTAATTCGACAAAAATATTTCAAGGGCCAACACAAATACTTAAACTTTGGTGCACTCAAAGCTTTGAGAGATAAATACATGGTGGGAGCAATACTTTCCATCAACCACCCATATCATTTGTGAAAACCATGTCTACTTTGCAAGCATTCAAGAAGGAGTTTTCCAAAAAAGGCTATGGCAAGAGCATTTGAACCACTTCAACTTGTTCATACCAATGTGTGTAGACCAATCAAGCCATTATCACTGGGTAAAAATACATTATTCTTACTTTTCATTGATGATTATAGTAGAAAGACTTGGACTTGGGTTTAAATTTTGAATAACAAATTGGAAGAATTTGGAGCATTTAAGAAGTTCAAGGCACTTGTAGAGAATGAAAGTGGATATACAATTAAAGCTTTAAGGTCTGATAGAGGATACGAGCTCACATCCAAGGAGTTTTATGATGTTTATAAATTACATTAAATTGCTCCAAAAAAATGGAGTAGCCGAAAAGAAGATCAGAACTATTCTTAATATGGCTCGATGTATATTGAAGGACAAAAACATACCTAAAGAATTTTGGGTAGCTATTTCTTATACAGTTTATTTGTCAAACTAGTCTCCTACAAGCAATGTCAAATACAAAACACTGTTGTAAGTATGGAATGGATTGAAGCCTAGTGTTGCTCTTCTGTTATTTTTTGGAAGCATTTTATATGCTTATGTGTAGTAACAAGAAAGATCCAAACTAGAATATCGCCATGTTAGGCATTTATTCATTGGTTATGACTAGAATTCTAATAGCTGTCGACTGTACAACCTAAGCACTGGAAGGATTGTTGTGAGTAGAGATGTTGAATTTGATGAAAAAGCAATATAGGATTGGGAGACACAAGAAGAAAGGACTTATGATTTTTCCCATACTTTGAAGATGAGGAGCAAGAAATCATAACAAATGTTCAAGAAACAACTCTACCTCCTTCTCGTAATACACCTCATTCTTCTTCTTCGATGATGCATGAAGAAAGTTTAACTAACGAGGCACAAGAAATGGGGAGTATTTATGATATTTATAAAAATATAGAAGAAATCACTGATTTTTATATGAGTAATTTATTTTGTCTTCTTGTGTATAGTCAACCTTTAAATTTTAGGGAGATTGTGAAGGATAAAAGATGAAGATATGCCATGGAGGAAGAAATTAAGGCAATAAAGAAAAGTAACACTTAGGAATTATTAACTCTTCTTGAGGGTCACTAAGCTATTAGAGTCAAAATGGGTATATAAGATAAAAAAGATTGCAAATGGAGATGTAGAGAAATATAAATCAAGGCTTATTGCTAAAGAATATAAGAAAAAGTATGGAGAAGATTATGATAAAGTATTTGCACTTGTTGCTCATATGGAGACAATTTGTTTACTAATCTCTTTGGCAGCTCAAATGAAGTTGAAGACATATTAACTTGATGGAAAGTTAGGTTTTCTAAACGATGATCCTTAAGAAGAGGTCTTTATTGAACAAACAATTGGATTTACAATCAAAGGCCATGAAAATAAAATCTTGAGACTGAAAAAGGCACTATATAGTTTAAAGCAAACACTAATGGCATAAGTACTTAGATCAATAAATATTTTCAAGATAATAGGTTTACTTATTGCTTTCATGAATATGATCTTTAAATTAAATCATATGAAAATGGAGATATTCAACTCATTTGTCTTTATGTGGATGATCTTATTTTAACCAGCAGTAACCAAAGATTGTTTCAAGATTTTAATCAAGCTATATCATTGGAGTTTGAGATGACGAACTTAAAGCTAATGACATGCTATTTAGGTTGGAGGTAAAGCAAATGATGGATGGAATTTTTACACAAAAAAATATTAAAGAAGTTAAGAATGCTTGATTGTAAACCATTGAATACACCTATGAAATAGGGAGTAAAACTGACAAAGTTTGATGATGGAGATAAAGAATGTTCCACTGTATCCCAAAGCCTTGTTGGATGCTCGAGATACTTCACATATACAAGGTTAGATATTTTATTTACAGTTGGGGTGGTAAGTTGTTTCATTAAAGTACGCACTTGTACTTATGAAAGCATTTAAGAGAATTCTCCACTATATCAAATGTATAATTGATTGTGGGTTGCTTTATACATCATCTATTGATTTTAAGTTTACTGCATTTTATGATAGTGATTTTATAGGAGATGTTGATGATATACAAATCACAACTAGTTTCATATTATGTAGAATAAATTTTAAAGAACAAAATGGAGTCCAAGCATGTGAAAAATGATGATCAAGCTGTAGATATTTTTACAAAATTACTTAAACTTCAAATTTTTTTACCACTTGAGAACAAGATTTAGAGTACAGATGAAATTTTCAAATTAAGGGCGAATCTTGAAAGTTAATTAAAAAAAAACTATGTCTAGCATAAATTATCAAAATTCTAGATAAATGTTTGTTCAAGTTAATTCTTAGGAGTTTAATTATGTTCATGTATTTGTTATATAATTAAATATAGTTCATGTATAGTTTATTTGGGTTCATTAATAGGATTATATACTTATATTTTAAAGGTCATCTTTTATACCTATAAATACCTCTTTGTACTTAAGATCAAACCAATTAAGTAATATACAAGCTCTTTCTTTTAGGCAATCCTCTCCTCTTTAAATCTTCCTCTCCTCTTAATTGACTCATCTAAAAGTGACTTAGCCAATAGAAGGTAATGTACTGGGTTTATTGCTTGGGTGTTTTAAGTGATCATTAGATTAACTTTCAACCTATTAAAATATGATTTATTTTTATGAATATTCAACAACCTACCAGTTATAAACTTGCATGTTTGTTTTTTATTGTTTGACGTTCCTAATCTTACCAATTATAAACTTGAATGCTTGTCTTTTATTGTTTGAAGTTTTTAATCTAACTCTAACATTAACATAAATAAGAAAGCATGCTAAAACCTTCTTGGCCTCATATCATCTCTAGCCATATTTAATGTTCTCATTTTTAGAATATGTAAATAAGCATTTGGTTACTTGACCTTATTGCAAGTATATAAAAGTGGGTCCTTATTGTACTGAAATCTACAATCCATCAGAGTGCATTGCTCTTATATTAGACTTTACATTTGTAGGTTAGGACTCAAGAAGATACGAAAGTCAACCCCTATTAGCCAAATCTTTGCTAAAACTAAATATGAGCAATTACTTTAAGAAGAAGCAAAAGAAAGGAACAAAATGAGGAAACAAAAGAGAGAAGAGAAGATAGCAAGAGCAGATACTGAAAATAGTTATGTAGAAGGGCTTAATGCATTATTATTAAAGGTCGAGTGTTGAGTGACATGCGAGCATTGGCAAACAAAGATAACATCCTCATAAAAGATACTTATCACGAGAAGTTCCTCATTTGTCTACCACAGCAAAGGAACATTTATGGAAGCATTTTTGGAGGATTCTTTGAATTGACTTTCTTAAATACTTATGCTTTAGTTATTGTGCCATTGCAGTTTGTTGAAGTTGATCATATTCATTTCCTTATGCCTGCATGAGCTAAGAGTTATTGAGTTGGGCGCTTGCGTCTAAACACCATAAAATTACATCTACAATACTATAATTACATGTTATTTTGCTATGCAATCTTAAAAAGAATCTAACAAATTCCACTTCACGTTCATTGTCTAGCTTGATCATGCATGGAGTGAGGATTCCGAAGGTTGTGCCAGCTATAGAAGACAAAGCTCGAAGAGTGCTTGAGCTTATGGATGCAAAAACTTGCCAGTTGATTGAACCTTTGAGAATAAGACAAGAAGTGGAAGAGATAGAAAACCTAACTAAATCTACAGTTTTGTGAAGCTACAGTTGTGGGAAGTATTAAGGAGAGGAAGCACAGAAAATTAAGTTTTTTAAAATAATTTTTATTTAAAATTTATATTTTGCGAATGTGAAAAATAAAATTCAGATGTTATCCACACGACAAAGATGATAAGTAGCAAAATATAAATTTTAAATAAAATTATGGAAAAACTTAATTTTCTCTATCACATGAGCAATGTTAATGGAAATATTAATGCTGGATTAAATTTACAAAAAAATAAAAGCTAAAAAATAAAAATTTGAGTATTTTATTGTCACTTTTTAAAGTTTAGATTAGAATTATAAAATTTAAAATTTTTATAATTAACCTAAAAAATTAATAAAAATTAAAATAAAAAGAAATAAATGGAAGAAGATCATGTGCACCCAGTGAGGTGTGCTTGTAGCTAGGTAACGTAAGCAAAGTTAAAGAAGAAGGTGGTTAAGTCAACGTCCAGTGGCAACATGGAGGGCCTAATCAAATTCCCAGAAGCCAAGAGTCATATATAGTAGCCTTTAAGAAAGTGGAAGTCCAACGATGGACTCAGTTGGCAACTTGGAACAAAGTTGCGCGAGGTGCGACTGACCAAGTCTCTTGATGTTTCATCGTGTTTTCATAGCACAAACATTTCGCTGGTCTTTTCTATTTGTTTATGCAAATGGAAGCCTTGTTTGTTTGAATTCTTTCATTTGAATTTGACTGACCTGCGTTTTATAGTGGAAATCCATTAAAACATATATAGAATAAGGCGAGTTAGTCCAATTCTGCTCATGACTAGGACTTCTTTTAATGGAAAAATGTTTTTGTATAAATAAGATTTACATCCCTTACCTTAAATGAATTTTATAGAGAAAATATGAATTTACATCCCTTACCTTATATTAGAGTACAATAGCTACTCCTATCTATAAGTGAAGCTAAAAACGACTAAGGCAAAACCAACACGACACCGTAAAAACATTATAAAAAAATGAGAGCGTATGATGGGTAAAAAATAAGAAGCATTAATTATTGTTGATAATTTCACATAGTAAAAAAAGTCTTCTCCTCTCAAAAGGAAACTCGAGAAGCTTTCGAATTAGGTCAATAGATGATTCTTCTTCTTCAAACTAGATGACCAAGGTAAGAAGAGGACGAATCCTGGAAAATAAATTGTTGAATTCTTTTGGTAGCTGCGGATATAATCCTTGTGGAAAGGGTCAAAAGATGATGACGCCAAAACTTCACAAGGAACAAAGGGGGAAAACTTATAGGGATAAATGAAAATTAACTAAGAAGTGCTAATCAATTTTTATGATTTAACTTCTTTTTAATTTTTAGACAAATCTTATAATTTATTAAATTGTCATACATATCATTTTTATTAATTTTACGGTCAATATTTCAAATAGAATTAATATAAATATATTTTCAATTATATCAACAAAACTTTTACAAAATAGAATATTTGTGTCTATTTAATAAAGTATAAAATATTTTTTTAATGCCAAAATTTCTTTGAGAAATCACTATTTTTAATCCTATATTTTTCTTACGGTCCGTTTCCAGACGTCAATGTGATGAGAAAGGAACCGGATAAGTCTTATTGACTATTGATGGTCTTGTAGTGATATTTGAAAAGTCAGGTCGACTTGAAACTAAAACCTAATATTTATCAACTACAAAATTGTTTTAATTGTATGACTTTTGAAGCGCAGAAACAACACGCTTCTATAAAGAAATATCGAGGTCAATGAATGCTACATGATTGCTATTCAAATTAATGTTTCGGCGTCATCTTGATTGAATAGACATTTACTCCAAACCAAGTTTGAAGCGCCAATATTGCAAAGCTTTTAATGCCAAAAGGTTATGAAATCGTACGAGTATCAGTATTGAATTTGGTTTTGGTATAACATTGTACTGATAGTATTTAATAACAAATATAATTTTAAGTAATTTTTAAATTTATAAAATAATCTTTAATTTTTTTAAAATTATAAAATATTCTGTTAATATATAATTTTACATCAACTATGTTTTCAAAAATTATAACAATAGAAAATTGAAATAACAACAATTTATTTACTTTATTAATATTATTTCCACATATTTCATATATAACTAACTACAATTAATATGAAAAATGTCATTTAATCATCATATAAATTAAAAATTAAGAGCAATATAAAGTATTTAAAATGATGCAGTTTCATCATATAATAAAAAATAATTATATAAAAATATAAAATAAAAGAATAATAAATATCCATGACTCTCTAAATATTATAATTTACAATAAGAGTTTATTTCAAGGAAGCGACCAACTAAAAGTGAAACTTGAAACAAAAATATTTACAATTATTTTTATATTGCAAATATGTAATTTAATATATATATTAAATATAAGTAGAATTAAAAGAAGAGGAGAAATAAAAACCTAAAATTTCATTCAATCAGATACGGGAGGTTAACTGCATTGACTCCAATTCTCATTTGATACAAAATCCTTATCATTGAGAGGAGCCTCATCATTGTCATCATTCAAATTTATTGCACAAAATGAAATGTCAATATCTTTTCATCTAAGATTATCTTCTTAGTCACTCTCATTTATCAAATTCGATTCCTCAAAAATTTAATCCTCCAAAAGATCGATACGGTCAAAGCAAATTAGATCTATAGAAGTACTTGTTTTATTAAGAGTTTTAGTAACCAAATAAAATTAAATTATTAAGAAATTATGAAAAAACCAACTTAATGATGGTAACAATATACCTTTTCCGATGCTTCAAATTGTATCAAATAAAGAACAAATCGTTCAATATTTTATGCTCCTATCTATTTCTTTTTTTGGAATGGATGGATTCAAATATGTTCCAATTCTTTTTTACACCTTATTACACTCATACGTTGACTAAGAATTCGAATTGCAAACCTTTGAATTATGGAACACCACTTCCAAATTGGTCCTACCAAGTAACTATAAGACAATAAAAGTAAAATTATAAACAAAATAAAGTGATAATTAATTTTCAATAGGTAAAAAAAGTGAAAAAAAAACTAGATTAAGTTTATCTATTTGACGAATAGCAATTGGCATCCCGAAATCACAAGAAGCATCCTTATAAATTTCCATTTGTGAGCTCAGGAGATCTTGCAGTATCTCATGGGCAACAATTGTTGTAATAGTTAATAACATTTTTTTATTAACTTCAACTTTTTTATAAAACCTGGTCTGAAATAGACACTAGGATGACCAAAGGCTCACAAACTCAGATGACAAATTAACATTAAGACTAAAATTCATTATCTTCAAGTATAATATAAGAAAGCTCCAACCTAACATTAAACCTAGCATGCAGAAATGTAACCTGCTTATCACTTATAAATAATTTCCTTAACTTCATCAAAATAAAATACTAAAGTGATCATAGTTGCAAATCTTGTAATAGTAAGACGAAACAAATTCCTAGCATTAGTGAAATAATTTCTCATTAAATTTAGGATCTATGCACGATTGTAGATGAACTTGGTCACTTTCTTTTGCTTTCTACACAGTCTCATCAATGATAGGAAAATGTCTAGCATCTTCTATATTTTCCAACGTCAAGTCAATGCAATGCGCAATATAAGGAGTTTAATGAAAAGAATTATACTTACTTTACAATCTTCTTCCAATTGCTTTATAGTTGTTAGCAATGAACTGAACAATATTTTATGGCCTAAATTCATTTATAACTTCATTAATTATTTGAAATAAAGTATCAATATTCCTAATAAGGTCAGATGCATTAATAAACTTTAAAAATATTATTCCCTTTGTGGTATAAACCAAAAATTAATAATAGGCTTAGGTCTTCTATTTGTCCAACCATCATGCATGATTGAACATCCAAAAGTAGTTCAAGTCATTCTTCTGTCATCCAAATAAATTTTTATTTCATAAATAGAGCTACCCAAAAGTTGACCTCTGTGGTTATCAATTGAAGAAGCTTTGTATCCTAGACTTTAAGAGGAAATAAAATCCACCATAGGCTGATAATAATGAGATTGGACAACATTGAATGCTATATTTGAATTATACCACCATATAGCCATTGCCACGTTCACATTATAAATCATTTCTCTAGCTTAGAAGGCATTATTAACATCAGGTGCAAATTTTTTGATTGGGTAGGAATATTACCACGTTCGACATCCTCAGTATCATCCTAAACACCAACAAAAGAACTTCCACCATGTAACGTCGAACTCTTTGAGCCCCTTTGTATTGGTCTGTACTACTATTTATTTATATATACATGGTTGTATATGAGTTAAAAATGTATTCAAATCCTTTCGATATATATGCCAGTGATATATAATGTTATATTCCCTTACATGAACTTAAAGTTCATTGGTATGCAAAATCTTGGATATTTCTGACATATAAGCTTCCAAGTGTGTAAAATCGAGTCCATTGGATGGATATGACCATGGTCGCCAAGTTAAATATTTTCTAATGCCTTAGAGGTGATTAGACATGATTTATAGACTTATTGGACACTTAGAAAGTTTAATTGGAAAAGTTAATGTACATAAGGGCTTATTTGAAAATTGATAAAAGTTAAGGGATTTAAATGTAATTTTTCAATTCTTAGAGGACCAATATGTAATTTTATAAAGTTAAGGAGCTTAACTATAATTTACAAAAGACTTAGGACCAAAATGAAAATAAAAGTTTTGGTCATTATACCCTTCAAATTTAGGAAAAGTTTGAAGGGTATAATGGTAAAAAGGTAAATTCACCATGTTTAGTCAAAGAAAAGTCAACATTCTAGACCCTTCTTGATCTTATGTCCATGCACCTCACCATTAGAAATTAAAAACACTTTGTTTTCAATTAAAAGAAAGGAGAAGAAAGGAGAAGAGAGGAGAAGAAGAAGAATTTTCGGTCATCATCAACTTTCCACCATTCTTTTGATTCTCCAAACCAAACCAAGGTGTTCTAAGTTAATATGAGATTAAGGAACTCAAATCTATCATTAGATTTGAGAAATTCTCAAAAGATTTTAAGATATCACCAAAGGAAAGTTTAGGTAAATTTTGTCTTATCTCTCTCTACATTATGATTTTGAGTTTGGTGTTAAGATATGTTGTTCTCCATGCTTGACTATGCATGAGACCTGGTGTAGATGAATGAATGAGCCATAGAGAAGCTTCTTTAAGCCAAAATTGAAATGCCCTCTCTTTAGTGAAAGTTGGTGAAATTTTGAATATCTTTTGAAATTGATGGTTTAAATAAATTCTATGATGTTAATTGTATATGTATAGTGTGAATTGATGATGAAAAAAGCGGAGGAAGTACACTAGAAGGAGGCTTTCAAGTTTATGCGTTTAGGTGTTTGATAAGATGCCTAGGTAAACTTGTTATAGGATTTAAGTATTTTGATGGTGTGCATTGGAAAGAGGCTTTAATGTTTACGTAGAGTAAACTTGAATTGTTGCTTAGATTGATGAGTAATGACCAAATGTGCTTAGATAAAAATGTGCTCAATTATGCTTTGAAATATGTAAGTATTGGATCAAGGCATTAAATGCCTTGGAAAATACAAAAGAAAGCTTATATGAATAATATGGGAAGTAACCATGTGAGATGGTGCATAAATATGAGTTATATGTTTGAGTAGTAAGTACATTACATTTTTATTTATAAAGGCTCGGGAGCTGTAGATCAAGGAGCTCATACAGAGAATTGTTGAAGTCAAAGGAGTGTGTACCTTCTTTTGAGGTGAGTTGGGGAAAACATGTCTCTCAAAAGCAAACTAGGACAACCCAAGACATGCATAATGACTTGTATGTGAATTTTGAACCTAGGTAATGCATAGTAGAATTTACTCTCAAATAGATGCTAGTATACTTATGCATTTAATAAATGACATTGTTTTGAATAACTATTTGCACTTGGAGTGCAACTGATGTTTTTATTACATATTTGAGAAATGATATTATTTTCACCAATCTTGCACTTGGAGTGCAAAGGACAGAACACTTTATTTTCTAAAACTACAATTTTGAACAACTTTGCAATTGGAGTGCAAAAAATGACTTTTATTGTATGAAATAATGTTTTGGAACTTATATATGTATACCTGAGTCATGTATGCTGTGTGTATGTGTTTTCTTTTGGCTTACAGTCATAGCAAGGTTCCATTGTATCGGTTCAACCGATAAATAAAGGCATGGTGCCTTACTTTATTTTAGTACTTAAATTTGCATATGATTTTTGTGATTGGTAAGGAAACAATTAGTCAATCATGTTCGCACAATAAATTTAGTGACCCTTGTACCCTTGACGCTGGTACATAAAAGTCGAGTCCTTGCAACGACACATTTCTGTAGGATTTGTAGGTGATTGCACACCTAAAGGTCTGGTCACCGACGAGGTCATCACCTAGGGTTATGATACTCTTATCGATCGTAGTCTGGACTCATCACAGATAAAAGTTAAGCCAACACCGAGATCGGTGGGTATGCACACTAGTTTGGCCAACTAGTGGCAACATACATAACTATTTTGGCCTATTTTGAGATTTGACTTCTTGACGAGATTTGATCTATACCTGTGATGTTTTTCTACCCTTGTGTACTAGAACTGGAACCTTTGTTCACTGGATGAGTGATTAATAGGCTAGGCCTATGTGGTTCCTAACCAGTATATATTGAATCATAGATTAGGTCTATGTGTTTCTATACCATGCATATTCACTTCATAGGTGGTTATGTGTATGCTAGAAGTGTAAAACTGTTCTTGGGTTATTTAGACTATTTTGGTGTATACTGGGTTCTATTTTTGATATATGTCTTTTTCCTGCTCACTGAGTATATAGTGTACTCATCCTCTCAACTTTTCAACCATGTAGGTTAATTTAGTGAGCTTGAATCTGAGTGGTTTATGCGGTCTTTTGACATTTTCAGGGCATTATCACATGTGGGTTGTCTCTGTTTTGTACTTTTGTTTTATAGTGGCTCATGATTATATTGATATGCTTTTTAATTTTGTAAAATAACTCTTGACTATCTTATGGTTTGCAAATGTTTTTAAAGATAACCAGTTACCCTTGCATAGTCGAGTTAAGGGTATTATGAGTATCCTTAGCCTAGGTATGCGGCGGTTGCCATATGCCTGATGTGGTTCTGGGTCGTGACACACTACCAATTTTGTAATTCAATGTTTGCTTTCTATCTTTCTCATGCTGATACTCTTCAAACAAAGTCTTCATTCTCCATTTCACATCATAACTTACTTTCTTATAAGCCTTTACTTCACCTTTGGTCCTAGCCAAATGTTTCTTTAATCTAGTGATTCCCTCACCTTTTAAATGATTATTAAAATATAAATAAATGGTATGATTCTTCATTTTAGGCAAGGTTTTAAAAACTGGATAGGACCGACTGGTCCGACCAAAAAATTTCTGAACCAGTTGGTGGTCTAGTTCGGTTTTAACCAAAAATCTGTCAATATTAAAATTGGCCAATTTGTTGGAAAATCGGTCAATTTTCATTGAACCAGTGTAACCAGTTTGAAACAAAATCCCTAAATTGCCAGTGCCACTTTGACCGTTCCTTATTTCAAAAGTTGAGAAAATGGCGAGGTCGACTGGCGATTGAGGCATCGATCTCCGTCTCTCGCTGGTCGTCCCTCACCATTTTCTTAGATTTCTCTCTCGCCAGCTCAGATTTCTCATTTCTCTCTAAAATGAAAAATCCCTAAATCGCCAGTCGCCCCTAACATTTCAAAATTAGTAATGACGAGGGCGACTGCGATGACGAGGGCGACGGGCGAGAGACAACGATTAAGACTTCGAACTCTATCTCTCGCCCATTGCCCCTCACCATTTTCTCAGATTAGAGGATAGAGAGTTTAGATTTCTCTCTCACCAGTTGCCCCTTCCTTTTTTCTCAATCGATTGACAGATATACCTAAACCTAAACCCTTCAGATTTCATTCACAATTAATGTGTCTCTCGCCTCTTCAATATCTTCTCTTCATCATCTTCGCATAACCATATCTCACTGTCTCCATATATGCATGTAACCCATAGATGCAAAAGTTAAGCCCTATTGACTCTTCTTAGGTGACTGCTGTGGCTTTCCTTACGCAACTATTGTGGATAAGGACTATGTTTCTGTGAGGCTTGTTTGAGCTTAAATCTTTAATTCTTTCTTGAAATTATTGCCTCTCTTGTTGATATGTGTTTTTGTGTTTGGTCATGTTATATTGTTGCCCTTCATTCTTTGACGAGTTGCTTGTTTCGGCCACCAGATAACCCGACATTGGAAGAATAATTTGGAGTGGTAATTTCTTTTAATGTTACTGCTATTTCTTTTGTATCTGAGGTGTGTTTGCATTAAATCTACTTTTTCTTTCAATCTTGTTATTGTGATTTAGGTTGGAGTAACTGGAGCAAGCGATTGGCACATGATGCTTTTCATCTACAGACTCATCTCTTGCATGGATTAGTTCACTGTAATGGTTTTGTATTGATCAATTTATTTTCTGTAACAATTAGAAATACATTAACAGTTGGTTTAAGTTTTTTGTAATATTTAGAACTATATTTGATATCAATTTATGTAATATTTAGAAGTTAAAACTCTATTTCATATCAAATTCTATAATATTTGGAATTCTATTTCATAGCAATTTCTGATATTGATAGTTAGGTTATATATGTTCTGATTTAGAACTCTATTTGTTGATCTAAACACCAAAATTGAAAATTACCAAAATTTCAGTTATGCTATTTGAAGTGGAGCAATTGCTGGAGCAAATCTTAAAAAGTGAGTGTATTTTTTCTTATTTTGTAAGCTATTGGTTTGTTTCTAGTTTATGGTGATTAATTGTTAACTTCTTCTTTGTTGTTCTCTGGAATAGATTATATAAATTGATAATATGAATTGTTCTGCTTCGGCAGAAGTGGTAGGAGTAAGTCTAATGAACGAATAGTAGTTATAAGCAGTTCATTCACTTCTTTGTTCTTGTTCTATTTGCATAAGTGAACCAAACATAAGTTACCTCGAGATAGTAATAGTATATGTCACCAATATGAATTGTTCTGCTTCGGTAGATGTCGTAGGAGTAAGTCTAATGAATGAATAGTAGTTATGAGCAGTTCCTTCACTTCTTTTTTTTTGTATTATTTGCATAAGTGAACCAAACACAAGTTACCTCGAGATAGCAATAGTATATGTCACCACATATCTTTCTACTTCATTCATAACAAATCTAGCAGATAATATGGATCAAAGGGGTTCTGTCATTTAAATGGACCTTGGATCCTTAACATATTTCAGAAATTATTTCAAGTTGTACCTAGTACCTTGTCCAGTCTCGAAGAAATACTTAAAATAATTGAGCTCCTCTTAATGTTGAAAGAAGTCAACGCAAGGCAACAAACAACCCTATAGTTAGTTGGTCAACAAAGATCACAAGATAATAAGTAGCCATTTGCAGTAGTAAGATCCAACAATATCATTGATGAAATTGTCATCAAGAAAAGAATAGGACATATTATGTGTATGAATTCAAATTATCATCTAAGAAATATCTCTGTGACCAATTTACACAATAGGAAGCATTTCTTCCAACTACATGTAAATTTACACAATATGAAGGATGTCTTCCAACTATATCTGAATTTTAGTAGTTACATCTAAATGGACCTTGGATATTTAACACCAACTAAAGAATTTCTATTAGTTGAAGAGCCAGAGTATGCCTCAAATCTTGTATGCTACATATTTTTGGTGTAACTAATAACTCAAACTCAGGGTGTATTTTTGTTGGTCAAGGGAATTAATAGTTGGTGTCTACTCAAAACGGATTTCGTAATTTTAGAATTTGATCAAAATTACAATTTCATGTATAATAATTACAAAAAATATACAATATCAACCTAATTATGTCGTAAATCTATGGAGTAAAGATTAACAAGTAACACATGTTTGTCTTTTTTAATCCATTCTGCTATTGTTGGTCTTCTTTATTACAAATTTACAATTGATAAATGAGAATTATTTAAGTTGTATGCTTTTGCCCTGAAAATAGTATACCCGATTATTTTTTTATACTTTTTAGGTTAAATCATAATGGAAACTATGAAATCATCCTCTACTCATGGTAAATCCGATCTAGCATGGAATTAATTTTCTTCCTCTCAAGCATCTGAAGGGAATGTCCAATATAACTGTATGTTTTGTAGTAGAATATTTAAAAAGGGAGTAATTTTTAGAATGAAAGAACATCTTGCTTGTAACACCTCACTCCCGCTGGACCCGAACCCGATATCGATAGTGATATCCGAATCCGTGCCCCGCAAGGGTGGCGTGTCACATCACTTAACACTTCCTCTACCGGAAAACCTCTATTCTGTCTCTTGACAATTTCCCAGGTCCGGAAATGAGTCCGAAAAATTTTCAGAAAATTTCTATAATTCTCTAAAAATTGGAAAATCACTATGACCCTCTCCAATTCAATTTATCACTCACAAAGCCTATTTTTCAAAAATCACTCTTTATTCACACTTATACCGGAAAGAATGTCATGAATGCATGTACAGCAAATTTTCATGCGCAAAACTCACTATTCACAAATGCATGTGCATGAGATATGTTGTCCTAATTTCTCCGATTAATCTCTCGTGTACCCGTTTTTTAATAATTCAACCCGTTATCTAGAAGCGGGATGTTACATTGCTAGTGTTAAGAGTAATATTGCTTCTTGCAAAAAGTACCACTTGATGTCCATGATACGATTGGAAAAAATTTGCAGCAACAAATAAAAAGAAAAAGGAAAATAAAGAGGCTCATGATATATTTTTTGGAGATGACACTATTGACATAGATTCTTATTTTTCTCCAAGCATTAGATAAAGGAAAAAGAAAAGCTACTATTGACATAGATTCTTATTTTTCTCTAAAAACTACTCCTAGTTCTCAACCCAGTTTAAAAAGTTTGATGGTTGATAAGGATGTTGTTTTGAGATGTAAAAGAGCATAGGATAGATGGTTCTATTATTCATGTATTCTTTTAAATTCACCATATTTTCAAGAAGCAATTGATGCTACAATAGCAATAGGTCTAGGATTTAAGGTGCCATCTTATTATGAACTGTGTGTGCCTTTGCTTCAAGATTTTAAAATGAATGTCAGTTAATTATAGATACATATAAATCTAGTTGGGAATCAACAGGATGCACTATTATGGCGGAAAGACAAAGAACCTTGATTAATTTTTTGTTTATTATAATATTGAAACAACTTTTATCAAGTATGTTGATGCTTCTGACAAGGTAAAAAGTGCTAATGTTTTATCAAAATTATTCTCTAAAATTGTCTAGTAGGTTGGACCAACGAATGTTGTGCATTTTGTTACAGATAATGCAGCTAATTATGTATCAACTGGGTACTTATTACAATCAAATTATGGGCATATTTACTAGTCTCCATGCACTGATTATTGTATAAATCTTATTTTAAAAGATATTAGTGGTATGGATCATATTTCTAGTCTTGCTTCATGCGTATGTAAGATCACAATTTTTGTATATAATCATGTCACTTTTTTGTCTTGGTTAAGAAAGCAAGAAGATTGGGTTTATATTGTTCGTCCTGCTGCTCCCAGGTTTGCAACTATATTTATTACTTTGAAAAGTGTTTATCAACATAAGCAACTGCTTCAAAATTTGGTTACAAGTAAACACTTTTCAAGTCAAAATTTATCAAAGAGTGAAAAAGGAAGAGAAGTTTGTGCTATTATTCTAGATAATAAATTTTGGGATGCTTGCTTGATCATTGTGAAGATTGTGGCTCTGCTTATAAGGCTGTTGAGGATTGTTGACTCAGATGAGAAGCCATCTTTGGGGTATATATATGATGGTATGTATAGAGCTCACAAAATAATTATAAATCTTTTTAAAGGGAAGGAGAAATTGTACAAGCCTTATATAGATATTATTGATCGATGATGGGATAAGCATCTTACTCAAAGGATCCACTTAGCAGCTTAATTTCTTAATCCTTATTGCTTATACAATGGAGAAGCACAGACAATTAATATTATAGGTGGTTTGTTTGATGTGATTGAATGCAAAGGTATTTTCTCTATTGAAGAGCAATCACAAGCGATAAATGAAATTAAATTGTATCGTGAAAGTTTAGAGAATTTTGCTAGATCATCAGCAAAGAGAGAACTTATGATGAACAAAATGCAGCCAGGTAAGTTTTAATGTTTTAGATGAACAAAATGCAGCCAGGTAAGTTTTAATGTTTTATACTTTTAATTCATTATTTACTTATTAATAATATATATTTTTATTTATCATAACTATTAATTTAAAATACAGATGAGTGGTGGAGATTATTCGGTGATATTACTCCAACATTGAGAAAACTCGCTATTAGGTTACTCAGTCAAACAACTTCTGCATCAAGTTGTGAACGTAATTGGAGTGTTTTTGAACATATTCATACAAAGAAACAAAATTGTTTGGAACATTAAATACTTAATGACCTTTTTTATGTTACTTATAATCTAAGAATGAAGAACATATATTTTATAGTTTTGTTTTTATTTCAATAATTTTATTTTTATTATCGACTTTATAATTTCTCTATTATGTGTTCAGAGCACTTAGTAAGAAAATAACATATGATCTAGTTGATATTGATTGTATTGAACATATTGATTTTTGGATCGAAGAAGAAGAACCATTGCCTGATCTTGATTATAATGAACTTGAAAAGACGATTTATGAAGAAAATACATTTGCCACAATGAATGAATTAATAACATCTACTGATGGTTAGTTCATATGTTATTTTGATCATATTTAGGTTAAAATTATATTGTATTACAAGTTTACAATTGACGATAATTTCATACATTACTAATTTGTAATTTATTTTAATGCAGTAGAAAAAGTTGATGCAAATACTTTGGATGAAAGCGTAGTTTACGCATCTTTAAATAACATTGGAGAATTTGGAGCTTTTGACGATGTTGAAACACAACCTTCTTCAGAAATACAATTTTGAATTTTATTGTTATTTTAAGTTTTATATTAGACTCGTATTTATTTATTATTAGTTCATTATATAATAATAGACATTGGTGTATTTTTATTTCAATAAAATATTCTATTTCAATAAAATATTTTATTTTTACTTATTCTTATAAGTTTTACTTCTTATTTATTATATACCGGTTTTATAGCAGTTCACTACCGGTTGAACCTCTAAATCTTAAACCTTTCCTTCGATTGGTTCAACAATCGGTCTGGTTTTTAAAATATTGATTTTAGGAACCAATCTAGTATGAGCTCAAGCTAGATAATCAAATCTTCCTAAACTTGAAATAGTTAAATTATTAGGAGTACTTGAACTTTCCTCTATTTATCTGTAAAACAAATAAAGGCATATATCAAAATTAAATTAATAATGTAAAGAAAACAATTTGAATGTGGAATGGACATGTTAAAAAGTCAAATGAATCATTCCAAAATTAAAACTGTAATAGTCTAACACTCAATAAAATAGTCGATAACTTAAATAAATACCACTCACAAAATCACTTATGTCTTTAAGAACATAAAATAGATAAGTCTATAATAAAATATCTCCAAGTGTCACAAAAAGATACAAATGTAAATAACTTTATGGTAACAATAAAAGTTTTTTCCAAAAGTGATTTATAACATTAAATCAAACCAAAGTTGTGATTTAAATATACCTTCTTATTTCCCAATACCTACAAGACATAGATATTAAGATTTGTTTACATAGTTGCAACTTCACATTATGAATATTAAATTTTTTTTACTTGTTAGACTAATGAATTGAGTATACTCATAACAAATCTTAGAAATTGTTTAATGTAATAAAAAAAATACGTTAATTTAGGTTTCATATAGTTAAAAAATTAAATTACCTAATTTTAATATAATTCCAAAAAATGAAGTTACCTTGTATGTAATTATTAATTTCTATTTAATTAATAATAAGAATGATTAATTATTAACATATTATCCAATCCAAATTTTAAAGTACATATAATCAACATTAGAAATAAAAATGATTAATTATTAATGTTTCAAAGTAAGAAAAATAAAAAAAGATTATGATTTGCAAATTATGATTGATCAATTTTCTAAGCATTAATCAATTGATTCAATTCTCTCAATTGAATTTATTCAATCCCAAAATTGAAATTATCTTATAGAACAAAATTTAATTAATTTTAATTAATCAAAACTTCAAATTTGAACCCAATCGACCAGAAAACAGACCAGACCACACACACAAGGCCATGTAGGATTAGGCCACCAACCACATGTACAAACTATACTAGACCAGACCACCAGTCATATGCACAAGGCCACATCAGTCACCAGTTACTAGCCATACACACCACTACCATGCCATATAACACCATAGACCACACACACCACCAACACTAACCAAGGTAACCATACATACCAAAGCATCATAAGCACGTTCACCCATTTGCACTAAACCAAACTGTTGGATCACCTATGGCCTGGGTATTCACAATACGCAGTGGAATGGACTATACTACACAATAAAAGTATAACCAAAACTACACAACATGTACGAATTACCTCTTGACGCAGATTGGTATTTGTTTTTCATATTTGTAGACGCTGCAGTGCACGAACATCCTCTACCAGTATCCACACAAGGATGAACGATCTGGGCAGCGGCTAATGTGTGCTAGCACGTTCCAAAACACTTTTTGAACGCCATATAATTTTTCTCTCGGAAGAAGAACGAACAGCTGGTGGCTAGGGTTTTCGTCTCTTCTCTAATGAGACATATGTTCTCTATTTATAGAGAAACCGTAATCCCTATTCCTATTAGGAATAAGAATATCATAATCCTAAACCTATTAGGATTATGGAAGCTCAATAAGTTTCGGCCC
>JANZXR010000007.1:16692928-16714745 GCA_027575705.1 Erythroxylum echinodendron
AAAATTTTGTGATTTTCATTTTGTTGTATATGCTCCGCTTTCTGTTTAAATAGACAAAGTGTTTTTGAAAAAAAAAATGATCACACATAAGTGATAAGTGCAAAGCGTGTTAAAAAAAAATTTATACCGACTTTTATTTACTGAAGTGATGTGACACGCCACCCTCGCGGGGCACGGATTTGGGTATCACTGTTGATATCGGGTTCGGGTTCGGCGGGAGTGGGGTGTTACAATTAGTCTATGTTTTTTTAAGTATTCGGTATGTGCTTCTTGCATAATAGTTTATTATTGTTGTATTTTAGGATTCATTTTGCATGTTTTCGTTTAGTTTGATCTTCATTTTTATTCTTTTATGGTTGATGTTAATTTAGCGTAACAATTGATCATTTTTATGTTGGAACGAAGATTGAGCAATGTGGAGTTTCAGCTAGGGACCAAAGAGGAGAAGAAAGGAAGAAGGATTCTGCTACAAGATCCCACGATTGTGGGAATCATACCAATTCCCATGATCGTGGGATGTTTTTTCCGATAAACTATGTGGGGTTTAATTGAACTTTCGAATTTCTGGACTATATAAGATATTAAACCTCCATGGATAAAGGAGGATGAAGACCCTCTATAGAGAATAGTCTCCTTAGTGAGAAATCCAAGTTTTGAGTCTTGAGGAAGGTGGAGATTCAAGGATCATCCATTACAATTGGTAAAATAGCACATCAACACCAGAGTTTCCAAATTTTGACAAAGAAGAGAAGGAGTTTTCTTTATTTAATTTTCTGTTATTTTTATCTTTTTTAGTCATTGTAAGATGGAATATTTGAATGTTGGTGATGTTATAGAGACCATGAGTGGCTGATTTGTTTTTTGGGATTACTTTTGAACTATCTTGTTAAACTTCTATTTTATTGATTTGAATGAAAGTTGTCTTTGATGATTGTTGATTATATTCATATAACTTATAATAAATTAAGAGATTGAGTTGAGTTATTTGTGAAGGATTGTACAACAAGATTTCGGAACCTATAGACTTACATTCATCACGTTAATTGATTAGTTAGAAGAGAGATCCCGCCTAATTCAATTGATCACCCATAGGATAACTTAATAACTAGTTAAATTAGTAGAGAGATTGGGTAAATTGAGAGATTGCTTAATCAACTTCTTTTAATTTGATTAGGGATAATTAATTACACCTTAAAAGAGGGTAGTTAATGCAATCGGACATTTTAGGTGAGATGCAATTTAATTAATAAAATAGGTGGGAGACAATATAGGGAGAAAGTGATCTCTAGTCATTTAAATCTTAGATTCCAATTTTTCTAAATTTTGGTTTTGTCCATTGTTCATTGTTAGTCATTTAATTTTGATTTAATTTTCCGATTTATTTTCATTAAAAATTTTTGTTTTTAAACAAAGTGTAATATGAATTAGGTGGTGTCTAGGCATCAATCCCTGTGGCATCGATATCCCCTTTCTAACGACAAGTCACAAACTATATACTAGCAGTTTTTGAGCATAAAACTAGTAGATTGTTTTGCAAATTCAATCAACAATATGCAATAATAAGAGTTACTTAATAACACTAGCAATAACTTTATTTGTTCTACATAATAGATATAAAGTTATCTTTTACGTCTTTGATTGATATAAGTTTATTATTATAGTGCAAGAACATTATCAACTACTTTTTTTTCAAGTAAGTTAATGATTTAAAGAGTATGTTTTCTGAAAACTACAGTTTGATAACATTTACAAATGTTGGGCCTAAAGGATAAAAACAGTGGTCAATACAATAATTAAATATAATGTAATATTATAAGCTTATTTTTTTAAAACATAAATAAAAAAGTATAAGCTACTTTAATTGTTCCAAAGCCTTAATATTATCAAGCTTCCAACTTATTTTACAATTTCCCACTCTCTTGAAACAAATATAAAGATTTGATATGGAAGGCATTAATAAAGAGGTATTTATCAAACTCTCATATAACTTTCCTTGTCATGAGGAAACTTTTGTCAAATATAAGAAAATAATAAAATGGGTTGTTGAGAGCTCTTATCAAAATTAAACTAGATCAGAACTAACAAGCAAACATCTTTATATATTAAAAGATTCACATTTCTCCTTGATTACTGACAAAATAGATCAACATGAAATATAAATATACTGTCAAAACATATATGCATAACCATAAATAAAAAAGACAAATCAATCATTGATTTACTAATTTCTTTCCTAAAAATTCTATCACAGGCTATCATATTATCATTCAAGAGAAAAAGAGCACCAAAATTATTTTAAAGACATTCAATCAAACAGCTAGCAAGTGTAATCACTTTTTGTTTTAATTTTCACAAACATCTAGTAGTACCTCTAAAGACGTTTCCCAAAAATGTACCAACACGTACCAAAGCAGTATATAAATTTAGGGTTGAAAACCTAAATTTGTAACACCTTTTAATTTTTACAAACTCATGATTTTCCTTACATCTAAATATGTCTGCAATGGATGTGTTAACACATATTGAAACAACAGATGAATTTAGTGTTAAAAGCCTAAATTTGCAATAAGTACTAATGCAAAAAAACAATAATAATAAACATCTCCCAATTTACAATAGATTTACTTACCTTTAGACATCTCCCAATTTTTCAAAGACTTAACTCTTTATGAAGATGAATTTAAGGTAGAAATTTTGAGATTGATTTTGATCTTTAACCCTAAGATAAAGCACAACGTCTTGTAGGTTATGTTACAAGGAATAATCATGATGGGTGTTGTGCCACATAATTCCAAATGATGTCATTTAAGTATTTTCCACTAGGTTTTCCAAACGTGAATAATGCTAGGGTTGGGTGTAACAAAGACTAAATACTAGGGGGAGGGTTAATGATAGATTTTCAAATTTAAGGATAGACTAAAAAAAAAAACCCAAATCACAGGAGGGGTCCATTGTAATTATCCATTTAGGAAAAGAAGGAAACACTTTATCTAGTAAAGAGTATAACCAACAAGTTACATAATGATTCCAAAAATCTCATGAAGTACTTTGGAGTGCTCAAATCAACCTCATGGATCTATTATTGGTATTAAATGTTAAAAAAGAAGATAAGGTGCTTTTACTTCTTACTTTGCTTTTAGAATCCTATTTTGGTCACAATACAATTGTATGGTAAGGATATAATAAAACTTTATTATGATGAAAGCATCCTTACTATCATAAGAAACTCAAAAGAAGAAGAAATATGAATATGGGAAAGCAATAATGATGGCATACAATATAGGAAAGGAAGGTGCTCTCATAATGATAGTAAAAAAAATTCATAAAAAATCAAGAGGTAGAAGCATTACTTGTTATCACCAAAAATGAAGGTCACTTAAAGTGTGATTATCCTACTTAGAAAGGAAGGCAAAAAAAGATTGTAATGGTGATAGTTTCTTCTTGGTAGAAAATAATACTGCTAAAGTTTTTCTTACAACCTCTTAAGTAAGTATCACAACTTCTCAGAAGGAGTGGTTTTTATATTATGGATCTAAAGTTCATATATGTGCTAGATGAATATGTTGACGAGTTCTAGAAATAAAAGAAAGTTAAGGTATTTTTAAGTGATAATTCATATAATAACATTGTTAGGATTGGAATAGTCAAATTTAATATATTTGATGTAGTAGTACATACTTTAAGTGTTATAATGTACATATCAAAGCTGCATAAAAATTTATTAATTTCATTTAGTCGATTAGACTCTATAAAGTGTAAGCTTCTTTTATAAGTGGAGCTGTGGAGATTATACATGGTAAAAGGGTATAAGAATATGGTGGATTGTATCATTTAGTAGGAACTTCACTAAAGGCTTTAAAGGTTTCAGATGAATACACTACAAGAAAATTACAAATTAATGACAGATAAAATTTTGTGGTAAATTAGCAATGGAAAATTTATATACGTTGGTAAACTTGTCAGGAAAAATGGTATTTTGTTATGAAAAAAAATTTCGGTAAAGGTGGAGGGAATTTATCTGCAAAACTTTACCGACAGAAGTTAGTGACAGAATAGTGAAAGTTGTCATAAAAATGGGTGGTAATGGTTTACGGTAAAAATAAGCGACGGAATTTACCAACAGAATATTTTTTCGTAGGAAAAAACTCCATTCCATTAGTAATTTACCTAAGGAACTATCATTCCGTTGGTAAATTCAAAAGACGTCAGTATTGTTGTTCAAATTTAAAGGAAAACATCATTGTTGCTCTTCTTCTTTTGTTTTTCCATCTACGGTCATCGTTGCTCAACTTCTTTCGTTCTTCCAGTAACTATTTCAACTATCGTAGGTTTTCTGTCTCGAGGTTGGTTGTCCACTTACTACTCTTAGGTTAATTTTTTTGTCTTCAATTTTTGTATGTGAACCGTTGTATGTTCAATGTCTTGGTGTTATTGTAAATTAAGTTGTGAGGGTTTATTTGGTTATTAATAGGCCATTGTTTGTTATTGTGTGGTTATGTTAGTGAATAATGAAAAAAGACAATAGTTTTGAAGCAAACTAGGGATGAATTTCAATAATATACCAAGTGTTCGATGAAAGTTCTGTAAGAGGTCTCTAACATCATTTATAATGTGCATTGTTTTACTAACCTGTGATATGTTATCTATATTAAATTGAAGTTATTGAAATTATAATTGCAATTTGGATTTTATTATTTTTATCTCTCCACCATTATTGAGTATCTTGTAGATTTTATTATCTTTTATGTTTTGTACATTAAGAAAAAATGTACAAATCTACTGTAAGAGAGAGAATTAAATTTTTATACTTATTAGTTTTGTTATCATTAACTTATTAAGGAATAATTATGGGAAATTTTAACTTTTAGTGAGCATTAATTGAGGCAAGTCATTTTTTATAAAATTAAATATTCATTAATTCAACAAGAGTATAAAGCATATACAAGTAAAATTAAAAATTCATCAACTCGACAAGAGTATCTAGTATCAAGTATGTCAAACTTCATTAAATTGACAAGATGTAACATATGATTCATTGTTGTGTGAAATTTTTTTTTCACATTAAGCAAGTGTTGTGCTTAGTGTTTAGAGAAACAAATGAAAGAAACATATTGATGCAAGTTAGGGTTAAAGAAATTACACTAGTTGTAAAGGATAAAACATTAAGATATCTATAAGACTTACGAAATAGTATAGAGGAGGAATAACTAAGAGAACTATAAACAAAATAGTGTTGACAATATTTAAATTTAGTGGCAGACTACTCAATTAGTTATAAAATTTTTTTCATTGTGTTTTATGTTATTATATGTTGACCATATATAGACAAAAGCTATAAATATAAAAACTATTATTTTCAATCTATATATGGTTTGAATTATTATATATGATTATTTTTTCTTAAATTTGTTTTAATATCTCCCATGTCCAACCTCTTATTTTTTGTTTACGAGTTATAAAAAGTTCAAGTAAGTACACTTTATTTGGATAATGAATATATGATTCCCTTTTTTACTTTTAGGCTGTATAATTTGATTATGGAAATTAGGCAACTTATATGACATTGATTACTTCTTTCTTTGAATTAAATTTTTTTGAGAAATGAAATTAGTTATATTAACAAAAATAAGAGTTTAAATTGAAAGAAATGCAGCAATCAAAGTTGTTATAACATAAAACAACAGAAGTAGCAAAACTACTAAGAAAACCAGCACTCAATAAGGAATTAAATATAAGGCAAAGGAAGACCAAGCTTTGAATATAACATTATAAAATAACTCAATTTATTGAACTAGTTGAAGATCAAGCATCCTTATATTCAACTCAATGGAACTTTGATAACTGTTAGTAAACCTAAAAAGAGCTTGGAACTTCCATGAACCATCTAATATTTGGTAAAAACGGATGAAGCTTATAAAGTGAAGTCTTATTACCAAAGCCTGAATACGTGTCGGACACAATTAATGAGTTATTATTTGTTCTCTTACAAATTCTATTATTGAGTTTAGGAAACAATGCTCATGTGATCTTTTGAAAAATTGTAGGGTTCCTTTCAATTGGTATTCCATAAATCATGCTGTTGAGAGATTACTTGAATATTAGTTCTTCCTCCTCCTTACTCCTTTTATTCTTGCAATGCCAGTTAATGAAATCTTTCCATTTGATTGTTGGTGTAATGATATTGCACAACCTTATAACTGTAGCTTAAATTTATAAAGAGAACCTGCCTTTAACCAAAAGGAGTTTCTTTTTGGTTGGAGTGAAGTTAATTTCTTTTTGGTTGGATTATATTGGCTGCGATCAGGGACTTGTTACAGCTTATATCCTAGGCATTTTTTTTTGGCTACTTGTGCTACTTCATACATACCTGTACCTATGTTCAATTCAAAACTTATCAAATTTTGGCTAATTGTTTATTTTTTTCTTGCAAGTTGTGTTCTGTGTTGAAGAGCATCGATAATTGGTCCTACTAGATTAAAAAAATCAATTCTAGGTACCTACACAAACTTGATCCTTGGATATTAGTTCTTAATTTTTCTTTTAACCCATATCTTTTTTGGTTTACTTAATAAGGATTATTGAAAATAGAAACTTCTATAAATATGTCCATAATCACCATAAATAAAATTTCACATGACGAGAATTGAAAGTGATATTACCATACAAGAAAGACCTTTAAGAGTATAACTTATATGGATTTTTAGGTTTAGTTAAAGGATGTCAGTTATATAATGCTTTCTTTTTACATATGAGGGATTAGGAGTTCTCTTTATGTGATAGTGGGGCCTTAAAAAATGGTTTAGCATATGCTATAGTATTTTAATGAAAATTGACATATGGTGATTTAGAGAAAATGTCATGCTTCTTTGTTTCTTATAAGGTCTATATTAAATGGGATTTGGAGTCCTCTTTTTGTGATAGTAGAGCCTAATAAATGATTAGCATATGATATACCCTTTTTATGAAAATATGACCTATGGTGATTTAGAGAAAATGCGATGCTTTTTTCTTTCTTATAAGGATTGATATTAAATGGAAGCAAGTATCCTGCCTTTATGGTTATAAAGAGACCTATAATGATTGTGAGTTTGTTTCATACCATTTTAATGCGAAAGAGGCCTATATGAATGATAAGAAGTTTGTAAGTTCTTTTTAGATGACTTTGCATAAAAATTATGCCTATTTTTGACTTAAGAGTATTATACCCTCTAAGTTTAGAATGTGATCCATACATGAATTTCCTTTCACTTGGGACTTAGAAGATAACAGATGGGCACGTATTTTTTTTGTAATCATTTAAAAAATTCAATATGATCATGTGAAGATTCAAACATAGTATCATCATATAATTGCTTGGCCCTTATAAAAATACCTTAGTCATTCTTTAATGCAATACACAATTTAAAGTATGCTCAATTCAAAACTTATAAAAAACTAGCTAATTGTTTATTGTCTTTCTTGCAGCCTATGTTCTATTTTAAAGAGCGTCGATAATTGTCCAACCTCATCCGTCTTCTTTATAGTTTGTGATTGTCCATCTATTAAGTTAATTCATTCAACTAAGTAATGTCTACAATGTGATTAGTTTTTTTTTATTCTTTGCAATTTTACCTCTAACAATAATTGATGAGTTTTTAGGCTGGGTTTTAATAGTCTATGTATTTTTGTTTAGGCATTATTTAAATTGAACATAAATACTTGAACTTCAAAGTGATTAATTCAAACTTGGTATTAACAAAATAATTGACATGACAATTCTTTGTGTAATAAGCCCTTAAGATGTTATATAGGCTGGAAACCCACGATGCAACTCCTATGAGGCTTATTGGTGAAAAATCCAACAAGCCTAGGAGTTATAGTGAGAACTTGCTTTCTTGATTCATCTGGTCTAATAATGCCACATATCATAGTGCTTGTCTAAAATCAAACTTTGGAAATGAACTTGCAGTGATTAATTCAAACTTAGTACATGAAGCTTTTGAATTTTATGTTTTCTCAATAATTAACACAGGCGTATTCTAATTCATAGTTGTTTATTTAGTCCTCAAATGGTCGCTTATTCTTTTTTCAATTTATATGGATGACATTCTTTTTAGCTAGTGATAGTTTTGAGAAAGTTGATGTTATCAAAGGCTTTTCTTCATATAACTTTCAACATTAAAGATTTGAGGCCATTAAAATTTTTTCTTGACTTAGAGATTTCCCCTTCTAGGATTGGAAATAATTTATGTAAGAAAAATATGCTTATGATCTTTTTGATGAAACTGATTTTATTTATTGTAAACCAATTTCCAATCTTTTAATTTGAATAAAAAGCTAAGAAAATAATATGTAAGTGCTTTTTTTTAACTTCTTAATGACACTTCTTATAGGCTATTGGTTGGCAAATTGCTTTGTTTGACTCATACTCACATATGTTGTCCATCAATTAAGTTAATGTACCGATAAGCCAAGTACATTTCATTTATGGGTTGCTTATAAGGTGTTAACATATATTAAGGAAAATAAAGATGAAAGCCTTATCTTTCCTTGTAATTATTCTATGAAGTTTTAGGGTTTTTATGACTTAGAATGTGGTGATTGTTCAATCACTGAGGTGCAATTAGTTGTCATTGAGTTTTGTAATTGTGAAATCATGTGGTGGGATTGGTTGGTTTCATTTTAGAGGGGAAATAGTCACAGAATTATAAAAACTTATGGGAAATGAAGGATCTAATGATGTGTAAAGTAAAGATCAAATGTTCTGTAAGATTAATATGGATACTATCATAAGGATTATTATATCTACCTATGAAATCTCATTTTTTAAATAACAATTTTTTAGAAATGAGTAATGTTGATAGATCATGGATGTATAGACGATTAACATTCAATGGTTTCATTAATCTTAAGTTTCTTAAGGGAGTTCAAGCTTTCATTGACTATGCATATTGTCAACCTGTATATATGGATGGTCTAAAGATCATACGTCTTTGTAAAAACTCCAAACATATTCGTTTTCTTCCTATTAATAAAGTGAATCTCCATTTGTTAAGAAAAGAGTTTGCTACAAATTATTTTGAGTGGATACGACATAGGGAGCCACTAATTTGTAGCACCTTAAGGGGTAATAAAATAAAGTCGTCAATAACTGTTGATGAGTTTGAAGAGTGTCTAGATTTATAACAAATAATGTGGGTGCAACTAAAAATCCTTACATCTAAAGGGTTTATGCTGCAGCTAGTTATACCTTTTAGGCAAATATAGAAAATCTTGAAGAAGAACCAAACCCACATGCAATTTTTTTAACTTACTAAAATCAGCTAATTAAGAATTATGGACAATTTGTGAGACCATGGCTCAATTATCTTCATTTAGTCAAATATTAGAGTTTGAAGGGAATATTTTTGATTAAAGTTCTGATAAAATTCTTGCTTCGTATAATAAATCACTACCTCATGATCATACAGTGGTTGATAATTTTTACAATATGAAGAAACTTATTAAGGGTCTTAGTTTTCTAGTTGAAAAAATTGATTATTGCAAATTGGGATGTATGTTGTTTTGGGAGATGATGTGGAATTACAAGAGTGCAAATTTTCTGGTCAATCTAGGTTTAAACCTAGAAAGTGTACTATGAAATAGAAATTAGTACCTTAGAAGTGGATCTATTATTTCCCGCTAACTCTGAGACTTTAAACGTTATATCCCTCTAATATTACAACATCTTACATAAGATGGCATAACGAACATAGGCAGATGAAATAATAAGTCATCCATCGGATGCACTCATATGGAAACATTTCAATAACACCCATTGTAAGTTTGCAGCTGAAAATCAAAACGTTAGGTTGGGATTGTCGATAAATGGATTCCAACTTTTTGCCCAATCTGACCAATCATAAATACTCTTTATAATTTGCCTCCATAGATGTGTATGAATGAGGCATATATGTTCTCGATAGTGATTGTGCCAGGGCCTACAAATTTAAAGCATAAAATTGATTTATTCTTACAATCATTAGTATCTGAATTGCATCATCTTTGGGAAATCGGTGTGGAGACATATGGTGTGTCTCTTAAACAAATTTTTTTGTTGAAAAAAACTTTAATGTGGAATATTAGTGATTTACCTGCTTATACTATGTTGTATGGATAGAGTACAGTAGAAAAATTGGCTTGTCCTTACTGTGGCAATGATTCTGATGAGTTTTGTCTTCCTAACGGGACCAAAACATCTTGGTTTGAAAACCATAGGAAATTTCGTTCTCCAGATCATTCATTTAGATGCAACAAATAAAAATTCATTAAGAATAAGATGGCATAAATACCTTCTCTCCCTCACAAAGCTGGAGAAGAGATATTGTAGGAGATTGATGAATTAGGGTTGTAAAAGTTACAGAACTTAAAGCTGAAAAAGTTAATAGAGGCATTAGTAAAAACTTTGGTTGGAGAAAATGATCTTTTGGGATTTGCCATATTGAAAAACTAATTTGATACATCACAATCTAGATGTGATGTATATCAAAAAAAATATTTTTGACAATTTTTAAACATCATAATGAACATTAAAGGAAGGGCAAAGGATAATGCAAAACCACAAAATGATTTGAAACTTTTTTGTAGAAGGAATGAGTTAGGTGAAGATCTTCGCAACGGTAAATATCTAAACACATGTTACACTTTAGATAAAAGACAAAAGGGAATTTTGTATGATTGGTTAAAAGGTCTAAAGTTTCCAGATGGTTATGTTTCAATTTTGGCAAGGTTTGTAGATATGAGAAAGTAGAAATTATTTGGGATGAAAAGTCATAATTGTCATGTGTTCCAAGGTTAATTCCAATTGCATTTCGGGAGTTGCTACCAAATATGGTTTGGGAAGCCATACAGAATTGAATTTGTTTTTAAAAAGCTCAATATCATCTAAAATAAAGTTAACTAAAATGGAAAAACTAGAAAGGAAAATTCCAATTATCTTATGCAAATTAGAAGGGATTTTCCCTTAAAGCTTCTTTGACTGTATGGAGCATTTATCCTTACTTTTAACACACGAGGCTAAACTTACTGGTCCAGTTCAATATTGATGGATATATTCGTTTGAGAGGTAACTATAGTTAATATTTAAATAAAATTTATAGCATATTTTAAGCAAAGAATTGTAATAATCCTATTTATAACGTAGGTTTTGCATCACTTGAAGAAAAATGTCAAAAACAAGGCTAGAGTTGAAGGTTTCATATGTAATGCTTATTTAGCGGAGGAAGCAAGTATATTTTGTTCACATTACTTTGAGCTGCACATCATGTGCACATAAAAGAAAGAAAAATTCCTCGTATTAACAATGGGGAGAAACAAGTGATGTTGATAGTAACTTATCCAATTTTACATATACTGGATGGACATTGTTACATTTTATTAAATTGTTAACAGGTTTAACCTTTCGTGCAGTAAGTTTAAGCTAAATTTGAAATTGATCATTTGGGTTTTCGAAGTTAGTGTTGTTCATAACTAAAAGACATAATAATGCTTTTAGATTGTATGAGGAAAGGTTACGCGAGCTAATGCCCGAAAAAACACAGGATGATATCAATAAAGAAGTAATAAGACACTTTCCTCGATGGTTTGAGAAATATATAAGTTTTCACTTGTAATAATTAAAATGGTTGGATTATCAAATCAAAGTGTTTAAATGACATTATATTATTTAATATGATAATTTTTTATGTAGGCCTTAGAAAATTCAATAAAGAATAAGTTTATATGTGAATGAATACAAATTTCATAAAGAATATCGTGGCCATAGTATGACAACAGTAAATAGTGCGGCATAAAGGGAGAATTGATAGATTACTATGGTAAAATTATTGAAATACTTGAAATTGAGTACCCTATATTACCAAGAAAATGGAGTGTGAATGGTTCGATCTAACTCCTAATGTTGGAACAAAAATGCACAGTCGATACAATATAGTTGAAATCAACCAGAGAAGAAGATTTAGACAATTTGAACCTTTCGTATTGGCGATGCAAGGGATCCAAGTTTATTATGTCCCTTTTCCCAACTTACAATGAGATAAGTTAGATTGGTTAGCCGTTTACAAAGTAAAACCTAGATGTTTTTTTGAATTATATGAAAAAGGAGAAACTATGAGAATTGAAAGTGAAACATTTTAGGAAGATATTTATGAAATAAATACATGTGTAACATATGATGAGAATGAACCTTTAAACGATCCAAATAATGAATATGTTGAAATTTCTTCTAGAGAGGATGAGGAGGGCGAGATATCTAAAGAGGAGCTTGAGTTTGATTCTAATTCTTCAGAAAAAGAAGATGAAGATTTTAATTTACAATTAAGTGATAATAACAATTAATTTATATTTGTAATAGACTATTATATGAATAAATCTATTATTACATCAACAATATATTGTTATATATTTGATTTATATTTTTATATTATTGGAATATTCAATAAAATGTGAATTTCATATTAAAATAATGCCACAAAAGAGAAAATAGGAAATGATGCAACCAAAAGTCAGGTTACTAGCATTTGGACGAACCAGTGTAGGTCAAGGTAAAGGATCACATTCTACAAAACTTATAGAATTAGGTGTTGTAAGTCCAACTACTGCACGTCCAGATGAGGCATCACCTTCTCTTCCTACAGTTCCTACATAGTCTGCACCATCCAATAGTCCTGCTACACCATTCACCACCCCTATACTGACAGAGATATCAGGGGTAAACTTTGCGGATGAAGGAGGCAGCCTCCTACTTGGAGCTAAAGGAATTGATGGAAGAATCTACATTACAATTATCAGCAATTTGTGGCTAGAAGTCCAAAAATTTTGTAATATATGATAACACCATAAGTTTATACTGAAATTATATGTTTTAATTTGAAAATGATCTAAAATATCTTACATATTAGGTTGGTTCCGTCTGAAACGTGCTCCAGAATTAACTTATCCAAGTTTAAGGAGAAGATAGATCTTAAGGGTTATATATGGAAGAATATCTCTCAGTTAACAAAGGATTTTTATTACTAGGAGTTTGAGGTACAAAAATATATTCTTTAATATTTTTATTTTTATTTAATTTTATACGTTAATTAGATAGATATTTTAGTCTATAAGCACTTATAATATGTTTTTCTTTTTTTTAAGAAAGAATTTTTTTAGGCTTCAAAATTTGATTTTGTAATTTATAATGCATGGGAGAGGTGAGCTCGTAAGAAATACGGATTCGTTGGTAGCAGTATTTAGCATCACCTGAGGCAATGTCTATTTCAGAGCATAATTTTGCAAACATATGTGGAGGACCGGACCTGTACACACTATAGCATCTATCACCCACTAGGAGCATGCAGATACACTTGTAAATATCTGAATTTTACACTTGTATTCTTATTTTTGTGCTTTGACGTATGAAATTTGATTTCAATGTAATTTGATGTATGAAATTTAGAATGAAAATATATGTGTATTATGGGGAGTGATAATGTTACAATAATGTTATAAATGTCTAGTGTCAATAATAGTTGTGTTGTTAAAAAAATTCTTTTGTTCAACAGAGGGTAAATATCATAAAAATAGAGGAAACTTTGCCAAATTTTTTTAAATTATAGTTTACTTATAACACTTTATTTTGATGCAGGAAAAGATTATGTGCAGGAAGCCTACACTACATCGACTCTTTTTCCACACCCACACTAAAAAACATGATGATATGACCTTCGTTAACAGTTAACGCAGAAAACTTAATGTATCTAAAATTTATACTTCTACTATTAATTCTTAAAAATTATCACTTATTAACATAAACAATTATATGATAGGATTAAATACAAGAAAGTATCCAATGACAATCTTAGGACTCTGAAACTATTGATGAGAGTCAACTATATCTTAATGCAATGGGTGTTAGGGATCGCCATGGAAGGATTTTTGGCTTAGATTCATTAGTAAACACATGTTATTGGCGATCTTCCACATCCAATACAGCTACATTTTAGTTGACAGTCTGCATCCAATGAGAAAGTCGTTCAGCTTGAGAGCACAGTAGAGAGTCTAATAGGGTACATAGCCCAGCTCCATCATGAGGTGGATGAGTTGAAAGGTAGGGGCAACACCTTCTCGCAACAGTTAGAGCATTCGCCTTCACCAACTGTATAGCTTAGATAGATAAGTGAATGGAAATGTTTTGCTACTCTTAAGTAATTTTGAATGAATTCTTAGTTTATAGTTATTTTTAAGGTACTTATTGTTGTACATTATAATTTTTTATTATCAATCAGGATAATTTGTACTTTATATTATCAATTAACTTATTGTCTAGAGAAATTAAATGTAGAAAAAATCAAAAGATTATCAACAGAAAATATGGTAAGGAAATGATAAATGGTGGTTAAAATTATCATAAGTAAATTTATAGACAAAATGACAATTTCTGTCAGAAAATTTAACGACGGACAATGTTTGTCTATAGATATATTTACTATAAGAATAAGAATATTCCATACGTAAATTTATTGATGAACAAATAACTTATGGTCGCTAAATTTTTTGACAAATTTGCAAAATTCTGTCACTAAATGTACTAACAAAATTAGTGTGTTCCATTGCTAAATTTCATGAGGGAACTACAAAATTTTTTCGCTAAATTTACTGATAGAACTGAAATTTTTTGTTGCTAAATATTACCTACAGTCGCTTCTCCAATGACTTGTTTTGACAGTAATTTCTATCACCAGTTTTGTTCACCAACGGAAAATCTTTATTTTCCTTCGATAATTTTCGTCGCTAAAACCAATTTTTCTTGTAGTGATATGAGGAGGTATTTTACACAAAACAAAAAGTTGACCAAGCTTTTCAATCAAATAAAATTGAATTTTTTGTTGATTCAGAGGTTAATGATTGCACAATAGTAGTCATGGAACACTTTACGAGCGTGTGAAAAATATTAAGAGAAGTTACACTTATATCTAAGTCAAGGTAAAGATTTGCGAAGTGTATAGCTTAAATTGAGTGTAAAAAAGTTGAGAAGTATTACTGGTTAGTGGATTTGTATAACTATTAGAAATCATGTAAACTTATTTTCAAGTTCGGACATATTAGGAAGAATTTTAAAGCTTTATGATTTTGTAAGTTTATGAAATAAAATTAAAGAAAAAAATATTTGACAACTCATTATACGTAATTGGGGGCTATTGTATATCAGATAACAAATGAGAATTCAAAATTGCTTATGGCTTCTTTACCTTGATTGCATGCTTCTCTAACACACACACACACACACACACACACACACACACACACACACACACACACACACACACATACATGCACACACGAACGCACGTACGTACGAAGATAAAGAAGCTAAAAGCAATTTAAATTCTCTTTCGTTTTATATATAATAATTATTTAATTTATGCTTTGTAGAGAGAAAGACAAAAGATTCATAGCTTGTAAGTTATTTTCAATAAAAGTGAGGTATTTGATAGTGTTTTCAAAGGGTTGAGCCCGTGTGTACAAAGGTAAAAATATACTCATACTATTATTCATTATTCTTTCGAGGGAAAAATAATCACTCCGTGAAAGTTGGACGTTTTGTCCATGTAAAATTCTTAGCATGTGTTCATGCTTTTACCTTAATCCATTTTTGCTAATTTATTTATGATATTAATTTTATTCTTATACTTATAATATTTATTTTGTACTTACAAGTTCCTAACATATGTACTTTTTTCACAATTGTAAGAAAAATTATTTAGAACTAAATAAAGCTTCTTAATCTTAAAAGAACTTTTAAAATGTTATTGAATCAAAATTTTATCAATAAACTTATGTTTTTAATCTTTAGAAGAACTTGAATAGGTATAGTTTGGCACTATACATGGACTGTTCATCGCCCTGACACTATAAATTAGATGCACTATGTGCTGATTGAATGCAAAATTCATTAAGCTAGTCTGAAGATACAGAAAAATGGAGAGTAAAATTGGAGAGAGAAATTAATACTTCATTAATTAATAATGAAGTGTACAGGATAGCCTTTTATACATGATCAGTAAGCAGCATCTATGTACAATAAGAAAAGTTAACTTAACTCGGCTACATAATAATTTGACTCACACTCAATTCAGTACATTAGTCTTCACATCCCTACCTCAAGCTGGAAATAGAGTAAGACCTAACTTGGATGAAAGCACTGAGTGTGACTCCTGACCAAGCACTTTGGTTATAACATTAGCCAACTGTATCTCTGATGGTATGTAAGTAGTTCTAAGAAAGCCATCTTGTATTTTCTCTTGAGTAAAGTGACAATTTATATCCAAACGCTTAGTTTTGTCATGGAAGCATGGATTAGCTGCTATTTATTGGGCAACTTTATTATCACAAAACATAGTAACAGGTAATTGAATAGGTATGCACAGATCCTTGAGCATATAAGATAGCCAGAGAAGCTCGCTTGTGGTTGCAACTATGCTCCTATATTCTGCTTTTGCTGATTATTTAGATACATTCGGTTGCTTCTTTGTGTTTCAAGATACCAAAGCATGTCTAAAAAATATATAATATCCAGTAAGAGATCTCTGAGACATTAAGCAAGATGCCTAATCTGTATCTGAGAAAGCAGTGAGCTTAAGTTAAGACTGCACAAGATAAAATAATCCTGTAGAACCTTTTAAGTACTTCAGCATATGAGCAACAGCTTGTATATGGGAACTTTAGGAGCAGATAGGAATTGAATTAGATGTTACATCACATATGAAATATTAGGTCGAGTCATTGTCAGATATAATAGTCTACCAACAACTTTTCTGTACTCCTCTGGGTTCTCCATAAGTGCTCATTCTATAAGGAGAGCTTCATATGCTGAGGAAGAGTAGTTGAACATGTTTTGGCTCTTGATATACCTGCTTCTATCAATATACCCAAAACATATTTCCTCTGACTCAAGTACATTCCTTGCTCAGTTCTATGTAGCTCAATGCTTAAGAAATATCTTACAAGACCCAGGTCTTTGATAGTAAACTTGGTATACAGAGTTGTCTTCAGGTCAACAATCTCTGAATCATCATTACCAATTATCAAAATATCACCAACATACACCAATGTTGTAGTGAAATTACTTCTTAATTGCTTAACAAATAAAGAGTAATCATTGATGGACTAAGTATAGCCCAACCGAACCAAGAACTAAGTAAACTTCTTATTCCATGTTTAAGGCCATATAATGACTTCTTCAATCAATAAACTTGACCAAGTTTAGCTGCATTATATCCATCAGGAGGAAACATATAGATTTCCTCTCCAATATGACCATGCAAGAAAGCATTATTGACATCTACTTGATGAAGAGGCCAATTCCTAGCAATAGCTAATGCTATCACAACTCAAATAGTAGCAAATTTAACTACAAGAGAGAAAGTATGTTTGTAATCCTTACCCTCTTTTTGATCAAAACCTCTTATAACCAACCTAGATTTGTATCTTTCTACAGTTCCATCTGGATTATACTTTACCTTATACACCAATTTGGAGGAAATAACTTTATATCCTACAAGCAAAGTGGTTAATTCCTAATAGTAGTGTGTTCTGTATGATTTTTTGGGGTTTGATTTGTTATGCATTTTTTGTTAAATTGAGTGTTGAGTATGTATTTAGGGCCTAACTAGATTAGTTTTTGTGTTTAAGTGTTTTTATGGGTTAGTTTGAATCTTTGAGCTTAGATTGTATATTTTTTTAGGAAACTTGACGTGTGTGTTAGTTTTGTAGGGTAAATAGGGAAGAACGGTGAAGATTTAAAGAGTTTTAAGCTAAAACATACAGGCCATGATTGTGCACATGGGCCACGATCGTGACAGAAAAGGAGGAGTTAGACATAGCCAGGCCACGATTGTGACAGAGAGCGTCAAGTCAGGCCATAATCATGCACTTCAGGCCATGATCGCGACAGAAAGGAAAAAGTGCCAGCCATGATCATGGCAGGCAGTGCCACGATCGTGCCCTGCGTTGGGATGACATGAAAACTCAATTTTTGGGTGACTTTTAGGACCGTTTTGACCCCAATTTTGACTTATAGCTATTACCAAATAAATTGAACAATATTTAGTAGCCACCAGCAGACATTAGAGAGCCGAGAGAGCTATAAAAATGTGATATTCTGCTAAAAATTTGAGGGAAAACCTAGATAGATGTCAATCAATTTAGGAAGGAGACAAAGGAAGACAGAAACGGAGATATGCTTGAGAAAACGTACTTCTCGGAATAGATGGTATCCCTTGGTCTCGACTTCGAGATCCATTCTGACAGCATCTTCTAGTTTTTATTTTGATTTCATTGATGTATGAAATTTGAGATTGATTAGAATTACTTGTCGTTGAGTGTTGATTTTTCTGTCTAAACTTACCTTCGAGTTTATTTATTCTTGAGATTAATAAAATTGATTTGATTGTGTTTTATTTCGATTTATTGTGATTCAATTCAATTCTTCATAACTGGGAAATAAAATGATAGGGTGAGCTAGTGAAAATCATCGATTTAGGTTAACGAGAGTTAGTTAAATCGATAGGTAAGGAATTGAATCAAACTGGTTGAGTCGTGTAACGAGAGATCAAGCACAGATTCCCTATAGGTACAACGTTAGAACTAATTTAGGTTTTAGACAAATTACGGATCGAGACATTGCAATTTTCATAATTTGAATTAGGGATTATCAATTAGGGTTAAGAATTATAACTCGAGAGAGAGAGTAACTCACCATAGGATCGTCTAGGCCCATTAAATCAGAATTTTCATAATTGGGTAGATTTTTTTTAATTTCGAGTAGATTCTCCCTTTCTATCAATTGGTCGCTTTTAGGTTAAAATTTGGATTATTTGTGTGAATTCTCTTTTTTTTGTTCTTTAGGTGCTTTAATTTCTCATATTTGATTCTGAATTACTTAGATTTCTGCAGTAGTTGTTAAATTAGGTTTTGCAAACTTAGCAGTTGTTAGATTTTAGGACTACTTCCCTTCCTCATGGGATCGACACTTTAGGTACTACGTGAATGACTTGTGCAGCTGTGGAATTTACCGTGGTTATAAATAGTAAAACTTAGTGTGTGCATAACCTTGTGAACAAGATTTTGGCATTGTTGCTGGAGAAGGCAATTAGTTTTATAGTTTAAGGCATTAGGATAGTCTTTAATTTTTGTGTTAGTTTTTGGTTAGTTTTACTTAGGAATCATGCTCTTATATGAACACAAGAGTCACGAGGGGTTGGAGTCGTGCAATTGAGACATCAGATTTAGGCATAACATGTTTAGAACAAACCCCTAAGAATGCTCGGTGAGAAGAAGAAGAAGAGATCGAGAAAGCAAAAATGGCCGAGGAGTTCCAAGCAACATAGATCAAGAAGTCAACCTTGGTAACACCGAGTCGAAACCGAAGGAGCATATCATGGTTGTAGGCTAGACTTAGGACAAGGAGCTAGAAGAGGTAGACAGAGGAGAAGGTCAGGAGAAGGTCAAGTAGCTAGAGATGACCTTCCAAATAAGACTGAGCAATCAATGCAAGTAACTCAACGGGTATTTTCGCACTAATTTTTTGCTCAAAAGGAATTATATGCTCGAAGGTAGCAGGAAAGTTACAAGAAATCGAGCCAAAAAAATCGAGGAAGTGATGGAACAAATACAATCTAAATTGAAATTGCAAGAGTCTGTCACAGAGAAGGGGAAGGGGCAAATACTGGAAGACAACCCTAACATAGTGAAGAAGGATTATCCAGGGGATGAAATCAATAAGATCATCATAAATAGGGCATTCGCAGACTTAGGCGCAAGTATAAATGTAATGCCCTACACTCTCAATCTTAAATTAGGGTTATGAGAGTTAGTGCCTACAAATTTTTTGGTTAAGACAACTAATAGGACTTCACTGAGACCGATGGTAATCATACAAGATGTGCCGGTCAAGGTCGGTAATTTTATCTTTCCCACAGATTTCTATATTTTGGGTATCAATGAAGATAAGGATACTCCGATGATTCTTGATCGACCTTTTTAGCCACTGCGCACTCAATGATTGATGTGGATGGGAGCGAACTAACTCTACGAGTAAGGAAGGAGCAACTGACCTTCAAGGTGAATGTTAGAGAGTACGGAGCTCCTTCAACTCTAGTGGATCATAACAAACCTGAACCTTAAGGAGAATGGGAAGACATTGAGAATCCTGCAAATGCTTTCAGGAAGAAGCTGTCATGAAGGAGAAGACGAGGCAAAGAAAACTCCAAGGAAGGTGGTAGTCGTAATATGGTAGCAAATATTTAGACTTTGAGATTAATAATGGAGCTATCATCAAATAAGTCATTCCAACCACCATAAGCTTTACAAGGAGTGCCGAGCTACCAACGTTAAAAGAAGTGCTGCATGGTAAGAAACCCATGGAAAAATTAGTTTGTTATTCAATATTGTTAGAATAGTTGAATTTCGTAGTTAGGTTCATACTTGTTTTGGTTTAATAAAAGTAAAAAGAGGAATAGGATTTCAAAAAATGAGGAAGAGCATGCAAGCTTATTAAGAGAAGCAAAGGAGAACTATGAACTAAGAGAAGGTCTTGGTGTCAGAATCTAGGCACTCAGGTCACGGTCACGGCCTGCGAATGGGAATTCCTTCAGTGGTAGCCTGCGACTATGCACAAAAAGGGAAGGACGCAAATTTTAAGTAACAACTTTACCATTTTACCCTTATTACCACCTATTTATTTAATTTTTACTTAACTTTCACCTTCACCTTCACTTTCATTTTTACTTTATCTCTATAGAATTAAAAAATTTAAACACACTCACTTCTCTCTAAAATTTTTGAAATCTCTAATTTTTTCCAAATTCAACCTAATCATGCCTTGCATTAAGCAATCGGCCCAACGGGAGCCTCATGGAGTACAAAAAGTCACAGGATGGGAGAGACAAAACTGAGCAACAGACTTTGGAGCTTCTTTCCCCATTTATAATGAGGAAGAAGGTATTCGTTTCCATTCCCTTCATTCTAGGCAAATTATTGTGCCTAAATACTTTGATTTTGATACATTAGATCGAATAGAAGTGCGTGAGCGAATAGAAAACCTAGCCGAGAGAGTCCAGTAGGGCCAGTTTATACAGTTCCAATTCCCTATGTATAAGGAACTTACTCTGGAGTTCTTTACTTCTTTAACCGTTGACCCTAGGAACACCCAGGAAAGGTTGTTTAGATTGGGTGGGAGAGCGTATGAATTAATGGTCGAGCTCATGTGTGAGATGTGTGGATTTCCCAAATCTACCATTGTTGATCAACGTGAAGAATTCATTGTGTCCCAATATTGGCATAAGTTGACAGGAATTGAGCATTTTTATGCCAAAAATGCCCACAAAAACATTATCTGGTCATATGAACACTTACTGCTGCACAAATTTATGTGCCAACTGGTCTTTGACAAATTAGAGACCAACAATTGTTCAAACAAGGAACTGTTCATACTATGGTGCATAGACCATAGTATCCCAGTATATGCATCCACATATGTGCTGAGTGCTCTTGCTGTAGTTCCGCGAAGGCGAAGCAACCATCTTGGAATGGGGTACCTGGTTTTTACCATTACAGAGAATTTTGGTGTGGATCAGAGGGGGTTAACAGTGCATCTTCTCGAGTTCCTTGACCAACATCATTTATTTCAAGCAGAGATCATTCACTCCACCAACATGAGCCTACAGGAAATAAATGAAAAGACACATGTAACATCCCGTTTCCATAGAACGGGTCGGACCTGAGAAACAGGCCCAAGTGAGGTCAATCGGAGAAGTTAGGA
>JANZXR010000007.1:16714845-16745153 GCA_027575705.1 Erythroxylum echinodendron
AATTCCCATTTATTCACAATTATACCGGAAAAATGTCATGAACGCATGTACAGTAAATTTTCATGTGCAAAAATCACTATTCACAAATGCATGAGCATGAGATGTGTTTTCCTAATTTCTCCAATTGATCTCTCGTGTACCCGTTCTATAATTCAGCCCTTTGTATGGAAACGGGATGTTACAGACCTATTAGGTTCTCGGTTATGTTGGCCACTTGAATTAATACTTAATTCAAGTAAGTCAGGAGCGGTATCTAACAAGACGTTAAGACCCCTAATGACTGGAAAGTCAGTGATTTGACTACAAACCCTTCCATATGCAATGTTGCCATGCAATTCATCCTTTCACCATCTATACCCACTTGGTTCAAAGTATGGTCAAAGTGTCAACTCCCACTAAACTGCTACGTCACATCTAGTCCAAGTAATTTTAGATCTTATCCTGAGGATCTCATTACTCTATGTATCATTGGAGACTTTCTTCATGACAAATATTTGCTCTGGCCAGAGACTCCTGAGTAATGATGTTGATAAGAGGCCATGAGTATCTTCTTCTTCTACTAGGAGTGGTGAATCCTTTATTAACTACTCAATAACCTTCGAATACCTTAAGTTATACCTAATTACCACCCTATGAGTAACCTTTGAAAGGCACCGATGAATGAAGTCAAAGCATATGATCAACATCTGAGATATCCTTGAGCACATCAAGCCAAAGGATACTTGCACCATTGCTACGATGAAACTATCATTGAAACTGAAATAGAATATCCATATGATTGTCTTATAGTAGGTCAATCTAATGTATTTACTACCCTTAGTAAGCATCCACAAGTTAACTCTAAACAACTTATGTTTACAGCTTATGAGTTCTACTACTTGATCCAATCAAGGAGTATAACTTGTGTTAGTCTATCCAGATTAATGAGATCCCATCTCATTAATCCTATGAATAAGAAAAGTTTAGATACTAACATAATTACAAATGATAGAAACTCATTATCATAATCTCATCATGATTTCTTCCATGTTGTGTTTTGTATCAAGGTCTTCATTAAATCAATTTAAGATCAACATCAAATCCATAAATGTATGAACATCGAAATAATGAAAAATGCCTTTATTAATCATGAAATGATTTATACAATAAATGCTAAAGGTGATTGTCTTTAGAGAACTTCTCTAACAATTTACTAACAGAAGAAATTTTCATAGGGAAATTACATACGAAAACTCCATTTTGTTGGTAATTTACCTACAAAACTATAATTTACCTATGAAACTATCATTCCATTAGTAAATTCAAATGACGTCATTTTATTGTTAATTAAGTTAAACATCCAAAGCTCCACTGCCGTTCTTCTTCATTTTTTTCTTCTTCTTCGTTGCTCCTCTATATACTATCTTCTTCCATCTACAGTCGTCGTTGCTCATCTTCTTTCGTTCTTCTAGTAACTGCTTTCATTGTCTTGGGTTTTCTGTCTCGAGGTTGGTTGTCCACTTATTACTCTTGGGTTAATTTTTTGTCTTCAATTTTTGTATGTGAACCACTGTATGTTCGATGTCTTGGTGTTATTGTGGATTGAGTTGTGACAGTTGATTTTGGGTTATTAATGGGTCATTGTTTGTTGTTGTGTGGTTATGTTGGTGAATAATGGAAAAATATATTAGTTTTGAAATAAACTAGGGATGAATTTCAATAGCATACCAAGTGTTCGATGAAAGTTCTGTAATAGGTCTCTAACATCACTTAGGATATGTATTGTTTTACTAACTTGTGATATGTTATTTATATTAAATTGAAGTTATTGAAAATTTATTTGCAGTTTAGATTTTATTATTTTTAACTCTCCACCAATGTTGAGTACCTTGTATATTTTAAGTATAAAAGAATATTTATAACAGAGAATTTCCAATTCAACTATCTAGGTGCTCAAGAAGCTTTTTATATCCTTTTAATACTCTTGATGCACAATCTTGAGGATAATATTATTCTAAGTGTAGGGGTGGACTTGATTTTTTCATTTTTTAATATATTTTTAGATTTTATTATGTTTTGATTTTAGGTTCTCATTAGTATCTTTAGGTTGATGAAATAAGTTTATACATAATTTAATATTGAGATTGGGTGTTAAAAATTAAATTTATAACATAATTAACCAGATGTTATGCAAATCTTGACTTTGTGAATAATATGAAATTGAAAGGATATGAGTGATCCTATAAGGATTAAAGCATTAATAAATCTTTTTTCTTATGTGGATACATTCTTTGATTATGAATTTCTAGAACTTGAATTTCATCTTTTTTAGATTACTTATAAGATGCATACAAACATTAAAAATAATAAAGTCACCTAGGATTTGACTTTAGGCCAATTTGTATCCCTTTTATGCATTAATATATTAGTGCATCCTTTGTTAGCCTAATTTACAAGTCAAGCTCTTTCTTTGTAATCTTTCCTACATAACCTTAAGCCTAATAAGAAAAATAAGTATTTACTCTTTAATTCATAATGATTGATGTTATTACTTGTATTTTGATGTTTTACAAATGAGATGCCATGAAATAAGTAAAGGAAAATGGAAAAAAGTGTAAAAGAAGCAATGTAAAAAAGAGAGCTTGATTGTAATTAAAAAAGGGAGCTTGTTTGTAATTGAAAAAAGAAGCAATGTAAAAGCCCTAAGTTTCTTTAGCATTTGTTTTGATATGTTTCATTGATTTTTGCTTATGTTTTAAGGTATAAGAAGCCTTAAATTTTTAGATTAAAGTGGGTTTTGAAGTTCTTTTACTATTGGATTATGACAGCTACTACTAGTTTGTACTTACTCATAATACAACTATAAAGCCATTTATTTTTAGGGAAGTATCGGTTATCATAATTTCCTTCCTTCCTCTTATTTCCTAGGCTTTCATAGTTCTTTTATGTTTTTTATATTAAGGAAAATGTACAAATCTACTGTAAAGGAGGGAATTAAATTATTATACTAATTAGTTTTGTTATCATTAATGTATTAAGGAATAATTATGGAAAAAATTAACTTTTAGTGAGCATTAATTGAGGCAAGTCATTATTTTTTGTAAAGTTAAATATTCATTAACTCACAAGATTATGAAGTATGTACAAGTAAAATTAAATATTCATTAACTCAACAAGAGTATCTAGTATCAAGTATGTCAAACTTTATTAAATTGACAAGATGCAACATCTGATTCATTGTCATGTGCAAAAATTTTTCATATTAAGCAAGTTTTATGCTTAGTGTTTAGAGAAACAAATGAAAGAAACATATTGATGCAAGTAGGGGTCAAATAAATTGCACTAGTTATGAAGGACAAAACATTAAGATATCTATAAGACTTAGGGAATAGTATAGAGGAGGACTAGCTAAGAGAACTATAAATAAAATAGTTTTGACAACATTTAAATTTAGTGGCAGATCACCCAGTTGGTTATACAATTTTTTTCATTGTGTTTTACGTTATTGTATGTTGACCATATGTAGACAAAGGCTATAAATATGACAAACTGTTATTTTTAATCTATTTATGGTTTGAATTATTATATATAATCCTTTTTTTCTTATGTTTGTTTAATATCTCTCACATGTCCGCCTTTTTATTTTGTGTTTATGAGCTATAAAAAGTGTAAGTAAGTACACTTTATTTGGATAATGAATATGTGATTCCCTTTTTGTTCTTTTAGGCTATATAATTTGATTATAGAAATTAAGCAACTTATATGACATTGATTACTTCTTCCCTTGAATTAATTTTTTTAAGAAATGAAATTAATTATATTAATAAAAACAAGAGTTTAAGTTGAAAGAAATGCAACCATCAAAGTTGTTATAACATAAAACAATAGTAGTAGCAAAACTATTAAGAAGACCAACGCTCAATAAGGAATTAAATGTAGGGAAAAGGAAGACCAAATCTTTGAGTATAACATTATAAAATAACTTAATTCATTGAACTAGTTGAAGATCAATCGTCTTTATATTCAACTCAGTGGAACTTTGTTAGCTATTAGTAAACCTAAAAAGAGCTTGGAATGTCATGACCCGGAACCACATTGGACACATGACAACTGTCGCATACTCAGGCTAAGGATGCTTACGGTACCCTTAACCTGACAATGTAAGGCTAACTAGATATCTTTTAAAAAAACATTTGGACAGCACAAAAAGGTTCCCATATAGTCATTTACAAACCATAAGATAGTTAACAGTTAATTTACAAATTTTTTAAAGCATATCAACATAATCATGATCCACTATATAACAAAGAATAAAATAGAGACTACCCACATACGGTAATTCCTTGAATATGTCAAAAGACCACACGAACCACTCAAAGCTTCAAGCTCACAAATTAACCTACATGGTTGGGAAGCGGAGGGGGTGAGTACGCTATGTACTCAGTGAGTAGAAGAAACATATATCGTAAATAGAACCTGGTTCACACTAAAACGGTCTAAATAACCTAAGAACAGTTTTATACATCTATCATGCACATAACCACCTATGAAGTGAATGTGTATGACATAAAAACACATAGACCTAGTTTATAGCTCATTCCATACTAGTTAGGAACCATATAGGCCTAACCTATTAATCACTCATTTAGTGAACATAGGCTCCAGTTCAGTACATATAAGTAGAAAAGCATCACATATAAAAATCAAATCTCTTTAGGAAGCCAAATATCATAATAAGCCAAAATAATTATGTGTGTCACCACTAGTCTACCAAACTAGTGTGCACACCCACCGAATCTCAGTATTGGCTTGACTTTCATCTATGGTGAGTCCAGACTACAGTCAACAAGAGCGTCATGACCCTAGATGATGACCTCGTCAGTGACCAGACGTTTAGGTGTGTAATCACCAGCGAGTACTGTAGAATGGTGTCCTTACAAAGACTCGACTTTTATGTACCAGTCTCAAGGGTATGGGGCTTAATTAGTTGTGCCCAGTATACAATTGCCAATCGTTTCCTCACCAATCATCAAAAATCATATGCAAATATTGAATACTAAAATCAAGTACGGTACTATGCCTTTATTTATTGGTCCAATTGATAAAATGTAACCTTACCATGGCTTTAAGCCAAAAGAGAATACATTCATGCAACATACATGACTTGGTTATGCATATATAAGTTCCAAAATATTATTTCATGTAGTTAAAATCATCTTTTGAAATCCAAGTGCAAAGTTATTAAAAAATGTAGTTTCAGAAAATATAACATTGTTCTTTGCACTTCAATTATAGGTTTGTTGAAAACAATATCTTTCCTCAAAATATGAAATAAAAACATCAGTTGCACTCTAAATGCAAAGAGTTGTTCAAAACAATGTCATTTATTAAATACATAAGTACACTAGCATCTATTTGATATCCAATTTTGCTATATATTGCATAGGTTTAAAATTCACATACAAGTTATCATGCATGTCTTAGGATGTCCTAATATAATTTGAGAGATCTGTTTTCCCCAACTCACCTCGAAAGAAGGTGTACACTCCTTTGATTTCACTAATCCTCTATACGAGCTTCTTGATCCACCGCTCCCAAGTCTTTATACATACAAATGTAATGTAGTTACTACTACTCAACTATATAACTCATATTTATACCTCATCATATAAGTGTATTAAACATAATATCACTATTTTTTTAAGTTATAGGATTAGATCATTAAGCTTATCATATAGTTACTTCCTTTATTATTCACATAAGATTTCTTTTGCATTTTCCAAGGCATTTAATGCCTTGATCCAATACTTACACATTTCAAAGCATAATTGAGTACATTTTTATCCAAGCACATTAGGTCAATACTCATCAATCTAAGCAACAATTCAAGTTTACTCTAAGTAAACATAAAAGCCTCTTTCCAATATACACCATCAAAACCCTTAAATCCTAAGCCAAGTTCAGTTAGGTATTTTATCAAACACCTAAAGGAATAAACTTGAAATCCTCCTTCCAATGAACAGCTCCCTTATTTTTCATCATCAATTCACATTATACATACACAATTAACATCATATAATTCATTTAAACCATCAATTTCAAAAGATATTCAAAATTTCACCAACTTTCACTAAGGAGAGGCCATTTTGGTTTTGGCTTAAAGAAACTTCTCCATAACTCATTTCATTCATCTAAACCATGTTTCATGTATATTCAAGCATGGAGAACAACATATCTTAACATCAAACTCAAAATCATAATGTAGAGAGAGATGAGACAAAATTTACCTAAACTTTCTTTTGGTTATATATTCCAATCCTTTGAGAATTTCTCTAATCTAATGATAGATTTGAGTTCCTTGACTCCAAATTAACTTAGAACACCATGGTTTGGGTTGAAGAATAAAAAACTTGGTAAAAATTTGGTGAGGGCCGAATCTTCCTCTTTTCCTCCTCTCTTCTCCTTTCTTTTAACTAAAACAAAGTGGTTTAATGCCAAACAAAGGGGGTGCACGGTCATAAGGTGAAGAAGGGTCTAGAATTTGACTCTTCCTTGGCTAAACATGGTGAATTTACCCTTTTGCCCTTTGTTTACGTGAAATTACCATTATACCCTCCAAACTTTTCGTAAATTTACAATTAAGCCCAAAATTTGAGAATGACCAAAACTTTTATTTTCATTTTGGTCCTTGGAATTTTCGAAAATTATAATTAAGCCCCTTAACTTTACAAAATTACATATTGGTCCTCCAAGAATTGAAAAATTATATTTAACTTCTAACAATTTGCAAATAAGCCCTTATGTGCATCAACTTTTCAAATGAAGCTTTCTAAGTGTCGAATAAGTCTATAAATCATGTCTAATCACCTATAAGGTATTAGAACATGTTTAAGTTGGTCATCATGGCCATATCCATCCAATGGGATCGAATTTTACACACTTAGAAGCTTATATATCAAAATTCTCCAAGATTCCGCATACCAATAAACTCTAAGTTCATATAAGGGCATATAGTATTACATATCACTGGAATAAATAACAAAAGGATTCAAATACATTTTTGAACTCATATACAACCATGTATATGTCAATATACAATAGTATCTCCAAGTATAGACCAATACAAAAAAGAAAAAAGAGTCTGACATTACATGGAACTTCCATGAACCATCTAATATTTGGTAAAAACAGATGAAGCTTCTAAAGTGAAGTTTTGTTAGCAAAGCCTGATTGTATGTCAGATGCAATTGATGAGTTATTATTTTTTCTTTTACGAATTGTATTATTGAGTTCAAGAAACTATATTCTTGTGAATATATCTTTTGAAAAATTGTAAGGTTCCTTTCAATCAATATTTCATAAGTCATATTACTAAGAGATAACTTGAATATTAGTTCATCCTCCTCCTTTTATTCTTACAATACCAGTTAATGAACACTTTCCATTTGATAGTTAGTGTAATCATATTGCACAACCTTATGATTGTACCTCAAATTTATAAAAAGAACCTGCATTTAACAAAAAGGAGTTGCTTTTTGGTTAGAGTGAAGTTAATTTCTTTATTGTTGGATTATGTTGGTTGCTATCAGGGACTTGTTATAGCTTATGTCTTGGGCATTTATCATTTTGGCTACTTGTGGTACTTTATGCATATCTGTACCTATACTTAATTCAAAACTTATAAAAAACTAGCTAATTGTTTATTGTCTTTCTTGTAGGCCGTGTTATATGTTGAATAATGTCGATAATTGTTCCTACTAGATAAAAAAAATCAATTCTAAGTAGCCCCCACAAACTTGGTCCTTGGAGATTAGTTCTTATTTTTTATTTCAACCCATATCTTTTTTGGTTTACTTCATAAGCATTATTTCAAAGAGAACTTTTATAGATATGTCTATAATCAGCATAAAATAGCATTTCACATGAAGAGAATTGAAAGTGCTTTTACCATATGATAAAGACGTTTAAGAGTATAACTTATGTGCATTTTTAGGTTTAGTTAGAGGATGTGGGTACATAATGCTTTCTTTTTGACATGTGAGGGATTAGGAGTTCTCTTTATGTGATAGTTAAGCCTAACAAATGGTTTAGCATATGCTATGTTTTTTAAAGGAAAATATGACCTATGGTTATTTAGAGAAAATGTGAGGCTTCTTTGCTTCTTATAAGGTCCATATTAAATGGGATTTGGAGTTTTCTTTTTGTGATAATAGAGCCTAATAAATGATTAGCATATGATATACTCTTTTCAAGAAAATATGATCAATGGTGATTTAGAGCAAATGTGATGCTTTTGTGTTTCTCATAAATATTAATATTAAATGGGAGTGAGTATCATGTTTTTATGCTTATAAAGAGACCTACAATGATTTTGAGTTTATTTCATACCATTTTAATGAGAAAGAGGCTTATATAAATGAGAAGGAGGTTATAAGTTCTTTTGAGATGACCTTACATAAAAATTGTGCCAATTTTTGCCTTTAGTATTATACCCTTTAGGTTTAGAATGTGATTCATACATGAATTTCCTGTTGCTTACGACTTAGAGGATGAAAGATGGGCACGTATTTTTTTATCAACATTTAAAAAATGCAATATCATAATGTGAAGATTCAAACATAGTCTCATCATATAATTACTTGGCCCTTATAAAAATACTCTAGGCATTCTTTAATGCAATTCCTTAACTGAAACTAATTCCATACCTATCATTAAAGTTGTTTTGAGCTAAAAAAATAAACACCTGATATGTATGAAACCAATTCCATATCTCATGGGAGGTTTAAAAAATAAACACTTAATGTGTATGAAAAAATGGTTATGCAAAAAACCTAAATAAAGTTAATTGTTGTCTTTGTCCATAATAATGGTTTTACATAATAATGTTTGTTTTGAAAAATAATGGTTATGATCTTGTGAAAAATTTACGTGTTGTCTTTGTCCATATGTGATATTTCAAAAACTGGTTATGATCGAATTGAGGTTAATAGTTTTTTTTAAGAAGAGATCAAGGCTTCAATGGCTTAAGCAATATTATAAGTTGTAGGATATGAAAACATTAATGGAAGAAAAACAAAATATGCAATACATAACTTAAAACTCGTGCACATCTTTACCTATGCTCAATTCAAAACTCATCAAAAACTAACTAATTGTTTATTATCTTTCTTGCAGGTCTTGTTCTATGTTGAAGAGCGTCAATAATTGTCCAACCTCATTCATCTTCTTTATAATTTGTGATTACTGTCTATCAAGGTAAGTCTTTCAACTAAGTAATGTCTACAATGTGATCGGTTTTGTGTTATCCTTTGTAATTTTACCTTTAACAATGATTGATGAGTTTTTAGGCTGGGGTTTAATAGTCTATGTATTTTTGTTTGGGCATTGTTTAAATTGAAACATAAAGACTTGAACTTCAATATGATTAATTCAAACTTAGTATTGACATAAGCAATTCATATAATTGATATGACAATTATTTGCATAATAAACCCCTACGATGGTATATAGGCTAGAAAGCTATGATACAACTCCCATGAGACTTATCGGTGAAAAATGTCATAAGCTTAGGAGTCATAGGAATAACTTGTTTTCTCGATTTATCTGGACTATCAATGCTATGTACCATAGTGCTTGTTTAAAATCAAACTTTGGAAATCAAATTGTAGGTGATTAATTCAAACTTAGTACACGAAGCTATCAAATTCTATGTTTTATCAACAATTCACATAGGCATCTTCTAATTCATAGTTGTTTATTTAGTCCTCAAATGGTCGCTTGGTCATTTTTCGATTATGTGGATGACATTCTTTTTAGCTATTGATAGTTTTGAGAAAGTTGATGTTATCAAAGTCTTTTCTTTGTACTACTTTCAACATTAAAGATTTGAGGCCATTAAAATTTTTTCTTGGTTTGGAGATTGCCCCATCTACTATTGGAATTAACATATGTAAGTAAAAAAATTTGCTTTTGATGTTTTTAAGGAAACTGATTTTATTTATTGTAAACCAATTTCTGCTCTTTTAATTTTAATAAAAAGTTAATAAAATAATTTGTAGGTGCTTTTTTCTTCTTAATGTCACTTCTTACAGGATATTGGTTGGTAAGTTGCTTTATTTGACTTATACTCACATATGTTGTCCATCAATTAAGTCAATATATCGATAAGCCAAGTACAATTCATTTGCAGGTTGCTTATAGGGTAGTAAAATATATGAAGGATAATAAAGACCAAAGCCTTATCTTTCCTTATAATTATTCTATAAAGTTGTAAGGTTTTTATGACTTAGAATATGGTGATTGTCTAATCACTAAGGTGGAATTGGTTATCATTGAGTTTTGTAATTATGAAATCATATGGTGGGATTGGTTGGATTCATTTTGGAGGGGAAATGGTCACAGACCTATAAAAACTTAGGGGAAATGAAGGATCTAATGATGTGTAAAGTAAAGATTAAATGTTTTGAAAGATTAATATGGATACTACCATAACGATTATTATATCTAACTCTGAAATCAATTTTTTAAATATCATTTTTATGGAAACGAGTAATGTTGATAGATCTTGGTTGTATAAAGGATTAACACTCGATGGTTTCATTAATCCTAAGTTTGTTAAGGGGGTTCAAGCTTTTATTGACTGTGCATGTTGTCAAATTACATATATGGATGGTCTAAAAAACAAATGTCCTTGTAAAAAGTGCAAACATATTCATTTTCTTCCTATCTACATTTATTAAGAAATGGTTTGTTCTAAATTATTTTGAGTGAAAACAACATAAGGAGCCATTAATTTGTAGCACCTTAAGGGGTATTGTTCCAAATTATTTTAAGTAGATACGACATAGGGAGCTATTAATTTGTAGCACCTCAAGGGGTAATCAAGTAAACTCGTCAATAAATGTGGATGAGTTTGAATAGGGGACTGGATTTATAATAATTAATGCGAGTGTAAATGAAAATCCTTACATCCAAATAGTTTATGATGCAACTAATTATACCTTCAAGGCAACTATAGAAAATCTTAAAGAAGAACCATACCCATATGTAAAAAGGTTTTCTAAATTACTAAATTCAGCTGACAAAATTATGACTAAATTGTGAGACTATGACTTAATTATCTTCAATTGCTCAAATATTGAACATAAAGTATGAAGGCTATATCTCTGATCAAAGTTTGATAAAATTCTTACTTGTTATCGCCCAATGGTTGATATTTTTTACAATACGAAGAAATTTATTAGGGGTCTTGGATTTCTAGTTTAAAAAATTGATTATTACAAAGTATGTTATTTTGGGAAGATGATGTGGAATTACAAGAGTGTGAATTTTGTGGTCAATCTAGGTTTAAACCTAGAAGCATACTATGAAACAAAAATTAGTACCTTGGAAGCGGATGTATTATTTGCCGCTAACTCTGAGACCTTGAAGACTATACACCTATAATGTTACTACATCTCATATGAGATAGCATAATGAACATGAACAAGAAGATGGAATAATGAACCATCCATCAGATGCAATCGCATTGGAAACATTTCAATAACACCCATCATGAGTTTGTAGTTAAAAGTCGAAATGTTAGGTTAGAATTATTGACAAATGGATTCCAATCTTTTGGTCAATCCAACTAATAATATTCATCATGGTTAATCATAATTAGTCCCTATAATTTGCTTCAATAGATGTGTGTGAATGAGGCATATATGTTCTTGACGGTAATTGTGCCAAGGCATACAAATCTAAAGCATAAAATTGATCTATTTTTACAACCATTGGTATTTGAATTGCATCATCTTTGGGAATTTAGTGTGGAGACATATGATGTGTCTCTTAAACAAAATTTTTTTTAGAGTAGCTTTGATGTAGACTATTGTTGATTTCCCTGCGTATACTATGTTGTCTAGATGAATCATAGTAGGGAAATTGGTTTGTCCTTACTGTACAATGATTCTGATACGTTTTATCTTCCTAACAGGGCCAAAACATATTGATTTGACAACCACAAGAATTTTCTTCCTCCAGATCAACCATTTAGATGCAATAAACAAAAGTTCATTAAGAATATGATGGTATAAACATGTCCTCCCCCTCACAAAGCTGGTGAAGAGATATTATAAGAGATTGATAAATAAGAATTGCAGAACTTAAAGCTGAAGAAGTTAATAGAGGCATTAGTAAAACTTTGGTGGGAGAAAATGAAATATCTTTTGGGATTTTCCATATTGGAAAACTAATTTGATACATCATTATCTAGAAATGATGCATATTGAAAAAATATTTTTGACAATTTTTTCAACACTATAATTAACATTGAAGGAAGACAAAGGACAATGCAAAATCACGAGCTGATTTGGAAATTATTTTGTAGAAGAAATAAGTTAGATAATGATCTTTGCACCGATAAATATCTAAAAGCATGTTACATTTTGGACAAAAAACAAAAGGAAATTTTTTGTGAATGGTTGAAAAGTCTAAAGTTTCCTAATGGTTATATTTTGAACTTGGAAAGGTGTGTCGATATGAGGAAGTTCAAATTATTTGGGATGAAAAGTCATAATTGTAATGTAGTTATGCAAAGGCTAATTCTAATTGCATTTGGGAGTTGCTACCGAATAAGGTTGGGGAAGCTATAACATAATTAAGTTTGTTTTCAAAAACTTATAATCATCTAAAATAAAGTTAGTTAAAATGGAAAAACTAGAAAGGGAAATTCTAGTTATCTTGTGTAAATTAGAAGGTATTTTTCCTCCAAGCTTTTTTGACTATGGAGTACTACCCATACATTTAGCATATGAGGCTAAATTTGCTGGTCTAGTTCAATGTTAATGGATGTATCCGTTTGAGAGGTAATTATAGCTAATATTTAAATAAAAGTTATAGCATGTTTTAATATAAAATTGTAATAACCTTATTTGTAATATAGGTATTTGCATCATTTGAAGAAAAATGTCAAAAATAAGGCTAGAGTTAAAGGTTTGATATGTATTGCTTATTTAGTGGAGGAAGCAAATACATTTTGTTCACATTATTTTGAGCTGCATCTGCATATAAAAGAAAGAAAAGTTCTTCTTAATGATGATCGGGAGTAACAAGTGATGTTAATGGAAACTTATTCATTTTCATACATCTTGGAAGAATATATGGATGGTCAACAAGAAAAATATTAATAAAAGAAGAAATATTGGCTATCCATAGTTACATTTTATGGAATTATTAAGAGGTTCATCCTTTCGTGCAGTAAGTTCAATTTCGAATTGATTATTTGAGTTTTGAAAGTCAGTGTTATTCATAACTAAAATACATAATAATGCTTTTAGATTATACGAGGAACGATTATGAGAGCTAGTGCCCGAAAAAACACAGGATGATATCAATAGAAAAGTTAAATGAAACTTTCCTCGATGGTTCGAGAAATATGTAAGCTTTCCCTTGTAATAATTGAAATAGTTGAATTATCAGATCAAAGTGGTTAAATGACATTATACTTTTTAATATGATAATTTTTTATGTAGTCCTCAGAAAATCCAATAGAGAACAAGTTTATCCGTGATCTTGTGAAAGGACCTCTGCAAACTATGAAATCGTATCCAGTGTATTTTGTTAACTATGAAATCATATCCGGTGTATTTTATTAATGGATACAAATTTCATACAAAATATCATGGTCATATCATGACAATAGAAAATAGTGGGGTTTTCATACAGGGAGAATTGATGGATTACTATAGTAAAATTATTGAGATACTTGAAATTAAGTGCCCTGTATTGCTAATAAAATGGAGTATGACATTAAGTGTGAATGGTTTGATCTAATTCCTAATGTTATAATAAAAGTACACAGTCGATACAATCTAGTTGAAATCAACCAGTGAAGAAGATTTAGACAATTCGAATCTTTCGTGTTGGCGATGCAAGCAATCCAAGTGTACTATGTCCCTTTTCCTAGCTTACGATGAGATAAATCAGATTGGTTGGCCATTTGCAAAGTATAATCTATAAGTGTTTTTGAATTACGTGGAAAAGGAGAAAATAAGAGAATTAAAGTGAAGTTTTTTAGGAAGATGTTTATGAAATAAATGCATGTGTAGCATATGACAAGAATGAACATTTGAACAATCCAAATAATTAATATGTTGAAATTTCATCTGGAGAGGATGAGAAGGGCAAGAGATCTGAAGAGAAGCCAAAGTTTGATTTTAATTCTTCAGAAAAAGAAGATGATGATGATTTTTAATTTACAATTAAGTGATGATAGTGATTAATTCATGTTTGTAAAAGAATATTATATGAACAAAGATATTATAGCACAAAAACCCCCTATTAAAAAAATCCCTAAAACAAATTTCAACTTATTTCTCTATTTGTCAACAAAATGATGCCTTGTTTTGTTAGCTTTATTTGCTCCTCAATTTCCAACGTTGTACGTGATTTAATTATGGTTTGTTGAGCCTCCTTATTTAATATTCATATTTTTTCTTCAATTTATGAATTTCTTCAAAACTTCTCTTACTAAATTTTTCATCGTAGCATTTAAAAAAACACATCTTCCAACTTGAAATAAAATTAATAATTAATAACAAAAACATTAAACATATATATAAACAATTTTACCTTATCAAAAAATAAACTTACAAGATATTTGAGGCATCCATAAAATCTTCTTCCTGGGTTATTATTGGTCTATAAAGTTCTTAATAGGCTTTTAAACCACAATAAAACACCAGACAACCACTATTTAAATTTGATGTAGTATTAGTTAAAGACGTTGTGTCCATAGCTTTAGGTAGTCGCTGAAAAATTATATTAATACTTTTAGTTCTCTTATATATAGCTACATGATTGACATGAAATGATTCAAATAAGCAAGTGGACTAACTTTGCAGTCATTTATAAGTTGCCACCAATCATGCCTCGATTTTAAAAAAGGAGTCTTGCAAACTCAAACAAAACCAAAGTTTGGAAAGAAAACTATAATTTGAATACATCATTATATTGATGATAATAGAAATGTATTATGAAATTCCCATCTTTTAAAATGCTATAAGAAGACATTCACACAACAAGGCACCACCTGGTTTGTGCAAATGAGATAGGAATGGAAAATTTTCAAGCTGCCAATGAACGTGATATAACTTTTTGGAAGTGATACATTAGTCCCTATCTTGTTTCCTATAAATTCAATAGACGTGCTACTAGTGCGATTGAAATAAAAAAAGAGCATATGCATTTCTTCAAATTTTAGAGTGAAGTGTAAGAGATTTAGGAATTTAGGGATACTTCTTTAATTGTATGAAGAAAAAGAATTAAGAATTTAGGGATGCTTTCAATCGTTTGAAGAGAAGAAGAAGAATTAAGAATTAAAGAATAACCAAACTCAAAATGGTGAGGATTTGTGTCTGATGTAAAACAGTGAGGATCGAGGAATTAGAAGACTCAAAACGGTGAGTTTTATGTATAGTTCTTAGACCCACTTTCATTTGAAAAAGAATGTCATGTCAACAAGAAGTATGTCCCACTAATATACAAAATTAAAAGGCCTCGTCGTATATGATGTGACATTTAACTGACAGAGGGTAATCTCCGTTAAACTTTTCATCCTCATAGGCTCTATTATGAATGTTAGGTTTCAACTCGAATGCCTAGAAATGTTAGGGTTCAACTTAAATTCTGGTGTAAACGTTAGGGTTTAAAATGCAGTTTTGCCCAAGAAAAGAATTATAAAGACTTATAAAGTTTATGATGAGAAATTGATTTTTGGTGATAGAAACCAATAGCTTATGCTAACAATATCCAACAATACAATAACATGCTTCAAAAGGAGAAATTTTATGTTTTTTAAATGGATTTAATGATAAACTTAATAAGATTTATGGTGAAGTTCTTCAAATGAATTTGTTCCCGGCTGTTGATTAGTATGTGCCCATGCCCACCAAGAAATAGTGCAATAATAAATTATGATAACTGGTGGAATAAAGGCTCCTCCAAGTGTAATTTCAGTTTTAAAATGACTCATGCATAGGAAATATACATCATTTTCCACTAGTTCTCTCCCCTTTGGCAATGGAGGTAAATCCATCATGACCATAAAATGATAAAAATCTACTGTGACGGAATGCTCTCGTTATGGGTGGTCAAAATACACTCAAGACATATGCTTTGGTGACATGAACTCTTAAGTTAAAAAATGTCGTGAGTTATCAGACACCAGTAGCAAGATAGGTAAGGCTGCAAGGTAGTTATAATTAAGTCACATTCCTCTCTCACTACTACAATTGAGACTCCACCAAAAAGATGTTTAAGACTTTAATTTAGGTACTATACTTCTTTGCCTTAATAAAAAGTTTGATCACCATGATTAGATACTTGAATCAAGAAAAACAGGGTATATGATATAGGATGCCAATGATTTTTCATAGATTTTCACACCTTGCCATACTTGCATTACAAATGCTAATTGGGTGACTTCTCTAGTTTTTCATTATCTCTTACTCCCATTATTCCATCCCTCTTACATAAATTGTTATCTTTAAAAAAGTTACCAAATCCTTAAGTTATGTTGTTTATTTTTATCGACTTTTTGGTTTTCTATTTTATTCTTATGTGGAAAATAATTGGGTATGATGCTAAAAGAGGAGCTTATACTACCTTAGTGATTTTAGCTCAGGTTGATCACATCACACATCATCCAAATGATACCCTTAAACACTAAATTTGGTTCGAGCAATTTTGGTCATAGCATCCTAAATAATATATATGAGCACTTATTTCCATCTTTATTTTCTACTTTGTTATATTCAAACTTTAGATGAGATATATACATCTTAGTTAGGAATCATCACATGTTTTGTCTATTAATTTTAAATAAAATCCATATTTTCTCTTTCTTAATTCACATTAATGTGTAGTGTCCTTCCCCAGTATCTACTATATTTGAGACTTATTAGTTTATGATATTTATTAATAATTGCAATACTACGATATAGCTCTTCAAACTAAAACTTAAATATGAAGTCTTCATTGTCTTTTAGTCCTCTTATTCCATGACAGTGTTGGAAAATTTATAAATTGATTTTATGAATACTTTTGCCTTTATAGACTTATTCATAAAGCTACATATTCTCCTATTCCTTACTAGAATAGGGTTGTTAAAAAGAAAAATCATCATGTGGGCTTTGTTAATTAGTGCCTATTTTCCTAACCATATTGTTTCCATTACTATGTATATACTCAATAAGATGCCCTCAAAAGTCCTAAACATTCATACACTACTCCAGGATCTCTTTACATATACTTTAATACTATTAGACTTAATAATTCTCTTGCAAAATTTTGGTTGTTTTGCCTTTATTCACTTTCACAACAATTAAAGGTTAAAACTTGACTTTTTTTTTTCCATATATTATATCTTCTTGGGGTATCCCTTATACCAAAATGGTACCTATGCTATAACCTAGCCACTAAATAGACTTATATTACTATAGATTTCATATGCTTAGATTTTGTCATATTTTACCTTTTATCAGATTCCAATGTTTATCTTTCAGGTGAGATGTGGGAGGAGAAGCTTAGTTGGCTTAGGTTTTCACTAGCAAGAACCAATAAAATTAGAGTTAGCAAAGTCATATACAATAACCTAGGATTTAAGTAAAGACCCAAAAGAAACTAAATAGTATGAAAGGATCCTTTAGAGCTAAATATAACTCCAAAAGCATCTATAAAGGATGCTCTTTTACACTGTTTTCCCTTATTCTCTAGTACTTGATGACCCATTTCTTGAGAATATTTCTATATAAGTATTCCTATTACATTGCAAAGACTTATTAATATAAATACGTCTATTTGATATAACTTACCTCTTAGGCATATTTATGGCAAATCACTAAATAGTTTTATCTAAAGATTGAGAAACAAAGATCAAAATATATAATTGCCAACTATATGTCCACCAAAAAGTAATTTAAGTCCTTAAAAACCTTTTCATTTTCCTCTATTCACAATGCTAAAAATGTTGATGAAGCAATTATTAACCATAAGTGGGTCTAGACTATAAAGGAAGAAGTGGAAGCCGTGTTAAAAAAGAGAAATGAACTTTTATTCCATAATCCAAAGGGAAAAAATGATTGGTTCTAACTTTTTTTTAACATATATAAGATATATGGATTAGTTGATCTATATGAGGTGACGTTAATAGTAAGAGGTTACATACAAACTTATAAGGTAGATTATTAGGAAACCTTCTAAATAGTGGCCGAGTTAGACATTATAAGAATGCTCTTATCCCTCATTAAAAAAACTTGATTTGATGTTACATTAATTTGATGAGAGGAAGACTTCCTTTATATTAATATTAAGGAGGAAGTCTATATGGACATCCCACCAAGTTATATGATAACTTCAGGAAATAAAATTATGTGCAAGATATAGTGAGGATTGTATAGATTAAAGTAATCACCTTAATTATTATTTGAGCAATTCAACTTTACAATGAAGAAATATGGATTCCAATAAAGTAATTTGGATCATAGAATATTATTGAAACATCAATAGGACAAGATAATATCCTTGATAGTCTATATATATAACATGGTTATCATAGGAGTTGACCTAGAAGAAATATCAAAGATTAAAGAAAAATTGGCAAGGGAATTTGAAATGAAGAATCTATGGGGACTAAATTATTTTCTATGAATTGCAGTCGCATGGATAATAGATAAGCTTATTTATCTTTTAAATATTAACCTAAATATTGCTTAGGTTGTGAGTGTACTAAGTCAACTTATGTAGTATTTGGGTGACAATAATGTGGATGCAGTAACTCAAATTCTTAGATATTTGAAGTCCTCTCCTATGAAAAAGGAATTGTGTTTATAAAAAGTAGTCACCTAATAATGGAAGGTTACACATTCATAGACTAGGTAGAAAATGTTTTAAATAGGAAATCCACCTCAGGGTGCTTTATGTTCATTGATGAAAATCTTGTTACTTAGAAAAGTAGAAGTAAAAAATTTATGGAATTGTCAAGCACTGAAGTTAAATTCTATGAAATGTTTAAGGAGTTGTGAGAGCTCTTTTGGCATAGAAGATTGTCAATAGAAATGGTACTTGTCTCAAATATTGTGATGGATTTGTTGTGTGGTAAAAAGGTAGCTATCAACATTTCTCATAATCTTATTTAATATGATTTGGTTAAGCATATAAAGGTGGATCGAAATTTCATCAAATAGAACTTTAAGGCTAAGATAATTCATTTTCCGTTGGTTCTTTAAGGACCAACTAGCAAACATTCTTACAAAGGTAATATAGAATATGAACTTTCATAGTTCACTTCATAATTTAGGATTTAAAGATTTTTACATGCCAAGGTAAGAGGGTGTATTTAAATAAGCTATAAAACAATAAAATTATAGGAACATATCCTTTAATTATATATAGGCTTAATGAAATCAATCTCAATAATGGCCAAAATTAAAGGAATATTTATAAGAGTTACCAAAATAATAATAGTAGTGCTCTATATACCATCGCATTTGTAGAGAAAAAAATACTTTAAGAAAGAAGAATCTAATTCTTATCCAAATCGTCTGAAGTTGATTTAAAAATTTCGGGGTCGTTAAATTTTACTTTTATTTTTAATTGTGTTTTTTATTTTTATTTTTATTTTGTTAAGATAAAAACATGTTTGATTGAAATTTGTAATTAAAATTAAAAATAAAAACCGGTATGGATAAATTTTGTGATACAAAACAAAAATTGTATAATATTGTGTTTTATTTTATTCTTTTTATGTTATTAGATTTATAAATTAAATTTTTATTTAAATATTTCTTACTAGATCAAATAATATTTTAATTAATTAATTTTTATACTTATTAAAAATAATCAAAGAATATTCTCATTAAAAACTAAAATTTAGTCAATATCATTTGACTCTTGAACAAAGAGACCAATCTTATAGGAATTATATCATTGCTGTTATAAGACTAGCTCATAAATTATGAGCATTATAAAGTGATTTGTGAGTATATATCTTTATGTATAAACCACACATTAAGATAATTTAAATTAGTTCGAGTTGTGTTCCATTATATGGTTTATTTGAATTTTCATAAACTCTTTTACTTTAGTCTAAGATGATTATACATTGTTATATTTACTTTGACGACCTCTAGCATAATATCACATAACATAATGCCTAACTTTGTTCCATTGATTAAAACTGCTATTCCTTTTTTACCTTTAAATGTTACCAAGTCATATCATTTGATAACATACTATGGAATATTCCCTTGTCCCACTCCTACTTTCACTATAAGGAATAGAGTGAAAGGGTGAGAGGGAACTTGTTCCTTACTACATCATTTACTAGAATTTAGAACAAATCCATTATAAATTGGAGGCAACCTCCTCTTGAAAATATCATCTCCATTTGCTTGATCAATTAAGTAAACACTAAAGTTCATATTATTTGGATATGAATTTTAGAATCATTCATCTTCACCATTCATTCATCATGTTAAGCACATGCATAAAAGAAATAATACATTGCTTATTGAAGTCTCAACTATTCCATAAGATTCCTCCACTAACTAAAAAATAACAAAACTTATTTTTTTTATTTCCCTTCAGGTTGATCAACTAACTTTTTATGAGAGTACAAGACACCATCACTCCTAAAAACCTATAAGCTAGTTTTAAACACACAAGATTATTAGCATATATCCTACTTGTTGTCAATATCTCTAAAATCAGATGATATGTCGATTCCTCAATTGAAATTAACTTGTATTTTTCTGCTATTTTCTTTAATTCTCCACTTTAATCTTAGGGTTTAAAATCCACAAATCTTTTTCTCTCAAACTTATGCAACTACATTCCAACCAAGCTATGTAAATTCAAAGACGATAAAAAATAAGAAATATAAAAATTTTAAGTAAAATCTTTAGGAAATAAAAGCAATATTTAAAGAAAACAACATCAAAAGGAAGAATGATAGATAAAATATAATAAAAAATGTAATCCATATGAGAAATTCAAGGGTTTGTGTTTTTGATTAAGTGAAATATAATAGAAAATCAAACCCTCACTAGGGAATTTTCTTGCAATAATTTAAAATGAAGAACAAGGCTTCATCTATAAAATTCAACACAATTTAAGCCATTTAGAACTTATGATCAAAAAGATAAATTTGAAAGAAACCTATTGGTAGCCAGAGTGAAATTTGATCCGTTTGCCCCAAAGATGAAATGGCCCAGTTATTAAGATTTCTAAAAGTCAACTAGATATTTTGGGAAATTGTTGGACATAAAGCTTAATAGGGAAGTCCAAGTCATGATAGTTGAAACATAATTAACATGCTATTTAAAGGCAGTGGTATAGTGGTAGGCAGTTAGTTAGAACGTGGCTATGATTGGAGGATAATTCGAGGTTGAACAGTTATAAAAAACCTATTTGAGGTGGTTAAATTTGAGATAATTGTATAAACATACTAGCATCACAAAACAATAGGGGATGTAGGCACAATCACACTATTCATGTTGGCTCCCGAATTTTTGTTGTTGAGTTAAGCATGATCTAAACGAATTATGAGGTCATAATAGAATTATTATTGGAGTATAATTAATTATTGCAGTGTTAGTACGATTTTATTACACTGGTTAGTTAGATTAAAGCAGTAAGAATATATTGAGGGCAATTGTGGCATGTCACTTAAGTTTAAAAGCCATGAAGCATTAAAGGAAAGGTAAAGTAGACATTTAGCACTCATTAAAGGTAAAATTGGAAGAGGAAAATGTTGTCTTGGTTATGAGAAGAAGAAAAACGTGAATGAAGGGAAAGAAGGAGTGAAAATGTGAAAAGAAAGAGAAGTGAGAGAGAGTTTGTTCATGAGAGAAAAGAAAGAAGAAAAAGTTAGGGTTTCATCTTTTCTTAGTTTTCAAGAGTGATTTTGAGGTTACTCAAGAAGAGAAAAAGAAAGAGGAAGAGAAGAGTATCCATTTCAGTTAAACATCTCTTTGTTTGGTGAAGATTCAAGGTGAGACCATTTTTAATCCTTTGGATTTTTGGAAGGGTTTTGGTTCATGAAGCTTAGGAAATACATGAGTTTAAGTATTCTAAAATAAATTTTTAGTGAATATGCTTTTTGGGTTCTCAATTTTTATTCCTATTAAATTGGATTTTTGCCAATGTTAAAGGGAATCAAGAGAGGCAAGAGGAGCTGGCGGGGAATTTTTAAGCAAGTTTCTAAGCAAGGAATTCAGGTGGGTTATATGTTTATAGTTGCGTTAATGAGTCATGAGTATTTTTCCAAATTAATAGAGTTAAATGATTTTAATTGCTTTATAAATGTTGTATTTATTACTTCTTAAATGATTTAAGTAATTATTATATGTTTGGTACATGAATCTTGATGATGGTTTATGAAATGATGATGGAAATGGTATTTGAAATATATCATGCTTATGGAAATCATGTTTCCAAAATGTGCCTTTTATGCAATATGTTTAGAAGTCATGAAGTTTATGTTCGTGTGGGTTTGTGGTGGTCCATTTTGTTATGTCACATGCATGTTGACCATGTTAAAGGCCTCTCTCACCTGCCCGCTAGTAGCATGGAGCTCCATCATGAACTCTCTCATATTTATTGGAGATTCGCAAGAACTCCCTCATGTTTATCGGAGCTTCGCTAGAACTCCCTCATGTTTATCGGAGCTTCGCAAGAACTCCCTCATGTTTATGGACTACCTAAGCCATTATGAGTGCTTAAGTTGTTTATGATTTGTTGACAAGTTTGATGAATACATGACAATTTACTATGGCAGTGAATATTTTCAATGGTTTTGCTTATTTCTCCACGATAAACTTATTACCCACAAGCTTTTAAGCTCATCCCCATTCCTTTCCATCTCTCGGTGAAGAGCAAGAGATCGAGTGATAGAGAGTCAAGGCATCACTCCAAGTCTGCATATTTTTGTAATTAAGTTAGTTTATGAAAACACAAGGATTTAGTCGCATTTCAAGTAACACTCTTTCATGTATTTTTTGTATTTTTGGATTATGAGACCAACGATGTAATTGGGTCTTGAAATGCCCATTAAATCTTTTTAAAACTCTTTTATTTTGATGTTAATGAAATATATTTATGTTTTGCTCATGACTTTTCAAACTTCCGCATTGCATTTTCAAGCATTCGTAAGGGTAAATTTTGGGTTATGAATTCACAAGAAAATTTTTATTAATCTAGGATGATTTGGACAAGTTGTCTTCTTAGAAGTTGTAGTTTATCCTCTTAGCTTTCCAATGATATAAAGTATGTAATTTTTGGAGATTGGATTTGAAAGATATGATTTTTTTCAAGTTAGTGATGCTACACAAGGTGCATGCTAGACACTTTATAGCCTTTTCTTTACTTGAGTAACAGAAAATGAGTACTATGGTGTCTTGAAAGGGGAAGAATTAGTGTGATAAGTTAGAGATGAAATGAAGGTGATAAAAGGAGTTGAATCTATGTTGAATTATTGAAAAATGTATTGACATGGTTGATGTTGTATTTATGTGATTATGATCAACAATTTATGATGAATGTGTATAAGTTTGAGTGTTATGTTTTTGGGTTGGTGACTAAACATAGATTATGATTTGGTTGTAAATGATATTGAGCTGAAATGAAATTGATAATGATGAGGAAAATAAGTTAGAAATGATAGATATGCACAAGAGGGGTCATAGGTAACTTGTAGTAGTTAGAAATCTGGAAATAGACCGGTAAATGTTCGTTAGGAGGACTTGATGTCTATTGGGCGGAACTTCTCATAAATTCCAGCATTCAAGCTTAGTTCATGTCCGTCTAGAGAGACATATGTCCGCTAAGCGGACGTTCTCAGGATATTTATATAAATGTGCAAATTTTTGACCCCTTTTGGATGACAAAATCTCTCTTCAAGGTCTTTATGGAAGTTGTAGAAGTCGAAGTCCTATTCAAAACCATACTTGAATAACCTTGATCCAACATCCATAATGAAAGTTAAGCTTTTTGTCCCAATTCATGTAATTTATAAGTTATGGGCTTATCAATGCTTTCCTATGATACATTTAGGCTTGAATGGAGCTTGGAATGTATTTAGTTTGATGTGGAAAATAAGATATAAAATGAATGATATGTTTAGGGTGACGACTAAGGATATAAAAATAAGAATGGTTTGTCGTATATCAAGTGTTCAAATATGAAGTTTTGGGAGGTTATAAGAATGAAGATGAACCTATGATGGATAATGAGATTCCATTACAAGAACCCTACAGAGTAATGCGCTCACGTTTGACTCATGAGTTAGACTCTAAAAATAGGGTCTAACAATTTAAACTTAAACTCTTTCTTTGTTTTAGCTTTCTATGCATTACGTACCTATCCTTCACTTAAATATAATTAATTATCCTTTTAATTTGAATTTTAAACTTCAACATTCTTTAGCATTTAGCAAGTTGGTAACTTAGAATTATATTCTTTAGTTTTTCCAAAGCTCAACTATATCATGATTAGAAGTTAATGAATTTTTAGGAGAATTTGTCCATGGCAAGCGCAAATTCCATTTTGGTCATAAAAGTGATCAATAGTTTGACACTCCTAGTGGGACCATGGTGCCACATAAAAAGAATGACAAGAAGTTTGTTGTGCCTTTAGAATTGGAGTAAGAAGTCCCTAATACAGTAAGGAATGAAGAATTTTTATCTTAAATGATTGAAAGCATAGAGAAGGTTTTAAAACCCTGAACCTTTCCTTTCATAGAATATAAATTTTTATTTTCGATGAATAGTATTTTCAGATTAATAGTGTATCCAAGTGAATAGTTATTTTTGAGGGACCCAACCTTGAAATATTGAAAATATTTGGAATAAGTACTAAAATTTATTGATACTGAAATAGAGTGAAAAAAAGTCCAATTGGATGGATTTTGGAAGTTCCGAAAGTTTAGGAATAAAATGCCCTTTTTGCAAAATAATAGGTATTAATGATTTTAAACCCCAAAAGCATCCAATCAATAAGTATTAACCTTAATTAAAGTATTTCATGGTCAATTTGACAATAAGAAGGTTATGGAATACTTTCGGAATGTAATTCGGTTAGTTGGTGATTTAAACTCAAAAAGGGGCAAAATGATCTTTTTGTCAAACTGAATGCACCCAAATTCCATATGACCATTACATTGGAAGATTCACATAAGATAAGCATGCATTAATGGGTTTGGAAAGCAACCAATCAAAAGGTGACAAGTGGCATGGATTAAAGTGTAAATATGAGAAATTTTGTGTTCATAGTATGATTTTGATGCCAATGAAGTAAAGAAATGAAAAAGAATTGATTTGGAATTGGTTTTGGTTGAAATTCGCATGGTTATGTAAATTTTTTTTAATGAAATTCTATGGTTAAATGTGTGTATTAAAATGTCACGGAAGTGAATTTAGATTGGTTTTAAGTGTTAGAAGTCAAATGGAATTAAATCGGAAAAGTGTAATGTAAAATATGTGAAGTTTAGCCTTAAAGGAATTTTTGGAATAAAAGTATGGTTATGATGTAATGACCATGATAATGTGATTAAGGATGGTCATTAAGTGTATTTATGGTATCGGAATTATTAAATGAAGTTTTATGTTATTGTTTGAAGAAAAAATAAAAGTATGTGGAGTATAGGTGGAAAGTAATGAAGTTGACGTGGTTTATAGTGTATTTGATTGGAAAATGTATTAAGGCATTGAATGTATCTTAATTAGATTTTCAAATCGGAAAAGGAAACCAATTGAAGGATTTAGAAGTGGTGAAAAGGAAACTAGCAAGTTGTGAGTGTACTTTAAATTGATTTTATGCAAATGGTTTCATTTGATCATGAAATAAATATTTATGTTGAGTTTTACGTGAATGATATTTTACAAAGTTGTTTTTGCCTAGGGTACACTGTTAGGCTTTATAAATGTTATTATATCGGTTTATAGTGGTTAACGTATTATAGGTAAGTGATGTAGAACAACTCTTTAAATAGTGGCTAACAGTAACGAGTAAGCGATACAGAAGTAGCTCTGTGACTTATTACAGGTAAGCGATGCAAAACTAGCTTCGTAACTACTGGCCTATAACGGTTAACCTGTTATAGGTAAGCGATGTAGAACAAACTTCGTAACTAATAATTAACCAGTCATGGGTAAGCAATGTAGAACTAGCTCTGTGACTTTATGCCTAGTGTAACGTATGGTAAAGAAACTAGTGGTGCACTATGTTGAGTAAGAAAATTTATGAAAAAAATAATGCCACCACTGTTTATGTTAACAGTAATTTGAGAGGCACCGTATGGTACCAATTCTAATGGTTGGCTTATTTTCATTATAAAAGTTTTCAGAAACTTATTGTCACCATTGTTTATTGTTTAAAGAAAAAGGAAAAAGGAAAATGAAAACTTCTATATTATAAGTTTAATGTCGAAAAGCATTTTGAAATAGAATTTCAAAAAATTGAAATTGTGTATTACGAAATGTTGTGTTATTACCAAATTTGATGATGCACTAGTGAATTGTTATGAAAAATATTTTACCATAAGCTTTATTGTTGTATAAGACTATTTCAGTTATGTTGTTATGAAAAGTTTAATTTTTAGTAAATTGATTAACCCTCACCAATATTATTTAGCTCACCTTTATTTTTATTTTTTAAATAGATCACCCCAGGTATACGTACAGGTGCTACAGTAGCTAGGATACCACTGCAGAATTACTAGTATCATTGAGTGCTATTGTGTTTATGTAATTTTTCTATGCACATTTTTGTAAAGAACGGATGTATATAAAGGCTTTTAAATGAAATGCATGAATATGTTTTAGCTTTTCAAAGTTTATTGTAGTGATTGTTAAGAATTATTTGTTTATGGTTTCTTGTGAGTGGACTTGAAGTCCAAAATTTTTAGTTGAGAAATTGGTGTGAATATAGAAGTGTTTTGAAATTTTACAGTGCTTTTGAAAAATTTGGGAATGTCAAAATTCAGTCGTTGTATTGTCGAAAGTTTTAATAAATTGATTTTAAAAAGAAAAAATTCCCACTTTTTTTTCACTTTTAATTTTTAAAGTATGAAAAGTTTTTAACAGTTGAATGGCTTGGCTTTGCGGGAACCCTTCAGTTGAGTTACAAATCAATTAGAGGGCTATTATGGGGTCGTTAGGGGGGATCTACTTGGGTTCTTGAAGGGGAACTCTGGGATGGGTATTTTGGTAACATCGCCTTGACTACGTCTACATCTAGAAAGAGTTTGAAATTATTGGTCATAAAAAAGAAATGTTATTGTTTATTCAAATGATATTTCAAAGTTGAAGTCTAGTTCAACCTTTACAGCTTTTACAATAAACATATTGATACAGAAGATGGTAAAATTTCTATTGCTTTTTTGCAACTTGTTGGGCAAAATTCTCTTACTATAGTAAGATATATTTTTAAAGAGCTTGCAGGGTAACTTGCATTAAATGCGATAGAAGTTGGTGAGTGTAATCATCCTCTAGCATCTTCCTTTATAGAAGAAAGACATGTTCTCCTTATAAAAGAGAGGATATTCCTTTTGCACCTTTGTGTACTAATCTTGGAAATGGCTAACTATCAACTTTTTAGGAGTAAACTATACTCCTGTTCTAGTTTTTTCTCCTCCACATATAAGGTTTCAAGTTGATATAGAAGCTATTAGAGAAGTTATTTAAGAACTGTAAAAGCCTGGTTTCAGACAGGTTGGTTGCCCAAATTTTTGTAAGCCTTACCTAGAGCATATTGGCAATGAGAATCCTTATCCCCATGATTATAGAATTCTTCAGTGAATTAGCTAATTACAAAAATTTCAAGCTTAAGTTATTCCCAAATTCTTTAATTAGTATAACTTCTTCTTAATATGCTTTGTTACCCATAAATTCAATCCTTTTAGGGACAAAAATAAAAATATTGTTTAACACTCAATTTCTTTGAACTAAACTTGTAGTTAGTATAGCATAATTGCCTAGAATGCAGACATATTCATCATATAGTTTAGTTGAATTGTCTATAGATACTAAAAAAAGGCTAAAATGTAGACATATCCAGCACATAATTTAGGAGAATGAGTAGTCGATGCTGAATTGCACTCACAAAGATTGAGAATGTGAAGTTGGCTCAAGGGGGCCACATTTAACTTCAGAAAAAAATTTAATAAAGTTCCATGATTTTTATGAATTGATCGAAAAAGTGTCTTGAGTGTTAATAAATTCTTAGGGATGAAGGACATTAAAAAGTGTTCATTTGGTACTTATCTTGCGGAAAAAAGTTCAGATGATTTGACAATAATTTAGGTTAATATCCTTGGAACTTATGTTGGCCTTGCTCTAGAATGAAAAATCACTTGAAGCCAAAAGGAAAGGATAAGCACCATCTACTTAGATGTAATACACTTTTGATATATCCAAAACAGAAGAAATTTTTAATTTCTTATTATAAGAGAAGTTTTTTCCTTTGTTGCCAAAACATAAGTGTAATAGCCTGATTTCCATACTAAAGGTTAGAACCTTAGACTATTACACATGAGTAATATCATTGAGAATTTATGAAATGCATTTCATTCATATGCATATCATTAGCATACACACATAAATTATGATTTCATACACATTAAGAAGATAGTATAAGCAATCAATTGACATATTATGGGTATGAAAGGTTTACAATGAACATGAAGTGAATTATGTATTATTTATGTCTTGAATTTTGGTTTGATTGATTACAAGTAGTAAATTTGGAATTAATTGTTACATTAGAAAAGTGATGAATTAAAATGTGTATTTACACTAGGAAAAAATGCCAAATGGCAAGATAAATTGACACATGAAAAATTAGGATGACTAAATATATGAAATAAGTGACAAATGGCATAGATAATTGAGTGACATTTGGCATGGGTAATTAATTAACAAACGGCTGCAATGATTGAGTGACAAATGGACTAGTAACTAGGTGACATTTGGTAGCTTAAGAAGGAGATAAGTGGTGTATATGCTTAAGGATATATGTTAATGTAATATGGTGACATCTAGTATCCAGAGTGTAACGTTTCTGCATGGTGTAGTTTCAGCCTTGCTCATTCTTCTTCTCTTCTCATCTCTCACTACTGAAACTTCCTTCTATCTCTCATTCATGTGTTCTTCTTGAAGCTATGCTAAATTACCAAACCAAATACATGCTTTTACCTATTGTAAGATAGCTAAAGAACCAGATTCTTGTTGACATTTATCATAGCCGAAAACCATCCAATTGTTACCTTAAATTTGGGATGGTTTTGCATGCATGGAGGGCTAGGTAGATTTGATGAATTGAACTGGAATTGGAAGCTAAATAAGGAAGTAAAGTGTTGTTCTTTATGGCATGTTATAATAGAAAGATTATGATGATTGAATTGGGATAGATTGTACATGATGTTGATGTTGAAGATGTGCGGCAAAATGGAGAATGAATGAGTACTTTTCTGGTCTGTTTTTGCATATATGAAATGGTAGTTTATGGACTGTTGTATGGATGATTTAATTTGGGAATTTAAGTACAATTGATGAGGAATTCATGCTAAAGATAGGTGTTATTAAGGTGTTTTCAAATCTGGAAAATTTAAGCTGTAAGTGTGTTTGTAAAACAATGAACTTTAATGTCATAAGTGAGTAGAATTTCGTAAACTGTAGTGTAACCAATATGGAAGTTAAATTTACCTGAAATGAAGTAACCTAAAGGGAAATGAAATCTGGAAAATTTCAGGTGTTAGTGATGTCTTTAAGCTTGTTAAATTCTTGAGGTATTGAAGGTAGAAAAGTGACACATATTAGTGATGTTGATGCCAAATTCTAGAATTTTAATTTCAACCTCATGTACATGTTGAACCATCTAAGAAATTTCAGTCTAAATTGGTATATTTGGATTTGATTAAGGATAGGAATGAACCTATATTGTTGCTTGATTAATTGGTTAAGATCTCGATAAGTTTATGTAGTTAATTGACGTCATAATCTAAAGAATGAACTGTTTTAATGTAATTGAGTTCAAATCTGGAAATTCTGATTTGTTAAAGTAATAAATGAGTTCTTTTAATGCAAACATGATCTTTAGGACATGAATTGTAGCACCCCCGCACCGCAGGATACGCACCGAGACACCCGTGGGTCATTCCGGTACACATCCTATGGTAAGGGAGCGCTACATGCGATCACTACAGTACTCCACATAGCATCATATGAATTTGAGTAATTAAAACAGAAATTATAAATCACAAGATTTTTAAAAACCAAAATCTTCCTCTTTTC
>JANZXR010000007.1:16745253-16757706 GCA_027575705.1 Erythroxylum echinodendron
GAGTTAGGAATGTTAGATATGCATAGGATGGGTCCTAGGTAGCTTAAGGAGTTGGAAGTGTGGAATTTGACCCGTAGTTGTCCGATAAACGGACTTGATGTTTGTTGGGTGGACCTTCTCGGGTCTGAAAATGTCCCAGCTCAATTCATGTCCCTTTGGAGGGACATCATGTCTGCTAAGCGGACCTTCTCAGGTGAAAAATGGCTCCCAAGCCCGCTATGTCCTTTTGAAGGGACTTTATGTTCGTTAAACAGACACTCTCAGGATAGCTACAGTAAATTTCGATTTTGACCCTTTTTTGAAGCATAATTTCTCTTTGTGGTCTTCATAAAAGTTGTAGATAGAGAAGTACTATTTGAAATGGTATAAAAATGGACTCATTCCAAGATTTCTAGAGAAAGTTATGCCAATTCTCCCAAGATGGGTACAATATGATTGAGGATATAAACATTGCTTAAATGTCTTGGCCATAACTTTATCGTCCGACCCCCTAATGAAGTGATTCTTGAAGCAATGATTTCCTAACACATTCTTCTATCCCTACAACACAACTAGAGTTTTGGAGATGTAATTATGTTGAAGAAGTCAATTATGATACTAGTGGTTGACTATTATGGGCACACCACTCTTATGGAAATGGCTAATACGGGTTCATAGAGATAACCCTCAAGGTAATACGGAATCTCACGTCTTATGATGACTCTGTATGTTGGGCTCTGAAAACGGGGTCCAACATCTCCTTTCTATAAGCTTTCGTTACATACTTGGCTTTAAACTCTTAGAAAAAAATCACAAGTCAGAAGCTCCGATAATTGAGGATTTCTTATAACAAACTTCTACCATTCATAGGCTACTCCCTAAAAAAGAGAGACAGCACAGTGCACCATCGAATCTGATGGGTAACTAATTTCATCTAACACTCTTTTCACTTTCTCCAACCAAAATTTTGCCTTTTCAAACTCCTCCAGAGATGTTCCAGTAAATTCCTCAACTCCATACTTCCGCAACTAATTAATCGGATCCTTGCAACAACTTAACCAAAGCCTCCCCCTGATCCGAAGGTAGAGGTGGTGGTATTTCATCTCAGTTCTCACCAGAGGGTCCAGATATAGATGAATGAAATTGTTGAAGATTATTACTCTCTGCAACCTCTTCAACAACTTCGTGAGATCTTTCCATATTTAATTCTATAATCAAAACATGGGACAACCCGCATTAGGCCAAGCACAACTCTTATATCTACGTATAAGAAATAATTAAGCGCTGGTTAAACCAGAATCGCCTAAAGCATGATCTGATACCAAAAGATGTAACAACCACATACCTCCTGGAAGGATATGCAGATGCTACAAAAAACAGAACCAAAACATACCAAACAATCCAAAACACTTCCAGAAACTCAAGAAAACATATATTACATATCATTAAGCATCATTGTAAACAAAACATATCAAAACATAGTGTACTATTCCAAATACATGCCATAAGTTCCAAATTCATCATGTACTACGGTTATTACAAGTCATTTATAGGTTATTACAAAACTTATCCACAAATATGCAAAATGTCACATTACATTAAAATACAACTTAAACTAAAACACAAATATACATCTTTCAAAACAAAACACATCATTCTTTGGCCACTGTGGTTGTCTTTATCCCAATCTTTAAACCTTCTTATCAGAACCTACACAGCGGCAAAACTACCGTGCTAAGCATAAATCTTAGTGGCGAATAACTAAACATAATGCATAATGGTGACTGTTTCTAACAGTCATCCAACACTCACATATACAAATTCGAATCATATCACAAATATGATTCATCAAAATAGAACATTCTTGCATCAGAACAAACTCATAAATATCATAACAAAATATATAAGTATCATAATTGAATATTAGAACATGATATAATCCTTTCAAATAAAAAATATAACTTGTATCAGATTTGAATATGTTTTGTATCAAATAATAGATTATCTTATATCAGTTCAAAACTTATTTATATCAAACTATACATGTATTAAAATACAAAGCAAGTTATCCTGCTAATCTGTTTTATAGAAGTGGGTAACGGGACTAGAATAGAAGATACCTATGTTTGGTATATGAAATAGTAGAGAATTAAGTCTCTAAAACAGAAGACACGGAAGTGTCCAAAAGCAGAAGACGCCTTACTATTTAGTTACTGTAGACACCTTAGTGTCTAGTTACAGGAGCAGCTGCAGACCTTCTAGGCATGCCTATTTACCCACGACTAAGACTTAGCAGTTTTAAAATAAACCATTTTAGATTTCAGAATCACATGCACAAGATATAGTGCAAAACATAAGACTTTTTTTCACTTTCCTCAAATTGAACATATACATGCACATTCAATCAAACTTAACATACCTTATGAGTATAAACATTTACAACAATGTACCATTAAATACATAATGCATTTTATACCTTGCATACAATTACAAAAATTTTCAATTTGTAAGCAATCATATTCAATTCACATCACAGACACCATTTGAAACACATTTATAGTCATAAGGACATATTATTCATTAACCACACATTCTTTAAGTACTTACTTCAATTAACAATCCATAACTAAATCAACTTTTACTCAATTAATCTAACATCATTTAGGTTCATTTTCAATCTCAATTAAGTTCAATTAAAATCATTTTAAGTACCTTAATCTTACATAGTTTGACAATTATCTAAAACCAACATTTCTCCTTCCTAAGTACTGCGATCATAACAAAAGCTACTACATCTGTCCACGATCGTGGGATAGGTGCCACGATTGTGGCCTAGCCCATTATCCTGTGAATTTCCAAATTCAACACCTTTATTCCAAATTCCAATCACCTTCATTTAAATGCACATATCAATCTCAATTACACCTTATCCATAGTTCAATCCCCTTATCAAATTCACATCTAATTACAGCTCAAAACCATTCACTTGACAACTCACAACCACAGTCCTTCATGCATCAAAACCAAAACAAAAATTATCCTACAAGCATCTTTTTTTCCAGCACTCAATTACCAACATCTTAACACATATTTCATGTCAATTTAATTATCATACCACTTGTATAAATACATGCTAGCAAGTTTAGAATTCCCTTACCTATTTATCTTCAAAGAACAAGCATAATTCCAAAATCCAAGTGAAACTAGGATGTTTAGAAAACAATAGCAAAGAAAATGACAAGGTCTAACTTCCTTGATGCCACAACTTGATGTGGTAATTATGCACAACATAAGCCAAAAACTCAAGACTGGAAGAGTATGGTGTTTCGGTGGTGAATGAGCAAAGAGAAGGATAAATTACAACAGAAATCAACTAATGCATAAGGCCATGCCATGTGTAAGATGAGTGTCCTTACTCTAGGGACACTTATCACACAAAGACATAAACCATATGTCCTTCAATGGAATAACCCACATGTCATACATAGAAATGAGACACTTATCCTCTATTTAAGCTACCAAATGTCACACTTCTATTAAGCCATTTGTCCCTTATTTACTTACGCCAAATATCACTCAATGTATAGGCTTAGTCATCCAAATTTCATGTATCAACTTATCACACATGTACTTTCATGAACATGTAACATAATTAACTAGGGTACAATTTGGGGCCTTACATGAGGGATCTTTAGGTCTGCTATTGTTCACCAAACATATTTACTTTAATGCTGAAATTATTCATTACATGTTTAGTGTGTTTTTCTTATTATGATTTTTTTGTTTTCAGGTTCCAATACTCGCATTAGAAAATGAGGTAGAGATATCACAAAAGGAGTTAAGTTATAACGGATGAATGTTGTAATAGCAAGTTGTTTGTGACCATTGACCTATGCAACGTCATCCTTTGGATATGATCCAATTTGCAAAAATGTCCTGTGAGTTGGGCGTCATTGTGAGGAATGAATTTCCTTGCCTTCAATATGTCAAGTAGTTGAAGGAAGACAACTTGCTCCAAAATGCTTTGGACAAAGTTTCAGTAATATTTCAATTCATTTAATTATATATATTGCGATTTTACTTAACAAAAATAGTAACTTAACTCATACTTGTTTTTTACAGACGAAGCTCAATATCGTTTATATTGACAAGCTTGGGGTTTCAAGCAATGTTAGTTCACTGTTGAAACAAAGGGTGAAGGATTATCGATATAGACTTCATAAATATTACCAGTCTTTTCTTTCCGATGAAGAGACAAGGAGAATGTTCCAGAACTGGTGAATCTAGGAAATTGGAGTGAAATGTGATATTATTGGGCCTCAACGAAGGTTCAAGTTTGTTTTTTCTCTTCATATTTCCTTCCATTAGTTTTGTTTATACATTTCATGACTTCTTCTCTTAATTTAGGAAAAGTGTGAGAAAGGTTAGGTGAACAGAGCAACAATAAAGATTTCTCATAACACCGGCTCCAAATCATTTGTTGTCGTCTGACAAGAATTTGTAAGTATAATGTTTTCAACTTATTATTCTATTTCTTAATACAATAAATTCTATTCTCTTCTAATTTTTTAATTCATATAATAGATCCAAACACAACTCCAAGGACAAGAGTGTGATAGGATCATACTCTATAAGTTAACACACTAAAAGGAAGGTCAAGGTTGGACGTTTAAAGAGGCACAAAGTAATTATATAAGTACAAATAAATTAATATTACAATTTATTTTTCTATGTAATACTGAGTAATAATTTTTTAGTTAACTGGATTTTGTACTTTAAATTGTAGGACAAGATACAGAAGTTGTTGCAGACATCATTGTCTGAGGGAATCAGCCCAATGTTGATGACATTTGCAACAATGTCCTTGGTACAAGATCGGGTTATATCAAAGGTCTTGAGTATGGACCTAAGCCTGTTAATACATCTTCGTTACGACTAACATATGTCACAGCGCTTTAAGAGGAGAACTAGGCATTGAAGACTAAGTTACAATGTACGGAAGAGAAGTTAGATCGTAATGTAAAAAAAGTGAATAAGTCTAAAAAGATGGTCAAACAATTATTAGGTTCAAACTTTGTCAGTAGTAGTGACAACGATGAGGAGTCTTAGTTTGTATATAACTTGTAATTATTTTTTATATAAAATGCATTCCATTTTTAATGTTTATTTTATTTCAATTTATTATAATTTAAAAATATGTCACCAACGTTAATTATAAAATGTAACTAATTTATATTTCAAACTATCTTTAAAATTGTAATAAATTAAATTAAATTTGTTTTTAACAATTATAATAAAATTTAAATTTAAAATAAAATTTTTATCACTAAAAAATATTAGCTATCAAAACAAAATCATCATAAAATATTATTACCTACGTTTACAAAAACGTCTCTAAAGACATTTACCTACAATAAGAAATTAGTAGCAAAACTATTCTGCTACAAAAACATAATCGTCACTAAAAAGTATTAGCTACCAAAATAAAATCTTCACAAAATGTTGTTACCTACGTTTACAAGAACGTCTTTAAAAAGATTTACCTGCAACAAGCAATTAATAGCTAAAACTATTCTTCTACAAAAAAAAATCGTCAATAAAAATAATTACTTACGACTATGGTTTAGTAGGTAAAAACTTTTATTTACGAAACATATACATCACAAAATCCTATGAATGACGTTCTTCGTTCTCATTGATTATATACTTTACCGACGAGATTATTTTGAATCCAAAACTTTTTTACGATGATTTCAAGAAAACATCGCTGATATTGTTTTGCTATCAGAATTTAACGACCATTAGGACATCGATTATTTTTAATTTGCAACGATTTTTTAATATTTAGCAATGTATGATTTAGTCATCAATAAACTTATTTGTTATAGTGCTTATAACAATTTAGTTAAAATTTTTGAATTAAATAATAATTTTATTTTTATACAGATCGCAGTCATCCATAAACTTTAAATAAATTATATAATTCTATCTGACATATGTCAAAAGTTTACCTTGATATGAAAAATAAACAAGAGAAGATTGTCAAGTAGAAGAAAACACAGATGTGATGTGAGCGCATGCAGGGAGAAATAGTGCCATAAAAGTAACAAGTGACCTTGACCCAGAGATCGGAGGAGTGCGCCACCTGCGCCTAACCTTTTGCAGAGCTACTACGGGAGACTCCCTAATTACTTGTTAATTAGGGATTAAATAATGGGCTGTCGCGCTATATTACCGTTGTAAGTGGGAGTATGGCAGAGCCGAGAGAGTTGGGGTGATTTTCTTTGGGCTTATCCTTATCTATGTTAGTTTATTTAATTTTTCAAATACATAATTCTATTAGAATTTATATTTGACATGTGTGTAATGAGGAGACCTCAGGTTAATTTGGCATGATACTAACTCAACTTGAATAGTTTAACATACTAAGTTATATTTATTTAAATAATTTATAAATTGATGAAATTAATTATTAGCTAATTTATTTGAAATTAAAAAAATCTTGGGCTTTACAAGCCCAAACGAGTACGAATGGAACCAGGATTGCAATCATTCGGCTCAATGCATTATGTAAGGGACCCAAACAACTAAACTTTGTACACAACTCAAGCGGCTCGTTAAATTCGAAGTTATTGATAAAAGTCTAGTTTCACTGAACTTTGAATTAAATTTGGATAAAAATCACTGTAGTAGTCGGATGGCCATAACCCCACTTAACATCCAAAGAATAAAAATCAGTGTAGCAAAGAATAATAACTGGAAGTGGTTTACCATTTTAACTTCCACTCAACTAATACCTACCAGGCGTTGAAACTTATGTCCGTCTCAGACAGCATTAGGAGAAAAAACGGTAAGCTGTACAAAGAGAAGTTTTGGTCTTTGACCCAGATGTTAATATGTTCATTTTTATTCAAAAATTAGTGTATATCTTCATTGAGGATCCTATGTTAGCTGTTACACATGTTTCATGCTAAGTTTTTCAAGTTTCTAGTTACTATAATTAATTAAAACCCATATTCTATGGTAAGTTTATGAGATGCAGGATTTGTTGCAGAAAGTTGACAGGATTTATGAATAACTGTCATTTATTCAACGCTTTTTAGATAAATGCGTTGCAGAAAAATAACTATAGTGATACTGTTGATAAGAATGCTTTGCAAAATAGCTATTATGGTAATGTTTATAAGGCTCTGATTATATTCATTATACTTCGAACATATCTTGAAAAATATATATTATTGAATTTCGGTTCCGTGCCGTCGCAGGTACTATTGCTTCGTCCGCAATAAATTAATAACGGTTGAGTAGGATACATCTAATGATTCATCAAACATGAAATTCCCTGAGAATGAGATGACAAAGCAGACTTGCCTGTGCTCGCATTATTATAAATTATAAATACAATCTGCCGGCGACAAATTTCAGAAATCCCACTAGACTATCTTCTTTCTGTAAGGTTATTGAAGAATGGATGAGATGATTACAAGAAGATGCATTATACAATAGAAAAGCATATGCAACAAAAAATGAAAAGAAAAAGAACGCACCTTAGTGGTGCAAAGGGTTCGGACCACTTGGAACAAGTCGTTTGTTAGCACCATAACGCTGATCAATATCACTTCCGGACGGCTCACGGTGCAAGGGGAGGTGCCGACTATGATGACGATGATGTTGATAGTGGCTTTTGAGAAAAGGGGTGAAGTCAAATTTGGTGGCCAAAATTTTTCTGTTGCTAAAAGGCTCATTCGAAATGGATACACTGTTGTTATGAATGGCATTGACACTGGAGAAGAAATTACACCGCCAAAACTGAACTAATATAACGCAAAGAGAGAGCCAAAGAATAATAGTACTCATGAAGGGCAGGGAGGGTCTCATGGTTGTTGTATAGAACATATAAAAGGGTAAAGAGAAGAGATTGCATGGAGAGAAAGCGACAAAGAAAGTTGCCTATTGCTGAAGGGATAATGCAAACGAAACGATTGATGTATTAGAGGATGGCAAAGCTTGCAAGGTTGGCAGCTTGAGTCTTGTGGTATAGCTAGTAGTAGATGAGGGCAAGCACAAGAAAACTGGCACAAAGTTGACATGGAACTGTATATGCTTCCATGTGACTCTGGTTTTATCCTTGTTTATTTACCTATTTGTGGAGAAAAATAGAGAGAGGCATGTAAGGCATAGTGGATGCGGAGAGGGAACAGAATTGTGGAGCCTGCTTCTTCCAATGAAAACTCCTTCGCGTTCAAGCAACTAAGGGCCTTTAACGCTCAGATTGTCAAACGTCTAATTTTATAATGAGTATATAATTCAAACCTCTAATTATATACTCTTTATATGTTATGTAAAGTTAACTTAAATTGGTCAAATAAAAGATTATAGATTTTTCTTCGATGAATGTAAAGGAGCTAAATCATAAGTTGAAGTTTGAACGGGGCTTTACAATTTTATGTTGTTCTTTTGATATAATAATAAGAATGTTAAAATTTACGGAAATGTCGTACATTTTGAAGAACAAAGTAAATTTAGAGCTGTAATATTTCATGCAAGGTCCATAATTCCAAATCACAATTGCAAATGAACGAATAGTAGCAAGTTCCAAGCTTTTTTATTTTTTATTTTGGCTTTCTATATAAGAAATGTATGCCAAATTTTATGTTAAAAATAAAAAAGATGTGAAAGAGTTTATAAAGTTATTAATCAACTTTTATTTGTTTAATTGAAATTAATGTTCACTGAGTATTTATTTAATTTAATATAAAATTATTGAATGGGTTTATATTTGAACTGTTATAGTTAATATTAAGTGGAGATCTATATTAATACGACTTTAGACGAAGGATGAGTTTTATAAGGTTATTAGAAAAAACTACTAATGAATTTCTATTTAACTATTTTTTAATTTTATAAATGTATAATTAATAATTTTATGTAATCAATTCTTATTTAATAATTTTATAATTTATATCTTTTAAATAGGAAATAAAGTTAAGTTATACATTCAATTACACAGTCTTCCTGAATTCGAGACCCAACCCCGCTTTAAACACTGTCAAATTTACTTCTTAGAGCTCGTTTGATTCAATTTACTTTTGAAAAGAACATACAAATCAATAGGTCGTGACTTAACTGGTACCATTTATCTCCGGCTCCTTGACCTCAGGGCCTCAAGTTTGACGCTTCTTAAGATAAAATAACGTAAACCATTCAAGTATCACTAAACAACTTTGACTTTTCACTATTTATTTTGTCGTAACTTTAAGCTTGCGACAAAGATCCATCATGTTTGTGCGTGCTTGCGCTAGCTCCAGTGGATTTAAACTGCCAAAAGCACCCTTCTCCGTCTCTGTCTACAAGTGAGTGGTTGTGACTTTCCCCGTCTTTGGGAAGTGAAAATGGACTTTTTCTGAAGGGCTTTGGCAAAGCCGAAGAGTAGGTTCAACACTAACCAAATTTGTCTCCTGGCCATTCCATGAGGAAACCCCAACCGATTAGCAACTCTAAGATTTGGACTTTTTACCATCTCACTATTATCTTGCAAAATTTAAATTAAAAATTAAAAATTACCTTTTTATTGCGTGTTATTAAATTAGTTATAAATAATATGGATATAATTATAAAAATACGTTTAAATTTGTCAATTTAAAAAATTATGTCATTTTCCCAAATGAAAGTCGTATCGTGTAAAAAGGGTGCACAATCAGGTGGCAACTACAAGAAAATGACCATTACCAACTATGTATGTATCAAAAGTCAATTGCCCTTACACACTACTATGCAGTATGCACCAAAAAGACAACTTTATCTCTGCTGCTTCTGTGGGAGTTTGATTGATAAGTGGCTTTCACAAATTGAAGTAAAGTGCACCATCTCTTACAGCTATACTTTTCCATTTAAATTCTAAATTTTAGCGTTGAAGTCGTTGACAGCAACATACAAGAGAAGAAGACACTCATATTTTACATAATCCAAGAAGATAATTGATAAGTTGGGAAACCTGCTCACATGTAAACGACTTCTGACTAAAAGCAGCTTTATTATTACTTTGGTATTACATCTAAAATTACTTCTAATTTGGTGAGTAATTTCATAATTATAATAAAAATTTCTTCTCGAAACCATGGTTCCCTGTAAACGTCTTGGAGAATCTTTCTTTGTCTCCTTGATTGTTTGAAGAAAGTGTTTTGCAGGATGAAGTGAGGCGAATGTTCACAAAAATATAATTGTAATTCTCATTATTGGAGATCATTAGAAAAACTCATTATTTCTTTGCATAAATCTTTTTTCCATTTTTATCTTAATTATAATATTGTAATGAATATGCAAACAAATATTAAGATCGGATGTGATAAAATATTCAAGATATTATTTATTTCATTTTTTGGTTGCTCCTATTTTTCATAGGATTCGTAAATATTTAACTTTTAAAATAATTTTTTGACTAATGATTGAATATATTTGCAAGCTTATGAAATTGAATGTAGCAATTTATAATGTTTGAAGTATTCCAAGTCTATTGATCTCACAAGGACTATATTATTAGATTTATTAATTGCAATCAACCAAATTCAATTAAAGAAAATAAAGAATTTATAAACAATAATTGATTTATCAAACTAATGAAAACAAAATACTTAGTGAAAAGAAATTAGTAGGGTAAATGTTAAGGTTTCATGGTCACTTATGATGAATTCTAATTATCATGCAAGTTTGATTATTAAGGTTAAAATAATAATTAACCCAATGTATATATGCCCTCTCTTAAGGTACACATGCATATTCAATTAAGAAATTTCAATCTTTAGCATATGCAATTATCCTTCATTAAACTCATCAAATATAGTTAAAGAGATTAAAGTAGAAAAGATAAAACAAGATATCACCAATTGCATTCAAGTTAAGGTTGATCTCCTTTCAATCCTTATTCCAAATCGTTTTGTTATGATAAGAAACCTAAAACTAGATTAAAAATAGAAGGTGGCTATCACACAACTTCCAAACCCCATATATTGAACACTAATAAGAGTATATATAGCTAGAGTTACATAACAGACTTTTAAGTTTGGTAATATCACGTTTTTTTTACATATTCTCATATTGCATGTTATGAGTCCAACGATGGACCAGCTTTCGTACCAATGTTGGTTTACTTCTAGAACTTCTTTCACAAACAAACACTAGTGCATATCCAACATCCAATTCTTTAATTTTCTAAAGTTTTTGACATCTTTAAGTTTAAATTGATCTCTGATGCCTTCTAGGGAATTATTGTCCATCATGTTAACTTCTAATTGACTCTAGTTTCACCTTGATTGGATAATTGAGGAGAATTTACACTTAAATTTAGAATCTTGCTTTAAATATTCTCCTACAAGTCAAAAAATCAAACATGAGAAAATATCATATAATCATGTATAAAATATCCTATAAAGATGCTAAATTATAAACTAATGTAACCCTTATAAATAAGCAAAATACTAACTTATATAATTGTTGGTTTATGCCCTACAGCCAATCGATTTGATTGTAGTTAGTGACAAATTATTTAAAGGCATTATTTATCTTGTACATGTTTAGATGTATATGATAAAATCCATAGAACAATTGTACATTGCAAATGAAATTATAATGAGATTATAATTATGAAATTCATATTGCATTTATGTATTATTCCTAAATATTCCTAGTTATTGTTCTATTAAGAATGGACATTAATAAAACGTAAAAAGACTAGAATACGTTGTGTTTTTTCTTATGAAGGAGGTAGTTGATCCCATAGGCTAAAGTATAGAGAAACTTAAACAAACGTATAGGTGCTTGTTAGAGAACAAGTTCACTGAACAGACCCGATATGAGAAACCCATTTAGAACATTACTTGTATGCCTATGAAATTCTCATTGTGATGATTGTATAAGTGATCCTTTGACTTGAGATCACTAAAGTTATCTTGTATAGGGATTGCTACGTTTTGATACTATCTATGATCTATTTAATCATAGGTCGCTTAATCGGTAGTCATTAGATGTAGCATGAACTAATGGAGGTAGTTGACTAATCAAGATAAGATTCATCACCCTAAAGTAATTAAAGAGAATGTTCCGCTGTTCTCGATTAATATTGATTTAGGAAATTCTTGGCCAAGGTGGAATGATATTTTAAATAGTTTACAAATAACGATATTTGAATCAAAAGCTAATGGCGGAGAACTAATATGATTAGACTCAAAATAGAGTAGACATTAATTCCATGCTCTATGTCTGATTTGAACATTAGTTGGTGAAAGGATTTAATTATACAAAAAAATTAGGCACAGAAAGGTTAGTAAAAACCATTTTGACATTCCTAAATATTTGGATAGTCATGACGCGTTGCTAGACGCTAATGTTGATATATGATTATAAACTATTTAATTAGAGAATTAAAGATAAATTAAAAGGAGTTTTAATTTATCTAATTCTAATTATGAATTAGAATTA
>JANZXR010000007.1:16760629-16785426 GCA_027575705.1 Erythroxylum echinodendron
ACCTAAAAGTCATCATGGTTCCCTATATGAGGAATTCAGTGTTTTGACATTAAACTAAGTTATCATTAGCAGGATAAAAAGTGGTCCTATGTTGGGCATTAAATGAATCATGCGGAGGGATATGAATGACGTAGATGGGATTGGTACCTCTATTAAATGAGAGAGATATCATTTGGGCCTCTTAAGAAGTACGAATGAAGAAATGCATGGCCGTGCTCAAATGAGTTGATGAGAAGTCATCAATGTCATTTATTATAGTCAGTCAACTTGGGAATCAAGAAACTATGACTAATCAAAGGTTGACATATACCATGCCTTATGATTAATCTTGATATCGTGTTACAAAGGGACTGAGTTTATAACCATGGTTATAGGCTAAATCGGATTACCGATCCTCATTAGATTTAGGTGGTCATAATGTCTTGCTAGAGGCCGTTTATGATTTATGGGCCTTCAAGTGTGATCAAGCCCATTGCCAATATAAAATGAGCCTACAGGGTCGCACGCAGAGAGTGATATGATCTGGGCTTATTCTCTTGGGCCTAATTTATTAGGCACTGAATAAATATGTGTGGATATATTTATTGGGCTTGATTAAATTAAGTTATCGGGATTTTATTATGTAAGACATAATATGGGCTGAAACTTATTGGGCTTCCATAATCCTAATGGGTTTAGGATTATGATATTCTTATTCCTAATAGGAATAGGGATTATGGTTTCTCTATAAATAGAAAACCTATGTCTTATTAGACGATAGACGAAAACTCTAGCCACCAACTATTTGTTCTCCTTCTGAGAGAAAAATTGTGCAGAGTTCAAAAGTGTTTTGGAACTTGCTAGCACACATTAGCCACTGCCCAGACCATTCATCCTCGTGTGGATACCGGTAGAGTACGTTCACGTGTTGCAGTGTCTACAGATCTGAAAACAAATACCAATTCGCATAAAGAGGTAAATCCGTGCATGTTGTGTAGTTTCGGTTATACTTTTGTTATATAGAATGATCCATTCTGCTGCATATTGTGAATACTTGGGCCTTAGGCAGTCCAGCAGTGGTCTCAGAGACAGGTTATATGCTTATGTATAGTAAAAAATATGCATGTTTTGATTACATGTAGTTACGGATTTGGATGAATGATAGGAATATGATTTATATTCATGCATATTGTTTTCGGATTTGTTTATTCTCTTGGTACTAATGTGAATATATAACAAGAAAGATGTTTTTCGATAATGGCGTGTTTCAGCTAAAGGAAGAGTTCAAGCATGGAGATGTTTCTGTCATGTTTGTCTTGGCCAAAGGTGTTTCAGCCAAGACATAAGTTGTTTTCCGAAACTTCCATCAAAGGTGGCATCTAAGGTTATGGTCGAAGATACCTAGGTGACAGCTGCTAAGGTTTCCACCATATAAGACATAGATTCGAAACAGGAAGCCATAAGTATCCATATTGGACAAGGATACTAAAAGTGAAAGAAGAAGAGCCCATATATTATATGAATTCGGGAAAAGAATAGTTTGCTTATTAAATACGGATTCTAAAAGACTAAGAATTGGAGACCACAAAAGTATCCATATTTGATAAGGATTCCAGACCGCCATTTGTGATACGTTATTCTTCATTAGGTGTCACATATTTTGGGTGGATTTACATATGTTTTATTGATATTAGTTGAATATTTATATGCATTTGTGATTTACTATTCTATGTTTCTAATTTATATACTCAAGTATGTTGTAGTACAGGATTAGAACTAGCATAGGAAAAAAACCCTTACTAATAGGACTAGTAACTTTCATAATGTACTAAGAACGACCCTCATGACAATATGAAGTTTATATGCCTTCCATAAAACTTTACCATGTTTATCTTTAGCTTATCCTTATGTAGGTTTTGCTAAAGCAAAGCATATGAGAATCATCTACGGAAGACATTTGAATAATGGTGCTATTCATAGGTAAAGTATGGTTAAAGTTAACTAAGCTATCAAAACTGTTTTAGGCTTAGGGCATAAGATTGGGTTTTACATACATGCAGTACATAAGATGTATTTTGACATAAACCTATCAAGATTTGCATGTGATGTAATTGATAAGAGTTTTCTACCTAAATAACTAAGTCTTGAGTGTTAAGCCAAAGCTTTCTTAGGACTTAGTGAAACATGAATCTTGTTTCTTCCCACTTTCAAATAGAGGGTTATTAAATTGAGTGAGAGCTTATACCTCTTAATAATAAGAATGTTGACACTTTTTGTATAATATTATAGATTATGGCATCCAATCCATCCAACAACCTATTTATATGATCTATTCTTGAGAAAGAAAAGCTTAATGGAACAAATTTCCTAGACTGGTATAGGAACTTGAGAATTGTTCTCATGAAAGAAAGAAAGCTTTATGTCTTAGAAGAACCCATCCCTGAGGAACCGCCAGCAAATGCACCTAAGGCTCAAAAGTATGCTTACACGAAGCATATCAATGACTTTACGGATGTGTCATACCTTATGTTTGGCACCATGGTCTCTGGCCTTCAAAAGGATTTAGAGGAAATGGAAGCCTATGACATGCTTGCTTAAACAAAATCTATGTTTTAAGAGCAAGCACGCTAAGAGAGGTTTAAAATCACTAAGCATTGAATTCATGCAAGATGACTCCTGGCATATTTGTTAGTACTCATGTTCTCAAGATTCATCATCTTGAGAAATTAGGTGCACCTATTAGTCAAAAATTGGCATTTTTTCTTATTCCAGCATCTTTGACTGATGAATATGATCAGTTCATTCTTAACTACAATATGCATAATATGGAGAAGTCCATTGATGAATTGCATGGGATGCTCAAGACTACTGAAGAGAACTTGAAGGGAAAGGTTAAGACCACTAATGAAGTTCTTACGGTTCAGAAGGGAAAGGGCTTCAAGAAGAAGAGCATAGGCAAGGGCAAAGGTAAAGTACCCAAATCCAAGCCCAAGCCTAAAGCTAAGACTAAGGCACCTAAGGAGGGAGTTTGCTTTCATTACAATGAACCTAGTAATTGGAAAAGGAACTGCAAACTCTATTTGGAAGAGCTGAAAGAAAAGAAGAATAGTGCGTAAGAAGAATAGTGCAACTACTTCTTCAAGTATGTTTGTTATAGAGGTCAATTTTACTCCTGCATCTTAGGTATTGGATACTGAAGGTGCAACTCACATTTATACTAGTGTGTAGAATCTAAGAAGGCCTAGAAGATTGATAGCTAGTGAGATCGTCCTGCACATGGGAAATGGAGCAAGATTTGTTGCTTTATTTGTGGGGACCTATAATCTTAGTTGTGGGGACCTATAATAAGGTTTAGGAATTGTTATTATGTACCTACTATGAGTAGGAATATTATTTCTTTTGTTTGTTTATAGAATGATGGATTTAAATTTTTTATTGGGAATAGAAGTATTTTCATTTATAAAAATGACATTTTATACGGAATTGTACATCAACTGAATGGCATCTATACTCTAGACACTAAGTCTCTTACAAATGAATCTATCTATAATATAAATACCAATAAGTTTAAATCTAACAATTTGAACCCAACCTATGCCTAGCATTGTTGTTTAGGCCATATAAATGAAAAACGCATCTCAAAACTCCATCAAGATGGATTCATTGATTCTTTTGAATCTTTTGAAACATGTGACTCTTATTTACTTGGCAAGATGACAAAGGCCCCCTTTACAGGTAAAGGGGAAAGGGCCAATGAGCTATTAGGCCTTATACATACTGATGTATATGGTCCTTTTAGCATATCAGCGAGAGAAGGTTGTATGTATTTCATTATTTTTTTTGATGATTTTAGTAGACATGGCTATGTCTATTTAACAAAGCATAAATCTGAATGTTTTATAAATTTCAAAGAGTATAAGAATGAAGTACAAAATCAGCTTGGCAAGGTAATTAAATTCCTTTGATCTGATCGAGGAGGTGACTTCTTAAGCCAAGATTTTGATGATTATCTTAAGGATTGTGGAATCGTTTCATAATTGAATCCTCCAAGAACTCCTAAATGTAATGGTGTTTTCGAAAGGGGAAATCGAACTCTATTAGATATAAGTCGATTAATGATGAGTCAAACTGGTCTTCCAAAATCTTTCTAAGGTTATTATTTAGAAACCGTAGTATTTATACTGAACTGTATTCCTTCAAAGGCTGTAGAAAAGACACCTTATGAGTTATGGACTGGGAAACGTCCTAATCTATCTTTTCTAAAGATTTAGGGTTATCAGGCTTACGTGAAGCGTCCTACTGCTGACAAGTTGGCACCCAAATCTAAAAAATGTTTATTTGTGGGATATCTTAAGAAAACTAAAGGATATTATTTTTACATCCCATCAGAGAACAAAGTGTTTATTGCTCGAAATGGTCTTTGCTTAGAAGAGGAATTTATTTCCAAAGGAAACAGTGGGGGTAAAGTACAATTTGAAGAAATTCAAGTTTCACAAAATGACATTGAGCCTGAGAAGGAGATTGGAGAGAGCTCAGAATTTGTTGATGAGCAGCCTTCAACAATACAAGGCCTATGTAGATCTGATAGGATTCATCATGGGCCCGAGAGATATGGATTTCTCGTTACTGATGATGACAATGTGATGCTCATTGATCATAATGAGCGTACAACGTATCAAGAAGCTATGGAAAGTCCAGAATCTGCTAAATGGTTAGAGGTCCTAAAAGTAGAGATGCAATCTATTTCATGAAAATCAAGTTTGGACTTTGATTGATCCATCTGATGGCTTGAAGACCATTGGATGTAAATGAGTTTTCAAAAAGAAACTCGACATGGATGGAATAAAGCAAGACTTGTTGCTAAAGGTTATCGAAAAGTTCATGGAATTGATTATAATGAAACATTTTCTCTAGTAGTCATGATCAAATCCATTAGAATTCTTATTACCATAGCTGCATACTATGATTATCAGATATGGAAAATGGATGTCAAAACATCTTTCCTTAATAGAAATTTACTTGAGGATGTATATATGATACAGCCTGAGGGTTTTATCCATCCTAATAATTCTAAAAAGGTGTGCAAGCTTTAAATATCCATTTATAGATTGAAGCAAGCATCGAGAAGCTGGAATCTTTTTTTTGATGAAGTTGTCAAAGAGTTTAGATTCATCAAGAATGAAGATGAATCGTGTGTTTACAAAAAGGTTAGTGGGAGTTATGTTATCTTCTTAGCTTTATATGTTGATGACATATTGCTCATTGAAAACTATATTCCGACCTTACATAGTGTCAAGATTTGGTTAACCAAACATTTCTCAATGAAAGACTTAGGTGAGGCTACCTATGTTTTAGGCATTAAGATCTATAGAGATAGATCATGAAAGCTTATAGGCCTAAGTCAGAGTACATACATAGATAAGGTACTAAAAAGGTTCAGAATGTAAGATTCTAAGAAAGGTTTCTTGCCTGTGTCACATGGAATCAAGCTTTATAAGAAGGATTGTCCTACTTCAGGTAAAGAGCTTGAGCACATGAGTAAGATTCCATATTCATCTGCAATTGCATCTATCATGTATGCCATATTATGCACTCAACCAGATGTCTCTTATGCTTTGATCATAACAAGTAGATAACAGTCTAGTTATGCTGAGAGTTACTGGATAGTAGTTAAGAATATCCTTAAGTACATAAGTAGAACTAAAGATATGTTCCTAGTCTATGGAGGACATGAAGGAGAGCTAGTTGTAAATGGTTACACTGATGCTGGTTTTCAATCTGACATAGATGATTTTAGATGGCAATCAGGGTTTGTGTTTTGTTTGAATGGAGGTGCAGTGAGCTGGAAGAGTTTAAAGCATAACACTATTGCTGATTATACAGCTGAAGCCGAGTACATTACTGCCTTGGATTCAGCTAAGGAACTGTATGGATCAGGAAGTTCATAACTAAGCTCGGAGTTTTTCCTAGTATTGCAAGTCCTATAGACCTTTATTGTCATAATAATGGGGCTATAGCACAGGATAAGGAATTAAACTCACATCATAGATCCAAACACATACTCAAATGTTTCCATCTGGTTAGAGAGATCATTGGGAGAGGAGATGTGAAGATATGTAAAGTGGGTACAAATGAAAACGTTGCCGATCCACTTACTAAGCCCCTTCCACAGCCTAAGCATGAGAGTCATACGAGGTCTATGGGTATTAGATATTTGACTAATTGGGCATAGTGCAAGCGCGACATTGTTAGTAGTGTGCCCTAGGCCAATAGTCATATATGACTTTTGTACTGACATTCTGACTTAATAATAATACATTATGAGGTATTCTTTCAAATATGCATGTATATTATTTATGTGATGTGATTTACATTCCATAAATTGTATTAGGCTTATGTCATTAAGTATCTGACTTGATAGTAAAACCTTAAGAATTATAATACTATTCTAAACTATCCCTGGTCAATCGTTATTGGTGGAATGATAATGAATTAAGGCTAGTATGTGTTCTGATTGATGATCACATTTTACTGATCATAGATATGAGTTATCAAATCAGAAACATAGATATATGTTAGAGAAAATATATTGGACCGACCTACAGAGAGAACATTATATGGTTTCATGTCATTGGTGATTCTCAATATGGTTTGACTTTTGTCCTCTGACCTGAAGTCATCATGGTTCCACATATGAGGAATTCAGTGTTTTGACATTAGACTAAGTGCCTATTTGGTTGAGCTTATATCAGTAGAGCTTTTGTCAGTAGAGCTTTTTTGAGAAGAGCTTTTTTAAAAAGTCAGTTGACTGTTTGGCTGTCAATTAAAAAATAGCTTTTTAAAAAGAGCTTCATACAGTAGACTGTTTGGCAATATAAAAATAAAAAGCACTTTTATTAATTTTAACTATATTTTATTTTATAATAAAATTATTTAAAATATAAATATTATTTAAAATATATTAAACAATATATAAAAAAATATATTTATTATTATATAATTTTAAACCATATGAAACATAATTGAAAATATATCTAACCAAATTTCTTGTATAGATTATAACATAAGTAAAACTAATTTCAAAAATAAATATTAAAACATATAAAAATTTCAAATAATATTATATAAATCTCAAAATAAACGTGAAGATGTGTTTGCGGATATTGTGGAAATTATGTGTAAAGCATAAGGGTAAAAGGGACTAAAAATAGGCTCATTAATTGATATAAAAAATCTACCTAAAAAAGTACTTTTTAAAAAAGCTCCAAATTTGAGCTTTTAAAAAAGCTATATATTAGCTTTTAAAAAAACTATTTTTATTCTAAAAGTACTTTTGAAGTTTACAGCCAAACACTCATTTTTTCCTTAAAATAGCTTTTGCGGTGGAAAAAAGTGCTTTTCCACCTACCAAAAGCTGAACCAAACGCACTCTAAGTTATCTTTAATAGGATAACAAGTAGTCTAATGTTGGACATTAAATGAATCATGCAGAGGATATGAATGATGTAGATGAGATTTGTACCTCTCTTAAATGAGAGAGAGATTATTTGGGCCTCTTGACAAGTATGACTGAAGAAATACATGGCCATGCTGAAATGAATTGATGAGGAGTTATCAATGTCATTTATTATAGTCAGTCAACTTAGGAATCAAGAAACTATGATTAGTCAAAGGTTGACATGTACCATGCCTTGTGATTAATCTTGATATCGTGTTACAAAGGGACTGAGTTTATAACCAAGGTTACAGTTTAAATCGGATTACTGATCTTCATTTGATTTAGGTAGTTATAATGTCTTGCTAGAGGTCACTTATAACTTATGGTCCTTGAAGGGTGATCAAGCCCATTGCCAACATCAAATGAGCATACAGGGTCGCACACAGAGAGTGATGTGATCTGGGCTTATTCTCTTGGGCTTAATTTATTAGGCACTGGATAAATATATGTGGATATATTTATTGGGCTAGAGTGAATTAAGTTGTCGGGCTTTTATTATATAAGATATAATATGGGTCGAAATTATTAGGCTTCCATAATCCTAATGGGTTTAGGATTATGATATTCTTATTCCAAATAGGAACAGGGATTAAGGTTTCTCTATAAATAGAGAACATATGTCTTATTAAAGGATAGACAAAAACTCTAGCCACCAGCTGTTCGTTCTTGTTCCGAAAGAAAAATTTTGTGGCATTCAAAAGTGTTTTGGAACGTGGTAGCAAACATTAGCCGCTGCCTGAATCGTTCATCCTCGTGTGGATACCGGCATAGGATGTTCACGTGTTGCAATGTCTACAAATCTGAAAACAAATACCAATTCGCGTCATGAGGTAAATCTGTATATGTTGTGTAGTTTCAGTTATACTTTTGTTGTATAGTATGGTCTATTATGCTACGTATTATGAATACCTTGGCCATAGGTGATCCAAAAGGTTGCTCATAGGATGGTGATTAGGTAATACTATTGGTATTTGAAGGTAATTGGGTAGCTAATAAAGGATTCATCACTCCTAATAGAAGGAGATGGTACTTATAGCCGCTTATGGGGGTCATTGCTTGTTAGTCTTTTCCTAGAGTAGTTATATTTCATGAAGAGAATATTCAATGACACATAGAGTAATGAGATCCCTAGGACAAGAACTAACATCACTTGGATCAGATGTGACATAGTCAGTCTAGTGGGAGTTAACACATAGCCCATACTCCAAAACAAGTGGGGTATAGGATGGTGAAGGGACAAATTGCATGATAATTGTCTATGAAAAGGTTCGTAAGTCGGATAATTAACTACCAAAGAGTTCATGTGTTAATTCACTTATGTTTTAGTAAATTGGCATCATAAACCCCATCATGATTTGCTTGGAGAAAAAGTTAATTTAAGTGACATAAAACCATTCATGATATGCTCGAAATAGGAGTTAATTAAAGTGCTCAAAATAACCAAGAACCTAAAGGTCACACGCATAAAAGATCATATGAAATATAAAGTGTGGACGAATGTCATTTTAAGTAAGTCACGATTGTGACATATAGGTCATAATCATGTCCCACTCTATGACAGGTGGTACATAAGTGAGTTTTTCATTTATGTACACACAAAATTAAGCTAAAACAAACGCAATTGAGAGACAAAGGGTCTAGAAGAGTTCTAGAGGTTGAGACGAGTGAGCTTGAGGTTAGTTCATGCTTTTATATAATTGTTGCGTGAGTTTAATTGCATGTAACTTGCTTATGATCTAACTCTCAATTAAGCATTTACTTGATTTCATCCTGTTTGGTGCTCTAACCACCCTTAGACACTGATTTTTCATCGTCTTTGCATGTTCTTCGCCGGTTGTTAAAGGTGTTTGGTGTTTGCTATAACCCAAACAAGTAAAAGATTTAAGAAAGGAGGAGCATTTGTAAGGTACATATGCTATAATTTCATGTTCTCACATTTTTCTTATATATGCACATGGATTACGGATTTTTTGGGGATGTCGTGGTGTTGGAATTTTGATTCCAATGTTTCCGCTATATAGCCATATTAATTATACCTTTGCAACCAATCAATTGGACGCAAATTAATGTATGACATAATTTTAATTAATGAAAAAGGCTTTATTTATCTTTATGTATTAATTTAATTAACACTGTATGCTTTAATAGTAAAGGTAAAATCTTTGGAATAGTTACTATGTAATTGAAATTATGATGAGATCATAATTATGAGTTTCAATTTACACTTATGCATTATTCCTAAATGTTCTTAGTTATAGTTTCATCAAAACGGGATATTGTTGAAATGACAAAACTAGCACAGATTATGTTTCTTTCTTATGAAGAAAGTATTGATCTCATGAATTAAAATATGAAGATACTTAAACTAATATGTGGGTGATTATTAGAAATAAGTCACTAAACTGATCCAATTATGAGAACTCCGAATGGAATATTACTTATGTGTCTATGGATTATCTCATGATGATGGTTGCATAATTGGTCCTCAGACTTGAGATTATCAAGGTATCTCGTATAGGAATTACTATATTTTGATACTACTTATGAATCATCCTAGGATAATTCAGTCGGTTGTAACTAGATATAGTATGAACCAGATGGAGATAGTTGAATAAGTCAATATAGGATTCGTCACTCTAAAGTAATTAAAGATAATGTTCTATTATTCTTGATTAGTAACGATTTATATAATTCTCTTGCCAGAGTGAATTGACATTTGAAGAAGTTGTTTTCAAATTTCAATTATAAATCAATTACTAATTAGCAAGAACAAACATGATTGGATGAAAATAGTGGACATTGTATACATTCATAGAGAGGATTAAATTGGAATATTGGATGATGAAAGGATTAAATTATACATCATAACAATGCATAGAGAGGTTAAGTCAATCATTTTGACATTCCTGATATTTGGGTAACCATGACATATTGCTAGACGTCAACCATGATTTATGATTATGAATTGTTTAATTGAAGAATTAAAGATAAATTAAAAGTAATTTTAATTTATCTAATTCTAATTGTGAATTAGAACTGTAATTTATAATCATTTCCAATTTATTACGAACCTAATCGGTCACACATCAAAAAGAAATTTATGAAAGAAAAATCAATTTAATTATGTTGGACTTAATTATAAAGTTTGAGAAACTTTAGGGATCAAATATGAGATATTTGATTTTATTAAAATTAAAATAATTATAATTATAATTAAATAAATTTAATTCAATTAAAGATCTTAATGAATTTTCTATTTAAATAAAGGAAGAACATTAAAAAGCTAGCATTTTTGTCTTCTTCCTCTTGAATCGTTCTTGAGAATTACTTTATAGATACCATTAGAGACTGGACAATTAGACAACTCGTGATTAATCAATTGAAAAGGTTTCAAAGGTTTTTCACTAGGAAGATAAACAAGGTACAATTTCTATTTCATTTTTCCATTTTATTAAAGTTTATTCAATTATTAGAATTTGCCCGGAATCTATAAAAAAATTTATTTTCCACTACGTTTGTGATTTGATCACAATTGGATTCCTGTAGTGGCATCAGAGCCTCCTTCAATTGTGTATCTTGAATTAGAAGCTCGATTATAATTAATTGACATAATATGTTAAGGTTTGAAGAACTATAATGTTCATGTTATTCGAGACTATTCTTGTCTCATTACGAAAATTATTTTCTGTATTTCTCTGTGTAAAGTTACAATTGTGCAATTGTTGGCCCCCGAATTTTTTTATTGAGTTAAGCATGATCTAAATAAATTATGAGGTCATGATAGAAATATCATTGGAGTTTAATTATTTATTACAGTGTTAATAGGATTTTATTACACTAGTTAGTTAAATTAGAGCAGTAGGAATGTATTCCAGGAAGCATAAAAGGAAGGATAAAGTGGATTTTTAGCACTCATTAAGTGTAGAATTTGAAGAAGGAAATGTTGTCTTGGTTATTAGAAGAATAAAAACGTGAATTGAAGGGAGAGAACAAGTGACATATGTGAAAGCGAGAAAAGGGGGAGGAGTTTCAGAAGCTAGAGAGAAAAAGGAAGAAGCAAGTTAGGGTTTCATCTTTTCTTAGCTTTCAAAAGTGAATTTGAGTGTACTTAAGAAGGAAAAAAAAAGAGGAAGGGAAGAGCTTCCATTTGAGCCAAATATCTCTTTGTTTAGTTAAGATTCAAGATAAGCTTATGTTTAATCCTTTGGATTTTTGGAAGAGTTTTGGTTTATGAAGCTTAGGAAATACATGGGTTTGAGTATTCTAGAACCAATTTTTAGTGAATATGCTTTTTGGGTTCTCAATTTGTATTCCTATTGAATTAGACTTTTTCCAATATTGAAAGGAATCTAGAGAGGCAAGAGGAGGGTCATTTTTAAGCAACCTTTTAAGCAAGGAGTCAAGGTGGGTTACATGTTTATAGATGAGTTAATGAGCCATGAGTGTTTTTCCAAATTGTTCTAGTTAAATGATTTTAATTGCTTTATAAATATTGCATTTATTACTTCTTAAATGATTTAAGAAATTGCTACATATTTGGTACATGAATCTTGATGATGATTCATGAAATGATGATAGAAATTGTATTTGAAAAATATAATGCTTATGGAAATCATGTTTTCGAAATGTGCCTTTTATGCAAGATGTTTACAAGATATAAAATTCATGTTTTTGTTGATTTGTGGTGGTCCATTTTGTTATGTCACGTACATGTTGACCATGTTAAAGGCTTCTCCTGCCTGCCCATTAGTGGCATGGAACTCCTTAATAGACTCCCTCATATTTATGGACTACCCAAAAGGGGTCCATTCTATCCTTAGTGGAGATTCGCAAGAACTCCCTTATGTTTATGGACTACCCAAAGTGGCTCATTTTGTTATTACAGAAGATTCGCAAGAACTCCCTCATGTTTATGGACTACCTAAAGGGGTCCATTAATTTTATAGACTACTCAAACCAATATCATTGCTTATGTGTTTATGATTGTTTGACAAGTTGAGAAATACATGAATTATGTTGTTGATTAATTGTTTGAGAAGCTTGAGAATTTGAGAAATATGTGTTTTATATATTCAATTGCAATTTACTATGGCAATGAATTTTTTCAATTGTTTTACTTATTTCTACACTATAAATTTGTTACAAATGAGTTTTTAAGTTCACCCCTCATTCATCCCCATCTTCAGGTGAAGAGTAAGAGATCGAGAGTCAAGGCATCAGTCCAAGTCTGCATATTTTTTTATTTAAGTTATTTTATGAAAACACAAGGCTTGAGCCACATTTCAAGTATTACTCATTCATGTATATTTTGCATTTTGTATTACAAGTTCCAACGATGTATTTTAGGTCTTCAAATGCCCATTAAAGCTTTGTAAGACTCTTTTCTTTTGATGTTAATGAAATATATTTATTTTTACTCATGACTATCCAAGACTTCGCATTACATAGCTAACAGGATGATGAGAGAAGGGTATGAAGCCTTCCTAGCACACGTTGTGGACACTGAGATGAACGAAGGAAAGTTAGAAGATTTTCCAATTGTCAGGGAATTTTTAGACGTGTTTTTAGAAGACTTACCTGGTTTGCCACCAGCAAGGGAAACCAAATTTGTCATCAATCTAATTCCAGGTACCGCACATATATAGAATAGTTCTAGCTAAGATAAAGGAGCTTAAGTAGCAGTTGGGAGAATTGTTAAAGAAGGGGTATATAAGGCCAAGTTCGTCACCATGGAGGCACTGGTTCAGTTTGTTAAAAAGAAGGATGGAACATGGCGCATGTGTATTGATTACCAGAGGCTCAACAAGGTGACAATTAAGAACAAGTCTCCTCTATCATGAGTCGATAATTTGTTCAACCAGTTGCAAGGAGCAAAGGTCTTCTCTAAATTTAATCTCAGGTTAGGTTATAATCAGCTCAGAATCAAGGAATCTGATGTACATAAGACAACTTTTAGGACATGTTATAGGTATTAAGAGTTCCTATTCATGCCATTTGGATTGACCAATGGTCCAGTTGTGTTCATGGATCTCATAAATAGGGCCTTCAAGGAATATCTAGACCAATTTGTCATAGTATTTATAGATGACATTCTGGTTTATTCCAAAAGTGAAAAGGAATATAAGGAACATCTCAGAATAGTGTTGCAAATATTAAGGGAGAAGGAGCTTTATGCTAAATTCAGCAAGTGTGAATTTTGGCTTCATAAGGTGGTATTCCTTAGACACGTAATTTTGAAGAATAGGGTATATATCGATCCAAGGAAAATTGAAACAGTGATGAAATGGCACGCACCAAATACAGTGGCAAAAATGAGAGCTTTCTGGCTCTGGCAGGATATTATAGGATGTTTATTGAAGGATTTTCCATAATAGCTGCTCCAATGAACAAGTTATTAAGGAAAAATTAGAAGTTTATCTGGAGTGATGAATGTCAGAAGAGCTTTGAGGAGCTTAAGCACAGATTCCTAAGTGCTCCAATTTTAACCTTTCCATAGGAGATGAGGGCTATGCAGTTTATAATGATGCTTCAAGAAAAGGTTTGGGTTATGTGTTGATTCAAGGAGATAAGGTAATAGCTTATGCCTCGCGGAAACTAAAGCTTTATAAATTGAATTAACCAACATATGATCTAGAATTAGTAGCGATCATAAAAGTCTCGAGTGTTTATTGAGCCAGAAAGAGTTGAATTTGAGATAGAGAAGGTGGTTAGAGTTGTTTAAGGATTATGACTTATTGATTGAATACCATCTAGGCCAGGCAAATGCAGTGGCCTATACCTTGAGTAGGAAATCCTCTATAGCCCATGTTCAAACAATTTATCTACCATTATTAAAAAAGATGGCTAAGCTTAGAATAAGTTTTAAATAGGAGGAATCCGATTGCATTATTGCTAATTTCAAAGTGAGACCAATACTGAGAGAGAAAGTTAAGGCATTACAAGAACAAGATGCAAATTTAAAGAAACTCTGAGAAAAATTTTAAAAGGTAACCAATCTGAAGTGGAAGTGAAGAATGATGGACTTATGGTTGTAGGCAATATAAGTTGTAATCCGAATGTCAAGGAGGTAAAGGACGAGATGCTCAACGAGGCACGCAATATTCCTTATGCTATGTACCCAGGTAGTACTAGAATTTATAGAGATTTGAAAGAGCATTGCTGGTGGATAAGCATAAAGAAGGATATAGCGGAATATACAGGCAAGTGTGTAGTCTATTAGCAAGTCAAGATTGAACACCAGGCACCTTCAAGCAAGTTAAGGACATTGACCATTCCTGAGTGGAAGTGGTAAAGGATAACCATGGATTTTCTGATGGGTTTGCCCAAGACCAGGAGGAAGCATGATGCAATATAGGGTTATTGTTGACCACTGAACGAATTCAACCCATTTTCTAACAATTAAACAGACTGATTCTCTGCGTATGCTAGTAAAGAAGAACAATGATGAGATAGTGAGACTACATGAGATTCCAAACTCCATAATTTTTAATAGAGATGTTTGGTTTACTTAGAGATTTTAGGAAAGTATACAAGAAGATTTAGGGACCAAGTTAAATTTTAGCACTAGTTTCCATCCCCAAACAGATGGTCAATCTGAGTGAATCATTTGAACCCTTGAAGGAATGCTCAGGGCATGTGTGATGGATTTTAAAGGTGCTTGGGATGAGCACTTGCCATTGGTCAAATTTGCTTACAATAATTCGTACAACTCAAGCATTAAGATGGCTTCTTATGAAGCACTGTACGGAAGAAGATGTAAAATTCCTATATGCTAGGATGAAGAAGGAGAAAGTCAATTAATAGGACGAGAGTTACTCCAGATGATAGTTGATAAGGTCAATCTAGTTAAGTAAAGGATTAAAGCAGCTCAAGATAGAATGAAGAGTTATACTATGCACATTGAAAGGAAATGGAGTATGAAGTTGGTGAGAAAGTCTTTTTTAAGACATCTCCTTGGAAAGAAGTCATGAGGTTTGGAAAAAAGGGAAAATTGATCCTAAGATACATTAGTCCCTACGAGATTGTTGAGAGGATAGGACCACTGGCCTAAAGATTGACACTGCTATAAAAATTGTCATAGATACATGACGTCTTTCATATTTCCATGTTAAGGAGGTATAGATCATATCCCTCCTATATCATTCAAACCCTTGACTTTCAGTTGAGAAATGATCTAACTTATGAGGAGACTCTAGTGGAGATTCTAGACACTAAAGAAAAGGTCCTTAGGTACAAGATAGTTTAACTAGTTAAAGTCTTGTGGAGACATCATTCTAAGGAAGAGGCCACGTTGGAGCCCATGGAGGCCATGAAGGAGAAGTATCCACACCTCTTCAACGACTCAAGTAAGAATTTTGAGGACAAAATTCTTTTAAGAGAAGGAGAAATATTGGCCCCCGAATTTTTTTTATTGAGTTAAATATGATTTAAATTAATTATGATGTCATGATAGAATTATTATTGGAGTTTAATTGTTTATTACAGTGTTAGTAGGATTTCATTACACTGGTTAGTTAAATTAAAGTAGTAGGAATGTATTGAGGGCAATTCTAGCATATCACTTAAGTATAAAATCCATAAATCATAAAAGGAAGGGTAAAGTGGACTTTTAGCGCTCATTAAGAGTAGAATTGGAAGAGGGAAATGTTGTCTTGGATGTTAGAAGAATAAAAATGTGAATTGAAGGAAGAGAACAACTGAAATATGAGAAAGAGAGAAAAGGGGGAGAGAGTTTCGGCAATTAGAGAGAAAAAGGAAGAAGTAAGTTAGGGTTTCATCTTTTCTTAACTTTCAAAAGTAATTTTGAGGGTACTTAAGAAGAGAAACAGGAAAAGGAAGAGAAGAGCTTCCATTTGAGCCAAACATCTCTTTGTTTGGTGAAGATTCAAGGTAAGCTTATATTTAATCCCTTGGATTTTTAGAAGCGTTTTGGTTCATGAAGCTTAGGAAATACATGGGTGTGAGCATTCTAGAATCAATTTTTAGTGAATATGGTTTTTGGGTTCTCAATTTGTATTCCTATTGAAATGAATTTTTTGCTAATGTTAAAGGGAATGAAGAGAGGCAAGAGGAGGGTCATTTTTAAGCAAGTTTTTAAGCAAAAAATCAAGGTGGGTTACATTTTTATAGTTAAGTTAATGAACCATGAGTATTTTTCCAAATAAATAGAGCTAAATGATTTCAATTGCTTTATAAATGTTGCATTTATTACTTGTGAAATGATTTAAGAAATTGCTACATGAATCTTGATGGTGATTTTTGAAATGATGATGGAAATTATATTTGAAAAATATCATGCTTATGGAAATCACATTTTCGAAATGTGCCTTTTGTGCAAGATATTTACAAGATATGAAATTCATGTTTGTGTGGGTTTGTGGTGGTACATTCTGTTATATCACGTGTACGTTGACCATGTTAAAGGCTTCTCTCACCTACCCGCTATTGCCATCAAGCTCTTTCATGGACTCCCTCATATTTAAGGACTACTTAAAAGGGGTCCATTCTGTTATTACTGGAGATTCGCAAGAATTCCCTTAAGTTTATGGGCTAACCAAAAGCGGTCCATTCTGTTATTTTTGAAGATTCTCAAGAACTCCCTCGTGTTTATGGGCTAACCAAAAGTGGTCCATTCTGTTATTACTGGAGATTCGTGAGAACTCCCTCATGTTTATGGACTACCCAAAGTGATCCATTCTATTATTACTGGAGATTCGCAAGAACTTCCTCATGTTTATAGACTACCCAAAAGGGGGTCCATTATGTTTATGGACTACTCAAACCATGATGATTGCTTATGCGTTTATGATAGTTTAACAAGTTGAGAAATACATGACTTATGTTGTTGGTTAATTGTTTGACAAGTTTGAGAATTTTAGAAATATGTGTTTTATGGATTCAATTGCAATTTACTATAACAACGAATATTTTCAATGGTTTTGCTTGTTTCTCCACTATAAACTTGTTAGCCGCTAGCGTTTAAGCTAACGCCATTCCAAGTGAAGAGCAAGAGATTGAGTGATAGAGAGTCAAGGCATCACTCCAAGTTTGCATATTTTTGTATTTAAGTTAGTTTATGAAAACACAAGGCTTTAGCCGCATTTCAGGTATTACTTATTTATGTATCTTTTTTATTTTGGAATATGAGTTCCAATGATGTATTTTGGGTCTTCAAATTCCTATTAAAGCTTGTAAGACTCTTTTCTTTTGATGTTAATGAAATATATTTATGTTTTACTCATGACTTTCCAAGTCTTCGCATTGCATTTTCAAGCATTCATAGGGGTAAAATTTGTGTCCTAGCTTCAGGCGAAAAAATAAATTAATCTAGGTTGGTTTAGACAGGGTTGTCCTCTTGGAAGATGTAGTTTATTCTTTTAGCTTTCAATTGAAATAAAGTTTGTAACTTTTGGATTTCAAAGTTGAGAGATATGCTTTTTACAAGTTAGTGATTCCGCACAGGGTGTATGCTGGACACATTATAACCTTCTTTCTTTACTTGAGCTAACAGAAAATGAGTTTTATGGTGTTTTTAAATGGGAAGAATTAGTGTGATAAGTTAGAGATGAAATGAAGGAAATAAAGGGATTGAATGTGTGTTGAATTATTAAAGAATGTATTGATATAGTTGTTGTTGTATAAATGTGATCATATGCAGGGATTTCTGATGAATGTGTATAGGTTTGAATGTTATGTTTTTAAGTTGATGACCAAACATAGATCATAATTTGGTAGTTAATGATATTGAGTTGAAATGTAAGTGATAATGAAGGGAAAATGATGAGGAAAATAAGTTGGAAATGATAGATATGTATAATAGGGGTCATAGGTAACTTATAGGAGTTGGAAGTCTGGAATTTGACCCTAAATGTCCGCTGGGTCGACCTTCTCGGGTATTCCAGTTCCAACTCAGTTCATGTCCGTTTAGAGGGACATATGTCCACTAAGCAGACATTCTAGAGAAAGTTATAAAATTGTGAAATTTTTGACCCTTCAGACAATAAAATCTCTCTTCAGGGTCTGCACAGAAGTTGTAAAAATTGAAGTTCTCTTCAAAATTGTACTTGAGTAGCCTTGATCCAACATCCATGGTGAAAGTTATTCTTTTGGCCCCAAATCATGTACAATTATAAGTTGTGGGCTTATTAATTCTTTCCTATGATACAGATAGGCTTGAATGGAGTTTGAAATGTACTTGGTTTGATATGGAAAAAAGAGATAAAATGAGTGATATGTCTAGGGTGATGATTGAGGATATAAACATAACAATGGATTTTTAAGTATCAACTGCTCAATTATGGGTGTTTGGGATATTATAAGAACCCTACAGAGTGTTGTGCACACATTTTATAACTCTCGAGTTAGACTCTAGAAATGAGGCCTAACAATAATATTTCTAAAATATTAATTTGCATGAGTGTTCTGTTATTGCGTAACCCCATTTTTATATGATGCTGCAAATTATTTCTATTTGATTTGTCTATGTCAAACAAATGTTTTTTCATGACATGGCTATTGAGAGACTTGCATTTATGTTCTGGAAATTGTTTCACATGCATACTCTAATTTATGTTCATCCAACTGCCTTTTTTTTCAAATTTTCCTTTTCTCTGCTCTTATAAATGACTCAGATTTGAATTTGATTGTGATCTTCGTGGATTATACTACCTATTCTACTCATAATATTTTTCTCTTATTGTTTGCCTTTAGATCTAAAGCATTTAGTTTCTGCCCACAAACAAGTGTACTATTGTTTGAGAGGGGAGATTATTGCCCCTCCATACAAACAAGGCGTCATCTAACGCCACTGAGTGGCGTCAATGATGCCTTGTTATCCCACTGGCTAGTGTCACTGGCATCAACATCACTTACGATTCTAGACATTAGCGACACTAGCATTAATCGTTCGGCGAATGTGGAGCAATGGATAATGGTTAGGAAATGTTGGATATGGGTGTCTGTTGGAGTCAAGTAGGGGTAACATGGGACAACAACATAAGGCAAGCAGAAATGGGGAATCAGTTTGAAAAACGTGGGAGGGAGGTAGTTACAGAAGCAAGTGTCTTGGCTCCTAAAAATTTTTCGTTGAATTAAGCATTATAGTTTATAGAATAAGCATGGAATTTGAATTTTGCCTTAGAATGAATTATGAGGTCATGATAGAATTATTATTGGAGTTAATTAATTATTTTAGTGTTAGTAGGATTTTATTACATTGGTTAATGAGATTAAAGTAGTACGAATGTGTAAGGGCAATTTTGGCATGCCATTTAAGGTTAAAAGGCAAGAAGCATTAAAGAAAGGGCAAAGATGACTTTTAACACTCATTAAGGGTAAAATAGGAAGAGGAAAATGTTGTCTTGCTTTTAAGAAGGAGAAAAACGTGAACAAGAGAGAAAGAAGAAAACAACGAAAAAGAAGAGAGAAAGGAGAGAAAGAGTCCTTTTTTTTTAGAAGAAGGAAGAAGACAAGCTCCACTTCCCAAATTGACAAAGAAGAACCAGAAGTTTGTGTGGACAAATGAATGTCAGAAGAGCTTTGAGGAGCTTAAGCACAAATTAACGAGTGGACCAATTTTGACCTTGCCTTTGGGTAGTGATGGATACACAGTGTACAGTGATGCCTCGAGGAAGGGATTGGGCTATGTATTAATGCAAGGAGATAAGGTGATTGCTTATGCTTTTAGGCAACTGAAACCTTATGAAGTGAATTATCCTACGCATGACTTGGAGTTAGCTACCATAATTTTTGCATTGAAAATATGGAAAAATTATTTATATGGAGTCACTACTAAGGTATTTACAGACCACAAGAGTCTTAAGTATCTGATGAGCCAGAAAGAGTTGAATTGGAGGTAGAGAAGATGGTTAAAACTGTTAATAGATTATGACTTAATGATTGATTATCACCCAGGGAAGGCTAATGTAGTAGCGGATGCACTGAGTAGAAAATCGACTATGGCACATGTGGAAATAGTGTATATTCCTTTATTGAAGGAAATAACCAAACTCAGAGTGACATTGAGATAAGATGAAGCTAATTATATATTGGAAAACTTTAGAGTAAAGCCAATATTGAATGAAAAGATTAAGGAATTACAAGAACAGGATGAGTTCTTGAGCAGGCTTAGAGAAGATATTAAAAATGGTAAACCTTCTGAAATAGAGGTAAAGGAAGATGGATTGATGGTGGTAGGGAGAATACTATGTATTCTTGATATGCAATAGTTGAAAGATGAAATTCTTAATGAGGCACACAATACGCCTTACGCAATACACTAAAAGATATTTAGTATGCCAGCAAGTCAAGGCTGAGCACCAAGCACCTTCAAGCAAGCTTAAAGCTTTGTCGATTCTTGAATGGAAATGGGAGAAGATTACGATGGATTTCTTGATGGGATTGCCAAGAACTAGCAGGAAGCATGATGCAATATGGGTAATTGTTGATAGGCTAACTAAGTTAGCACATTTCTTGTCAATTAAGCAGATGGATTCTTTGAATATGTTGGTCAAAAAATACATAGATGAGGTAGTCAAACTTCATAGGATTCCAAGTTCGATAGTCTCAGATAGAGATCCCAGATTCACCTATAGGTTTTGGGAAAACTTACAAGAGGCTTTAGGAACAAAGTTGCACTTTAATATGACTTTCCATCCACAGACTGATGGGCAATCGGAGAGAAGAATACAGACTCTAGATGCAATGTTGAGAGCTTGTGTTATGGATTTTAAAGGCTCATGGGATGACTATTTACCTTTAATTGAATTTTCTTACAATAATTCGTATCACTCAGGAATTCATATGGCACCTTATGAAGCTTTGTATGGTAGGAGGTGTAAAACCCCTATTTGTTAGGATAAGGAAGGTGAAAGGAGACTTGTAGGACCTCAGTTAGTATAGGGTACAGTTGATAAGATTAAATTGGTAAAACAGAGACTTAAAGCAGCTCAAGATAGGATGAAGAGCTACACCAATGCACATAGAAAAGAGATGGAATTTGAAGTTGGGAAAAAAGTGTTTCTTAGAGCTTCTTCATAGAAGGGGGTCTTGAGATTTGGTAAAAAGGGCAAGCTTAGTCCGAGATATATAGGCCCTTATGAGATTATTGAGAGGATTAGGCCTTTAGCTTATAAATTATCTTTGCCATCGGAATTAGCTAAGAATCATAACGTTTTCCACGTATCAATGTTGAGGAAGTACCGATCAGATCCTTCACACATAGTTCAACCTTCAGAGGTTCAGTTAAGGGAGGATTTGACATATGAGCAGCAACCAGTAGAGATCCTATATTCGAAGGAAAAGGTTTTGAGAAACAAGATTGTAAAGCTAGTTAAAGTCTTATGGAAGAACCATTCGACGTAGAAGGCAACATGGGAGCCTTCAGAATCGACGAAGGATAAGTATTGACATCTCTTCACAGACTTAGGTAAGAATTTTGAGGACATAATTCTTTTCAGAGGGGGAGAAATATTGGGCCCTAAAATTTTTTTGTTGAATTAAGCATGATGGTTTATAGAATAAGCATGGAATTTGAATTTTTCTTTAGAATGAGTTATGACGTCATGATAGAATTATTATTGAAGTTAATTAATTATTTGAGTATTAGTAGGATTTTTTTACATTGGCTAATTAGATTAAAGTAGTAAGAATATGTAAGGGCAATTTTCGCATGGTACTTAAGGTTAAAAGGTAAGAAGCATTAAAGGAAGGGCAAAGATGACTTTTAGCACTCATTAAGGGTAAAATGGGAAGAGGAAAAATGTTTCTTGCTTTTAAGAAGGAGACAAACGTGAATAAAGGAGAGAAAGAAGAAAACAACAAAAAAGAAGAGAGAAAGGAGAGAGAGAGACTTTTTTTTAAGAAGAAGGAAAAAGACAAGCTAGGTTTCATCTTTTCTTAGTCTTTAAGAGAGTTTTTGAGGTTATTCAAGAAGAGAAAAAGGAAGAGCAAGAGAAAAGCTTTCATTTGAGCAAAAAATCTCATTATTTGATGAAGATTCAAGGTGAGAGCAATTTTAATCCTTTGGATTTTCGGAAGGATTTTGGTTTATGAAACTTGGAAAATGCATGGGTTTAAGTATTCTAGAATCAATTTTAGTGAATATGTTGTTGGGTTCTTAATTTAGATTCTTATTGAATTGGGATTTTTACCAATATTGAAGGAAATCAAGAGGAGAGGCAAGAGGAGCAAGAAGAGAGGCATTTTTAATCAAGTTTCTAAGAAAGGAATTCAAAGTGGGTAATTTATTTATAGTTATTATGTAATGAGCAAATTTACATTGCATGTGTGTTGTGTATTAAAATGAATTGCTTTGAAATATTGTGATGTGGAGATTTGCATTATAGTGTATGACATGTGATGAAAATTGAATGGTGAGTATAATTATGCTATGCCTTGGAATTGTATCATGGCATTTAGTTCTAAATGGAAAGAAGAAAAAGCATGTGAATATGAACTTGTGATTGATTGAATTGAGCATAAGAGAGGAACCATTTCGTAGTCACGTGCATATCGAAGTAAAGCATTCTCTCGACTACCCGTTTGTGACACACGAGATCGAAAAAGTGGACTCGTTTTGCTCGCGGAGTAAACTTCAGTTTCTCTGTTTTGTTCCACGGAACCCTCAAGCCATTTACTTGTGCATTTGCCTCTTTTATATGTTAAGTTTTGATGAAGTTATGTAATATGCTTTGATGTTAAATCATATCCAATATGTCCTAAGTGATGATGTATTGAATTATGAAATGTGAATTGAAATTGTAAACACTGAACTATCATTTCTAGATTAAGATAAGAAGTGTATGCCTATATGAATGTTTATATATACGTTTGATTGTGTGGCTCATTCCTAATAGCTACAAATATATTAGCCACTGAGTTGTGTAGCTCAACCTATAATTTTCCCTCCTCAAGTGCAGAATGATAAGATTAGCGATCCTTGCAAAGCATTCGGAACTCCAAGATAGCTAGAAATCTTTTGTATGAAGCTAGGGATTTTTTTTGGATAGCTTTATAGGCATATCAAACATGAGCATCCTTTGTATTTTGTATTTTGTAGTAAGTTGATGTGTATGTTGATATGTCACTAAAGCTCGATTAAACATTTGCTTTGTTTAGTAATGAGAATGAGAATTTGAGGATTTGTTGTTGTGTATGATGATGTTATTTTAAAGTACTTAGTAGTTGAATAGAAATGAAGAGATACTGCATTTTGCAAGCTTTCATAGGTGTAGAAATTATTTTTAAATTCAAAGGAAAAACTATATTGATTTAGGTAGAACTAGCCATAGTCATCTTCATGAAAGTTGTAGCTTATCTATCTAGCTTTCCAACGATATAAAGTATGAAAATTTTGGATATCGAAGTTGAGAGTTATGCTCTATACAAGTTAGTGATGCTGTAAAAAGTGAATATTAGACATTTGTATAGACTTTTTCTTTGCTTGAGTTAATAGAAAATGAGTTCTATAGTGTTTTGAAATGGGAAAAAGAATGAGTGTGATTAGTTAGAGATGAAATGGAGGTGAAAATGATGAGGAAATTGAAGTAAGAATGATAGGATATGCATGAGGGTTGTTAGATGTGATTGAAGGGCTAGAAATCTGGAATCTGACCCATAAAGGTCCGTTAGGCAAACTTGATGTCCGTTGGGTGAACCTTCTTAGGTATTCCAGTGTTTTTGCTCAGTACATATCCCTTTAGAGGGACATATGTCTGCTAAGTGGACCTTCTCGGGTATTCCAGTGTTTTTGCTCAGTGCATGTCCCTTTGGAGGGACATATGTTCGCTAAGTGTACCTTCTCAGGTATTCTAGTGTTTTTGCTCAGTTAATGTCCCTTTGGAGGGACATACGTCCACTAAGCGGACCTTCTTAGGTTTGTTTGTGTATGTTTGTGTCCCATCTCAGTTCATGTCCGTTTGAAGGGACATATTTCCGCTAGGCGGATCTTCTCGGGACAGTTTTATAAATATGTAAATTTTGGCCTTCTAGATGGCAAAATCTCTCTTCGAGGTATTCAGGGAAGTTGTAGAACTCAAAGTCCTCTTTTAAACTGCACTTGAATGGTCTAAATCCGACATCTTTATCAAAATTTATGCTAATCCTTTCATAATAAACTAAAGATATGGAGCTACAATTGTTCTGAAGAAGTCAATTTGTGATTCTACTGCCAGAATTGGTTTTGGCTAGAAAGATGTAACACCCCATTACCCTAAGGTACGCATCGGGACGCCCGTAGGTCATTTCGATACGAATCCTAAGATAAGGGAGCGCTACGTGCGATCACTACAGAACTCCACATGGCATCATATCAATTTAAATA
>JANZXR010000007.1:16805251-16834822 GCA_027575705.1 Erythroxylum echinodendron
TCTTAACCAATTCTATATATTTTATAATTATCAAAACATAAAGGGATTTTTATTTGTCAACCACCATTGGTCCAACACCTCTCGCGCAGTCTTTATCCTTTGGAGCTGATGTTTATCCTCTGTGATCTTATCCACCACATCATCTAAGATCTCCCCACGATCTCTATCCGTTGATGATGAGTCATCCAAGCCAAAGTTAGTCATAGTACACTGGTCCGGTCCAATGCTTATCTATGTCAAGTCCATTAGTCATGGTTCGTTCATTTGAGCATACATTAAGTTCTTAGTCCATCAAGAACTTAGCCTTTATCGTGCCAATTTGTACAAGGTTTGAAACTCTACCAAAACTCACACAATGCTTTATCTAACTTGCTAAGTCACCTTGGAGTCTTCGCATGCCACCGCCATGCCTGTGATCCAGCTAACCTTCCACCCAAGGTTCGTTTCCAGCTAGTTGTGAAGTGCTTTCATGTGCTGAGGAGCTAATACCGTGTTTCCATGAGAGATGTAACATATGGTTTGTGTTTCAAATCAATTACACATAAGCATTTATTAATTTATAATTTTATGTACTATAGTTGTTAAAGTATTGGTTAATAGATTAAACATAAACGTCATTTGATAAGTGTTTTAAAATTCGATTTATTATAATATTTTTGATAACTACCTAGTTCATAATTTTCCTAAAATAGGACAAAATATTTTGAGGGTCCTATACCTAATTCTGGTTGAATACTTATCATTTCATTTTGCAAAAAATTGTACTACGTATTAAGTAATTTCCGTGGCTCAGTACCGGCTCTCAAGTTTACTGCCACATATCCGGATCGAATGAGTATTTAGAGTTAAAAAGAAAATTCGTCACCCATTGAACTTAGCCATTCTACAACAGTAATCTTGAATATGCAGTTTGATCTTTTTAAGTACACAAAATCTACACTTGAAAATAATAATTTCCGTTACTATATCCGTTAAGGATTCAAAACTACTGAGTTTTCAGGTTCTAATCCAATTAACTTAAGGTTGCATGACTACATACCGTCTAAGACATTCACATATTTTATTAGGAAAGAGTCTTAGGTGTTGTAGTTTGATTTTCATGCTGTTGCACGTAAGATTGAAAATCATAAGGTCCTCACACTCACTGCACCCACCCAGATTGAGGCTTTCCTGAATTAGCCTTGGGGAGGGACATTGGTTGTGAACGTTTTCTTTCTTTGAAAATGGACGCAAGAAATTCCTTCGCTAAACAAAGACGACATTTTAAAAATATCATTCTTATGTCTCCAAATACAAATTCCTACATATATTTAGTATTTATGGACGGCTATCTGACCTGAAGTGGCCCAATCTGAAGTCAACATATTTGGTGCACGAGCTGAGGCTCCCAATCTGAAATCAACGAGCCAAGCTCGGATTGATCGAGCCACAAACCGGGATTTGTTATCCCAACCTGTGGTCTACTGAGAATGACAAAATAATATCATTTTATAAAAAAATTGACGTTATTTTTAATAATTTTTTAAATTAATAAATCGGATTGAGGGTGAGCCAGGTCATAGATCGGGCCTCGACCCGGCCATTGTCCTAGTATTTTCTTTTAAAAGTGGACGTGAAGGTACATTTAGGAAATATTTTGTTTAAACATAACCCACCTACCACGAGACTCAAGCGGCAAGCAACAAAACTGGAGAGGGGGGCACATACTGACAAATATAAATTTGTACTAATCACGGCAAAGATAGATATCAATCACCGCAGCAACAGATACGGATTTTGTTTAGGTGGGATTTTTTCTTTTCGGTACGTTCAGATCTTTTGGCTCATTTCTCTTCTATGTAATGTTTTCTCTTATTTAAACCTCTAACCTGGCTAACTATGGAGCTCTGGTCAAAAAAAGCGCCTATATTTATTATGTCACTGAGTACGTAGAACTTATATTGTATTGTGTGTAGGCAAATATCTGTGTAGGTTTTATTGGTGGCACTGTCTTTATGATACCGATTACCAAAGCAATAGTACCTACGCAGGATCTATGCTTATAGCATGCACGAAAGTAAATTAGATTTTGTGTGGGGATCAGATCAGCTTGGGTTATGGGTTACCATCCATTTTAGCCTTTTTTGTTTGCCTCTTTCTTTATTTGCTCAAATTGCTTAAAATGTTTTCTTTGAAAAAGTGCTAATAATTTTTAAATTGTACATTACAGGTTATTATAATAATTACCAGTGATATTCGAATAATTATAATAATTTTACATTAGTTATACTAAATAATGCAAAATTTTAAAAATTATAATATAATAAACTCAATTATATTTCATTTTTATTTATTGTTAAGAAAGAACTTTTAGTTTTAGCTAAACTTAATATCTATATAATAAAAATATAATAAATTATCACAAAAATCTTGAAGTTTACATATTTTTATAATACTAAATAATTTTAAATTTTAATTTGTAATAAAAATCTCGTTAGTTTTAGACCTACCAGTGATATGTCACGTCAATAAAATTATTAATTGATAACATTTACTTAAAAGGTAAATAACATGTACGATAATTGAATTAAAATAAAAATAAATAAAATGTCTTGGAATAGAATAAAAAAGAATGCAGTCGTTGAGAAAAAAAGGGCATCAGATAATTCTTGGTCTTTGACCTTCTCCTCAGTTTATTCCACCCTACATATACGCCAACGAAATTAATCGAAGAAGAAGTGCGATTAGAGCTACAGACAACAGGAGCTAAATTTTCATTCTGTTCTAAGTTTCGATTGAGAAAGGGGAGACAAAAGGACGACGATGAGACCATAGAGACCATACATGATCTGATGGAAGAGGCCAAGGTTCAAATCACTCTGTACCTTCTTCATTTCTTACTTTCTGCATTGTAAGTTTCTGTCTTTCTTTAATTGGAGTATTGGACCCTGTTTTGAGTGATCTCGACCAATCCAATTTTGGATTTTGTCTCTACTGTCACATGCTAGGGTTTTTTTTTTCTTTTGAAGTTTATTAGCAATTTTTTATTCTTTTTATTTTATTTCATCATATTTTATTCTTCTTAATTTTAATTCAATTATTTGATATATCATTAATCATTTATCACGTAAATATAATTTGTTCAATAATTTTTATCAATGTTATTAATTATAAGATTAATGATGGAGTATTTTTATTATAAATAAAATTTTATTAATATTTTTAATAACTTTAACTAAAATTATAAAATATATTTTTATTATAATTTATCCTAGAAATAGTATACTTGATTTGGATGCCATCAATTTGTTTTTCAAATGTCATTGTACAAAATACTTTTGAATCCATAGGCCATTGCACCCACGAGGAAATGACATTTGTGTTAGGTCTGCCATATCTCATCCTCATCTAGTCCATAAATGTTTCAGCCAATTTCAGACTCTTTTTTTCATTTTTAAATTTCAAACCGTTTTAGATTTAAATTTTATAGTCTAATATGATCCGAAAGTTTAAATACATTAATTATAAACTACATTATTTTTGAACAAATCAATATTACTTTTTAATAAATTTTAATTTTAATTTTAAAAAATAATTAAAATTGACCTAACCTCAATCGAATTTCTAACTATCCAAGTTTGATTGAACTCTAAATCGAACTGTGAATTTCAGACTCATTGGAACTAGAGTTGAGTTGGGTTTGTATGACAACCCGACCCAATTCCATCCCACTATGTTATGTATTTGGCAATAAGACATAATATAGTTCTTTAAAAGAAAACTGAGTCGTCATACAAACCCGACTCAACCTGACCAATAGTTTATGTATTTCGTAATAAGACATAATATAGCTCCACAGTCCACACACTCCGTACCCTGAACTCGAACTGTAAAGGCTTTAGCCATAATCGTCCATATACGGCCACAAATTTTAGAGAAAGACGCCCCTCCCTCAAATATGCTCTCATAAACTCACGCATGCATGATGTCTTTAATGCTGCAAATCACCAAACTTTTACGCTGATAAGGTTGCAATAATTGATGTGTCATTCTCGTTGTTAAGACAGACACTACATATAAAAGAACGTCATTAGCTCAACTTATCATATATCACTGAAACAAAAAACATACTACAAAGTTTATTTCAAATCTCTTACTAACAGAGAGGTAGTCTCCCAAGAAATAAAAAGAGAACCCAATGAGAACAAACTGATAATAGAGACTTGACTTAGCCAAAGATCGAAATAACAGACACAAAAGCTTTAGGGAAGAAACTGTGCTTCATCGATTATATGTGTACAGGTGGGGACGAGAAGTTCTGATGCAAAGAGTTAAAAAGTAGAAACAGCCCCCACTTACAGCCTACCATCAATCAATGAGAAACAAAACCTGGCAAGTAGATCACGTAATATAAGTGCAACCAACATGCATGCCTGTGTAAGTAATTACTAAACCTTTTCCCAACCACAATTTATAAATACATACTAATTTATAATTGAACTAGTTGAATACGGAATTGACTGATATCACCAATTTTAGCTTCGATAGGATACTTGTGCTGATGGTCTACCGTGGATGTCAGATGAAGATGAGAACGCAGGAATAACATATAAATTCCTTACCTACATATCTGTCAGTCACGCTGGTATACTTTTCCTCTGCACATTATAGACTTTGCTTGTCTCAGCATTCACACAACTGAACCACAAGCCAAAATACCTATATTTATATGTAGATATCAGATAATAGCCTCCATTGCTACATCATACAACTTTAATACATATATACTGCTTTTCTCTTCCAACTTGCAAGATTTGTCTCCCTTCCACATTCCTCCTCGGCGTTCCAAAGCTTTTCGGCACACCACTAAAAAATAGTTCAAGTCGGCACACTATTTCAGCTTTTGTCCCTTTCTTTTCATTTGTTCTTTTCTGGGTTTTATCTTCTTCTCAATACGAAGACAAATGTGTTTGGACTTGATGAATAAGAAGCTATAAATGCCTGAACAACTAAGGTTCTTTGCTTTATTTGTGTGGCTCATTGAATGCCTTTTTGCCAATCTCTTAACTTCCATGTGCAATGTTCGCATATGTACAAAAATGAAATTAAGGTCTCTGGTTATCTTCTTGCTCTATATCAATACAGTGCAGGTAATGGAAAAAGTTGCAGAGTTTAGAGTCGTTATATTGCAATAATTATATTATATATGAACTAATTTTACACTTGCTCCTATATCATTATGCTTTCTGTTTTGTTTTGCTATTCTTCGGAGTGTAAAGCTTGTCTAGATGGTGGAAGAGAGAATGCAACATGCGGATGGATGATGGGTGAAGCTTATGATGTTTCTACACTTTAAGGTACGTAACAGGCCCTTGAACTTTTTCATAACTTTGCTGAATTCTACGTTACTTGCTCTTAAGAGGACGGTTCCACTGGTTTTGATGTCTTCCCAATACATTTTTACGCAAAGGGTAGCCGTATGTTATCCGAAACACGTGGTTAATGAGCAATTGCAAATATATTCAATATGCAGGTAAAAAGTAGTAAGTTAATCCGTAAGTGTATTATCAACTTAAAAGCATTTTAAAATATAAACCTTATATTTAAGAAAGCTTCAATGGCATCTTATTATTTAGACTTCATGCTTACTTGACATATCTATCATTCCTTCAGACTTTGAGTTGATGGTTGTTTTGGAGAACTTTAGTTAACCTTGATTTCCACAAAAGCAAAGTACAAATTGCACTAGTCATAGGACATTAGGCTTTGGATTTAAAATAATTTTTGTACTTAGGCAACCAAGTACTTTAATCGCAAAGACAGGAAAATTTTGAGATCTGTCTCTTTTAGTGATACACATTCCCTGGAGGCTTGAGGAGAACGAACTTAAAATAATATTATTTTAATTTTGATATTTTAAAAATACGTTGTTTTATTTAAATATAATAAGGAACTCAAAATAGTAGGTACGGTCTTTTAAAAAATGAAACCAAAACAATGTTGACGAGTGACTCGAATAAGTTCGAGTCAACTCTTAGGGATCAGGTTAGATTGGACTGAACCCAACTTGAGTTGAGCTTGACAGGATCAAGAGTAGGCTCGACTTGCCTAACCCGTACCAAGGCTAGTTCAACTTCTTCAATGTTGTCAAATTCTTAAATACTAACTGATTACTCCTTAACATGTGAAAACATAGTAATGCATTCTCTAAATATATTAGAACTTAATAATAAATTATAATCTTTTACCATAGAAATTAAATTTTATAAAATTATTATTTTTAACGTTTTGACTAAATTTTATCTAAATAAATACTATTTTGATAAATGAATATTAATTTAATATTAATATTAATATTTAATTTTCTTTGAAAAAAAGATTTGGGCCGTGCCAGTGTTAGTTGGGACGTGAGATGTCAGGGTACAACAGGGTGTTCCTTATTGTTTGGTTCTTATAGTTTGGGTGATCTACGTAGTTCCCAAATAGAAACATCATTCATCAAATGTGCACATGTTTTTACTTGTTCACGTTATAATTTTTTTATATATTGTATTATACGCCTTTGAATCTGTAATTTTGACTTATGGTACTTAGCTGTATATATAGTAAAAAGCTTATACGTGGTTTGATTAAAAATATTTTAAGTACATCAAAAGAAAAAATTGCAGCTATGCCAACTTCATCTATCATGCAAACTTCTTTCGTTTATGGTAGAAAATGCACGTCACTTGCGTCTGACCTTGGCCGTTTTGCGGGAATTATCAAAGTTTACTAATTTTTATGCTTTATTGCCGCTAATTAAATAGATATACCATTCATTAATTTTATACTTCTAGTCATTTGATTAGTTCACCTTCACTTAATGATTTTTTATAAATACTCATTTAATAAGTTCATCTCCACTTAAGACAAAATTTAAAAGAGATGAAAATTTTATGACATATTGCTTGAAATAAACCCTATGATACAATAAACTATCTCTGAAATCTACTTCCAGAGAGTCTTCACACAAACATTCCATAAAAACCTTCTTGTGATTATCTACACATGCAAGAGAATTGAATCATACTCACGTTGAAATTGATACAAAATTTTACCATCATGATCACTCTTAATATTATCCAACTTTGCAACACTATCATCAATAACCTTACACATATTAAACGAAGAAGTCAACTCCTCAAGCAGTAGAGAGGGCCTAAAATGAGGCCATAAAATAAGCAAAGGTCTCTAGGAAGACATGTTGGAGTTTTTGTTGTCATCTACAATAAGAAGGGCGTTCCGTAAGAGGTGAAAGAATATGAAAAAAAGAAACTTCATTATCATTTTATGTGAAAAATGATATGTATATAGGTATATATAATAAGTCAACTTTCCAACCTAGGAATTTTAATTAAAGTAAAATATTATCTACAAAATATACATTTATCTCTAACCGCAACTATCTCTAACTAAGTACACAACAAATAACTAGTTTATAATAATCCGCTCAAGTTGACATATAAAAAACATAAATTCCTAGCTTGCATAATAAAAATTAAAATTTTTATCAAGTAAGAATTTTGGTAAAAATATTCACATCTATTATTTGAAACGGTGAACGTAAATGTGCCATGACAATATTCTCAACATGAAGTTGCTTCCTAACATAATGACAATCAATCTCAATATGTTTAGTTTATTTATAAACACACCATTCACTCCTATAAATATGTATAGTAGACTAACTATGACAATATAACTTTGTTGGCCAAATGTGAACCACCATTAAAGATGCTAATAAGGACTTTAACCAAATCAGCATGCTTTAATAGTTGTCACCATTGCACAATACTCTACCTCTATTTGCTTCTTCATCTTTCACGATATAAGTGATTGTCTAAGTATACAAAAATATATCATCACTAATCATCGTGTGATTGAGCATCTCGCCCCAATCAAAATAACAATAGACATCTAGCCTCAGGTCACCATTAGCATGCAATAAGGTCCCTTGTCTAAGATTACTTTTAAGGTAGTGTATCATTCACATGGTTGCCTCAAAGTGATCCTTTCAAGGTGCTTGTGCAAATTGAGACAATACATGTATTAAATAGGTAATTTATGGTTAGCAATCGTTAAGTAAATTATTCACATAATTTAATTATTGATAAGCTTAAGCATTATCTATCTCTTCACCCTTTGTTACTGCTAATTTTTATCCTCGTTCCATTAGAGAGTTAGTAGATTTCCCCCAAGGAGACTAGTCTCTAATACTATATCTAAAGCATATTACTTTGGCATAAAAATATTTCCTATGGTGATCTTGTTACCATGATGCTTAAGAAACACTTGAGTGCCCCTAAGATTATGTTTAGTTAGACGTAAAGTTTTTAATGAAATAGAATAGAATATGAATGAATGTAATATTAAAAAATGTTATTCAAGAGAGATGAAAGGGTTTATAATGTAATATAGTAAAATGTTGTTTGGAAGAAGGTTTATAATATAATATAGTAAGAAGTTGTTTATCATTTTACATTCTATCTTAAACCCCTAAATTGGAGGTTTCTCGTTTTTACCGTTTAGGATGGAATGAGATATAATATAAAACCCTTCTCTTACATCATATTCCATTTCATTATGTTATAAACCCTCCTTCTAAACAATAGAATAATATTACATTTCATTCCACTAACAAACCTCCAACCAAACATAACCTAAGTGCATTTGTTTAAATAACTTTTAAAGTCTAAACATATTATTGAATCATTGCCCATTACTATAATGTCAGCTATATATACTAACAATCTCATAAAGACTTTATTCGTTATGATGTGTGAATTATGAGTAATCGGTAAGGGACTAAACCAATCTATACCTTTTTAGAGCTATTATTAAGTTCGAGATTCAATTTTGTGATTCCTTGTTGAGTCCATATATTAACTTCCAAAGTCAACAAATCTTATTGCCTCTACTTGTTTTGATATTCGGAGGCACCTTATGTAAAGCTCTTCCTTTAAATAATTGTGTAAGGTGTTATTCTCATTCATGTAGTGTAGCCCTTATTTTTTTGACATTGCTCCTAAGAAAACTCAAACAAATATGAGCTTTAGAAATAGTGTGAAGGTTTTATAAAAATGCAAGCCTTCAATTTTGATGAATCTCTTCACTATAAGTTTAGCTTATACTGATTCACTATTTCATCTATTTTTTTCGTTGTATATATCCATTTGCAATCAACGAGTCTCTTCTCAGGTGGAAGACTTTTCACCATCAAAGTCCTATTGTCTTATAAGGTTGTAATCCCTTTTGAGATGGCGCCATGCTACTATGCATATATAACCACCTTAGAATAATTTCTAGGCTCCACTTTTGATGTTATTGTTATTAAGCATATTCGATGCCTATAAGAAAATTTATTAAATATTATATTATTAGTTAAGGGATAAGGAGCACCTAACCTTTTTGAGGGCCTGAAAATGGGGTCCAATTCTAATATTCTAGAATTTTTCGACTGAATGTTCCAAGTGGACGTCCATCTAGACTAATCTACTGCTTGACTAAACCTAGGCGCTCTTCTAATATGATATGGCGATTAGCATTATGACTTGGTTTTATGTTCTGATCTAAACAAGCCATGTACACAATATAATTATCTAGATGTACTGGTCTCTTGGTTGTTCTTCTTTGCCTCCTACAATCTTCTTTCACATAATTCTCTTAAACAATTTGTCTATATCCTTCATCTATACTCCACATTTCCTCCATCAAAGTGCTATTTTTATCTATCTCAAGATTAAGGTTCAACATATTATACTCAGGCATTTAAACCTTATCAAATAAATGCCCCTAAATAATGAGTATATCTCTTTTTGTTGTCTAAGATATCTAATATACTATGTAAAATGAAATACATCTTCATGGAACAAAATGCTCATAAAAAAAACGAAAATTTTCTTCTCAAGGTCATACAATTTTAAACCGTTCTTCCTATAAAGGTAGCCAATAAAAAATTGAAAGACATGTTTAACTATAAACATGTCTTTCTATCTAGGATTATTGTGAATATAACAAAGACACCCAAAAATCTTAACACATATATATGGTATCTTGATATAGAATAAGATCTCATGTGATGATTTTCTATGAAGTTTGATAGTAGGATTCATATTAATTAAGTAAGCCACTATCAAAACACATTGTCCCTAAATCTTGATCCATAAACAAAGTTGAAAATGAAGTACCTAGCCACCTTTAAGATGTGTCTATATTTTTTTCCACTCCCATTCTGCTATGGTGTGTCAACATAACTAGTCTTATGAATTATCACATTATCCTTATAAAATTTTAGACTAAAACTCTAACTCGTTATCCCAAGGAATTCATTTTGTAGTTTTTTTATAAATTAAGTTCTAAACTTCATTAGAAAATTCTATTGGACATCTATTGACCTCACTTTTTTCTTAGAAAAACTCAAAATGCACGACTATAATCATCAAATTATAAAAAAAATGAGAATTATAAGAGAAGTTACTTAATAAGGGCCCTACAAATTATAATGTATCAAGTCAAAGTAATTTAATTCTTTATTGTTAATAACAAGAAAAGAAAAGTGTGTATATTGCAATCAATAACAGGCATCACAAGCCTCTTTATTTTATGAATTAGTAGTACAAATTCCTGGGATAAGATGTTAGACTCTGACTTGATTGGTGCTCCATTTGTTAATGCCACACTATATAGGATTCTACCATGTCTTCCTTCACTATCTCGCGTGATTCTGTAGTTTGTAGTAGTATAACTCACCTATTCTAATCAAGTTCCCCGAGATATGGTCTTGCATCACACAAAGCTTATTGGCAAATGTTAATTGATAATTTAACTCATTTATATGTTGAAATATAGATATCAAATTACAAGTTAAGTGAGGAAAATATAAACATATGATTTAAGACCATTGTATGAGTTAAAATGACTTTACCAATATTTTTTGTCTTCATTCTTATCCCATTAAGCAAGATAATAAGTATAGGCACTTCATCATTAATACTGCATAATAGCTCCAACTGTCTCATCATGTCAATAGATGCTCCACTATAATGTATCCAAATTGAGGTTCTATGAATTTTACTAAAAAGTTTCTTGATATTGACATTAGGTCAATCTAAAAGGTTTAACAATCATTGAAATTTTTCTGTTGACAAATCTAGCTCAGTGCTTTGTCTAACTCCATCATTGGTGGTCACTTCTGATGACTGGTTGACATAAATCTCAGTGTTTAACCTTGTCTTGTATTTTAGCTAGAATGGTCTTGACCATGTCTGACACCTAACTTGCGTTGTCTTCGTGTGCCCTTTTATTAATTGGGAGGGAAGCTTACCAATTTATAACAATCAGAAAAATTTCTCTATTAAGTAAACTCAGCATGATAATCAATTATTAATTATCCAACAGATATAAGCAACATAATGATGAGGGATTTTTCACCTTCTTTGACAACTTATCTCTGTCATGTTTTAAAAGTGTATTCATATCTCTTTTCCAAGGATTAAAGTTGCTCTACTACTATGAAAAAATGGAGAAAACTTTATTCTCATTTTATATGGAAAAAGATATTTATATATGTACATCTAGTAAGTAACTTGCTATGTTTAGAAAATATTATAAAGTAAAACACTATCTAATAAATATTCATTTATCTTTAACCATGATTATCTCTAACTAAATATACAATAAATACTTACTTTTCAAGATATAGCAAAAAGTAGGGATAAGTATTTTAAATCATAGATGAGGGATGAGGTAATGAGGATTAGAATATCGATTATAGGTGTTTGAAGGTTATTGTGATCTATTTTTTACCATAAAATAGATTTTTTTTAAAATTATGTTATTTACATTGCATGTGTCTCACTATTGAATTAAAAAAGTTCTGAAGTGATCTTCTAAAATTTTAAGAATTGACTTAGTAAATATTAAATTGAGAGAATTAAGTGTTCTAAGCACTAAAATTCAAGAACTTAAACTAATTTTCTTAGATAATATTTATTTGACCATTTTTCAAGATTTATTATAATTCATCTCGCATTATTTTTATTGTTTTTGAATTTACTACTTATTTTCACTTTGATTAGTTCACCACTTTCACCTCCTTTAACTTAAGAATAAAATTAGAAAGAACTAAAAATTTTATCTATCACACAAACTAGTTTTTTTGTCTCACGTTGATTTTAGTTTACTCTTTGTAAGAATTTCTGGTCAATCATACTTGATTATAGCTCATGTTTGTGTGTTCAGTATTTGTTAAGACCCCAATTATTAGCATTTTTTCTTAAAAATCATTGGGAACTAACACTAGTAATGATCATCCGCATGACTTTTATTACATTTTGTTAAGAAATAGATAAGGAAAAGAGATAACAATGGGAAGTTTGATGCTACAGATCAAAGATGTTTATTGACTTGAGAGCCAAGCCCTTAAATAGGTTGTATATAAGCAATGACTAGAAACATATTTAGCTAAAATATCTCAACTAAATAACATAGTAGCTGAAAACTAGGAATCACTAAGCTAAAATATCTTAACAATTTATTTATTACTAACATACTGAAAGACTCATGAGTTCGAATGACATTGAAATTCTAACCCTCCCCCGTCATTCGAACCTGGAGACTCCCATTTGAGTGCAGAAATCTTCATCTTTCGACTGTGGCAGACTTTTTGTCAGCAAATCAACAAGTTATTCATAAACAGTATAGTTTTACATTTTTACTTCACCTTTTGGAATCAATTCCCTTATGAAGTGGTGTTTAATTTGAGCATGCTTAGTCCAACTATAGTATACTGGATTCTTTACGAGCATCATGATAGATTTATTGTCATACAGAATTTTAGTTGCATCGTTCTATTCTTCTCCAAGATTACTCAACAATCTCCCCAACCATACTTCTTGACACGGTGAAGCTGTTGCTGCAACATATTCAGCTTCAGTTGATGACAGTGCTACTATTGCTTGTTTCTTGGAGTTCTATGAGATAGCTGCAGAATCGAGAATGAAGCAATTTCCTAACCTGTTTTATTTGTCTTCTAATTATCCAACCCATTTATTATTGTTGTATCCTTTGAGCATAAAGTCTTGTACCTTACGAAACCAAATTCCAAACTTTTGTGGCTGCAAATTATCACAATACTCTCTTGGCAGCTCCAAAATGATGATGGCTTGATTGATGCATGAACTTGGAAAGTAGTCCGACTGAAAAACTTATATCAAGACGAGAATGTGTTAAATATGTAAGCCTTCCAATCAAGCTTCTATACAAGCTTCCATTTGCCATTCCTATATCATCCTTTTGCTACAATTTTTCATTTATGTTCATGCTTGTTATGGTAATTTTTCACCCACACCATGTTATACTTCTCCAAAGTGTCTTCAAACATATTTTCTTTACGTCATAAATATTCCAGCTTCTAATAGAACAATTTCCAAACCCAAAAAACTCTCCATGATCAGTCATCTCAAACATATTCTTTATAGACTCACGAAACTTAGAAATAAAAACTGTCGAGGAACCAATGTAAATCATATCATCAATAAACTTATTAAGATAAGTTCAGTTATACCTTGCCTTTTTAAGGACAAGGTTGGTTCGTCTTTACTTCTTTCGAACCTATTATTTTTGAAAAACACGTCTATCTTGCTAAATCAAGCTCAAGGAGCTTTTTTAGCCCATAGAGGGCTTTCTTCAACCGAATTACCTTATATTCCTTGTCTAAGCTCTCAAAACTAGGAGGTTGGCAAACATATACTTCTGCCTGTAAATCACCATTTAGAAATGTTGACTTAATGTTAAATTAGAACAATTTCCATCGTTTTTGAGCTCCAAATGCCAAGATCATTTGAATTGTTTCAAACTGAGTGATCAGAAAAAATGTCTCCTCGTAATATATATCGTGTTATTGAACATAGCCTTGAACCACTAGCTTCACCTTATGTTTTTGTATACTACCATCTGCTAGAAACTTAATCTTAAATATCCACTTTAAAACAATTGCATTTTTACCTTCGAACAAGTTGGTCAATTTCCATGTCTAATTTTTTTAATAACCTGTAGTTCTTCTTCCATTGCAATATGTTATTCCTTCTTTTCCATTGTTTCTTCCACTTCTCCAGCAAATAGAACCAATGACGGTCCTTCAATTTCGAATTGTCATCGAGGAATTCTAGCACGTTTACTTCTATGTGCCTAATCTGGCTTCATTAGAATTGATTCATCGGAAGAAGACTATTCAAATGAAGAAGTCAAACTTGATGATGGACTTGTTCTTGCAGATGTTGAGTTTTGCGAGCTATCAAATGTACAGGTTGTTGTATCTCTTGTCTTTACATCTTCTTCTTCCAACTCAACTAAAGAACTTGTTTGATTTGACATTTCCTGCCATTTCTAGCAATTCAATTCATTAATATTCCTGTTCATAATAATTTCCTTACTTTCTAGATTATAAAGCCAATAAGCTTTTGAATGAGCATAGTAACCAACAAAGATGTATTTCTTTTATTTCTCTTCAACTTATGCTTGTGACTTATGAGTAAGGCACAACAAATAAAACCAAATATATGGAAGTGGCTTAATAAAGGTTTGTTACCATACCAAGTTTCATACAGAGTCTGATCTTAGACTTCCTTTGTGAGAGAAATATTTAAAAGATACACTATAGTAGTTACTCCTTTTGCCCATGAAGAATTAGACAGCCCCTTTGCCTTCATCATGGATAGAAACATCTCCACAATAGAATGATTTTTTTGCTCTACTACACTATTTTTTTCAGGCATATATGGAACGATAAGCTCTCTCTTGATGTTATGTTCATCACAGAAATCAATGAACACTTTTGAGAGGAACTCACTTCCACGGTCTATTTTCATAGTCTTTTTGTTTTCTCTACCTTGTTTCTCTACCATTTCTTTGAATTTTTTGAAGTGTTCGAAAGTCTTTAACTTGAATTCTAAGAAATAAACCCAACTCATCCTGCTGTAACAATAAACAACAAGAAATACTTATTTCCTCCCAATAATTAGATCCTTATTGGTCCATAAATATTAGCATGAATCAGCTCCAAGATTTACATAGCTTGTATGGATTTCTTTGTTGGGAACATCTTCTTGGTTTGCTTTCCAAGAACATATGCCTCATGTAGTTTCTCCAATTACGTAATATTAGGCAAATCTCTAACCATTTCTTTAGTTTTCAACAATTGAAGGCCTTTGATGTTGAGATGACCGTGCTTGAGGTTCCAGAGCTCACTATCTTCAATAGTTTTGCTTACCAAAGTTGCTTATGTGTGTTATGCGAAGTTGAGAAAGAACATCCTATTTGGAGATGTGAGAGAAAATGCAAGAATTTCACCTGTAGCTTTCTTCTTCACTACACATTTGTTATCATAAAAAAACATTGAATATCCAGATTCAACTACTTGACCCATACTTATTAAGTTATGAGCCAAACATAGAGCAAAATATGTATCCTTTATAAGTATTGTGGGGTTACCTACAACAACTATCGTCGTTCCTTTTCCTTTGATCTGTAGTTCCTTATTTTCTCCAAGTTAAACTAGTGATTTATGTGATTCATTAGTTAAACTAGTGATTTATGTGATTCATTGATATCTTTGAATTTTGATTTGTCCCCTGTCATATGATGTGAACAACCATTATCAATGTACTAGATCTCTTTGCTTGATTCCTTATTATTAGAGGAAGTCATAAACAAATAGTCATTTTGATCGTCATCTTCTTCTATAAACTTGGTCTCCTCAGGTTTCAACCAACATATTTTGTCAATACGTCCATATTTGTTATAGTAAAAATAATGGAGAGAGCTAGTGTACCCTTGACCTTTGCCACGAAAGTTTCCTCTTCCTTTTCCTCTCATGCACTGGTTACAGGATTCAGGCTCCCCCTTTGTTTGAAATGCCTTCTCTTCTTTACCAGAGGACCTGTTAATTCTCACTTCATGGGCTTATAAAAACCCCTTTAGTTCATTAAACAAAAAAATTGACAGATCTTTAAACCTCAAAAATAGCAACCATGTGATCAAACTTTGGGGTTAAGACTTCATAACACTTTAGCAACAACAGTTTCATTGCTAATTTTGTCTACAAAGGAATGCATTTGACTTACAACAGTAGAGACTCTTTCCAAATATTCTTGAACTAATTCTTTGTTCTTCATGCAAAAAGTTTCAAAATCATGCCCAAATGACTGAAGTTTCATAATAATTACCTTATTAGATCCTTGATACTCAGTTTTAAGGTTTGACCATTCCTATTTTATGATTGTAGCTACAACAATTCGTGAGAAAATGACCATATATACCACCTTCTGGATGAAAAATAGAGCTTTTGCATAACCAGATTCGACATAATCCCAAAGATCATGAGATTGAAAAAGAGTTTTCATCTTGATACTCCGAAATTCATACAAATCTCCTTTAAAGATCAGTATCTACAGTTGAGATACACGTAGAGAATTTGAAGTTGCTGCCAGTTTTTCAAAGGATAGCAAACACCCAGTTTTTGAAGGAAATTGACTCTAATACCACTTTTATTAGGAAATAGACAAGTAAAAGAGATAACAACAAGAAGTTTGATGCTAAGGATCAAAGATGTTTATTAACATGAGAGCGAAGCCTTTAAATAGGTGGTGCATAAGCAACGATTAGAAACAGATTTAGCTAAAATATCTCAACTGATCAACATAGTAACACGAAACTAGAAACCACGAAGCTAAAATATATCAACAATTTATTTTTTACTAACAGGTTGAAAGACTCAAGAGTTCAAATGACACTAAACTTCTAACACATTTCCTTATGTATTTTAAAGTTTCCTAAGTTTCACATAATATATTGCTATGTTATAAACAGAGTTTTGAATACCATTTCGTACCGGTCAAAAAACGGAACGGTATTGATATCTTCGGTACTGGGTATAAATACAAGTCAATGCCGGTCTGTTTTGCATGGTACCAAAAATTTAAAAAATATAGGGACTTTTTTGTAAACTTTTCATTTTTTTAAAATTAGTCTCTCGCCCTCTCTCTCCCCCTCCCCCTTTCTTTTTTTCAAAGTTTTTATAATTAATTATTTATTTAAACTTTTATTGTGATTTTTAGTTTTAAATTTAAAATAAAATAAATATTTTTAATAATAATAATTATTATACATTAAATTAAAATTAAAATTAAATTTTTATTTTATTTTATTTTATTTAAATTTATTTTAATCTTTTATATAATATTTATTAATAAAGTATTAATAAAATTTTTAATTTGTTAAAATAAATAATTTAAAAATTATTATTTATAAACTAATATTTATTTATATGTTTTTAATTATTAAATAAAATTTTATTTGAAATTTATATATTTTAAAAATATTTTTAAATTTAATTATATTTACTAATAATTATTAAATTAATTTTATAAATTAAATTAAGATATTTATAATTTTAATAATAGTTAATTTTAATTAAACATTTGTTTAATATATTTAATTGATAGTAAATTAAATAATATATTTTTGTTTCATATTTCAATTCTACTTTGTTATTTTCTTATATCACGAACTCTTGTTATAAATTGTAATAATTTGAGAGTTAAAGATATTTATTGTTCTTTTTATTGAATGTTTTGACATAATAATTATTTATTATATAATAAAAACTAAAATTGTAATATTTTAAATACTTTGTATTGTTTTTAATTTTATATTTATATGATGATGACTGCCTTTTTTCATAAAAGTTGTGGTTATTTTATATGTGAAATATCTGAAAATTATTTTTATTTTATATTAATTGTGATTATTATTTATTATTATGATTTTTAGAGAAAGAGTTAAAAATATACATTACAACTGTACAATATAACAATGGACTATTTTTCAATTTTAAAAAAATCAGAGACTATTTTATAAATTTAAAAAATTACCCGAAACGGTACCCGATATTGACTGATACTGGTGTAGTATCATACTAAAACTGAATCTAGTACTAAGTTCAGTACGATATTCGTAACATTGGTTATAAATGTTTTATTATGCAATAATTATGATTAATGGATATTGAACTATAAATCGATAGAATGCAATTAACTTTTAATATTGAACAAAATTTTAATGGATAATAAGTATAATTTGAATTACAATGTTTCCATGTATGTCAATTCTTTATAAAAGGTTTATAATAATTTATAAGAATTGTGAAATATTCAAACAGTGTTTAGGATATGGAATAAACAAGAGGAGAAATAAAATGAGAGATAAGGAATAGTGTAGGAACTTTACTAAAATCTCGTAGGTCTAATTTGCAGAGTGTTGTTTCTCTTTGGAAGACTATTGCAAGTATAAAAAATTACAAACAAAAGATGGTTCGGAATTACATGAATGAAGCTACAATAATTGTTTTATAGTTTGATTTTATTTTTAAATTTTTATAATTTTATATTTTTAAAAAGAAATTGCATTTTTTTGTGATAATAATTTTGTACCTTAAGCCGTTAAAATTTTTAATTGAACTGACAGGTGATGTATAATTAAAATATATCAATTATGAAAATAATAAATGAATTGGGATACGTGTTTTCCGTTTACATTGATTATTTAAAATTCTTACACAGCACCGAGACGAAAAGTTTCAATTCAATAGTACTTCATTATCCACCGGCGTTCCCTCTTATCCCCTCAGTACCCCTACGTACTGATGGCTTCCGCTTAACCCAAGATATTTAACTACATCTTAAGACACAAAATGTTTTTTCAAAGATTCCGCCATTAATGTACGGACGGAAGCTCCACCCCGTTTTGTTCGTTGTTACTGTTTTCTCTTTATCTGTCTATCCTAGGGTTTCTCCGAAAACTATCTAGTAGCAAGTGCATTTCCTTAGCTCTGTGTCCTATTTCTAGTTAATTTCTAATTCACTCTTCAAAAGATCTATCTATTTGAAAGGTGTGAATAATATCTTTTAACAAAAAGCTTCCCAGGTGATGCTTCTCTCTCACCATCTACATAGGGTTCGTGAATATCGTTCTTTTTCTTTAATGGGCTTTTGTCCAAAGACTAATCTTGAGTTTTCTTGGCCAATAAAGATTAATTGTTCTTGATTTGTGAATTTTTCCCCTTCCTCTTCGCAGAATAATAAGATGTAAAAAATATGTTTTATGGGTTCTTTCTTGTTAGCATCAGAAACTTTTGGGTAAGTAAACCGTAAATTTCTTCCGAGTTATTTTGAGATCTGAAGTGCTCTGGATCTGGATAACCTTTCTTGGTCCTCGAAATTTCCCTCCCTTAATTGGACAGCAGAGATCTATTGGTTGCTGCTACAAAGCCAAGAAAAATTTGACATCTCAAATCTGCCGCTGTATTATCGTACTGTTACTTTTAGGGTTTTTATATGCTTTCTTATTTGCCTAGAATCCCTAACTAGCGACGGCTCCTCTCTTTATTGTTTTCACGAGAGACAGACGACTTCTTTCTGCTTGATGTGGTTATCAATCGCTTTGAATCTCTGGGTTCACAGCCTATCAGAAACCTCTGCTTCGTGCCTGTCCTGTGTGAGACTCAGTAGGTAAGAACGAAAAAGAAGATGGCTCTTAATAGCTCTGTACTATTCTATTTGGGTCAATGAGGAGATGAGGACTTTAGACGGAGAGAAAGAGAGTGAGACTCTAAACCTTCGCTTAAAAGCTTGGAGACCGACGAATTACTGTGTAGGGACTAGGGAGCCCTAATGTTTTCTGTGGGAGATTCAAGGTAGGTAGGTGTAGATATCTCGTGAAAAACAAACAGAAGAAAAGAATGATATCTTCATTGTTTTGTATTACTCTATTTAGATCAGACAGGACTGTGGGGAGAGATTGAGAGACAGATTCGAATTGTAGAGCTACTGTCCGGATCTGGACCCTAATTTAGAAGCCTGAATTATCGTGATTTACTGTTCATGAAGGATTCCTCCATCCATTCTCACTATTCATTTCAAAGGTGTTTTAGTTTCTTCTCACTACTTGAATGCATTTATGGCTATGAAACCTTCAATTGCACATTTATATTCTTCTTCTGTTGAATAGGGGTTTCGTCATTAGTTGTCCCGATTCTATGAATGATCCATTGCTTTGACCAATATGTGACCAATACTTGAATTGCTTGATGGATTGTGTGGTAAACCACCCTCACCTGGCTCTTTTTCTAAATCTTTCATGCGACATTCCACTGGCTAGCAAGCTAGCCGTGACCCTGTCACGGTGCGGCTACAGTTGTCCTTTTATGAATGACAATATGGACTTAGCCATTAGATAAGTATTACTGCCAGATATATGGTTTTGCATGACATAGTAAAAATCCTAAAATTAGTGGTTATGTTTGTGAACATGGCAATTAGGGCTGTATGTATTTCTCTTGGACGGAATTTAATGTGCCAACCAATAGAGTATTATATTGTGATAATGAGTTACTGCAAATGATGCCATAATTCTAATTATTATAAATTTTGATATTTTTTAATTATTATAATAAAATAGACTGTAATCATAATATCATAGTTATTATCTGTAATTTAAAACACTGCTCTTCAATAGTTATAATAACATATTTTTATCATTCAACTTTTATAGCCAAGAGTGCTTTTCTCGGCTTGTTTTTCTTTTAGTGGAGCATGACATAGTAGTTATGGAGTCTTTTGTAATCAGGTAACTAGTCAAGGTTAAAGTAGGTGAACATATAGTCATTGGGTTCATCCCAGTTTTCAGGAATTGAAACAGCAGTGTCAGCAATAGAAAATGGATCATGACAAGGATTAAAGAGTAGCCTCTCCCCTTTTCTAAGTTAACAGTACAAAACTTGTCCATAATTAGATTTGACCCATTTTTTCTGTAACATCTATCTACAACTTGACAACAGACACTAAAGGGACAATTTCATATGAGGATTATTCTTTTGGAAACACTAACACTGAGAATAAATAAATAAATCTGTATATATTCAGTACTACTTGGTCCTTCCCGTTCAATGAAAGAAAGCTAAAAGCCTTTTTTTAAGCTGAAGTTGACATCTTGATGAAACCCATCAGTTACAAACCATTAGTTATGAGAAATTTGGAGGGAAGAGTTGGACATAATGCTTATTCTGAACTTTCATTATTCTTTAAATCCTATAAAAAAGGGAGCTATAAATTATACATTCAAAACTATGATCTTGTTTTGACAAGAATGATTATTCGAAAATAAAAGTTAGAGATTCATGACGCTAAGAGTTAAGAGTGACATGAACGATTCAAAGTTAATTTTTATTTTTTCAAAATGATGATTTGAAGACAATATCCAAATTTTATGACCCTACAAATCATGATTAAAGTCAGTTGTTCAAAGTTAGTGGTTCCATATATTTATTAAGTGAAATATACACTTAACCAAGTTCAATTAGTTATTTATTTATGAAATATTTAGTTAAAGTTATCCTTTATTTTTGTTTTTTATGTCTACTTTAGTTAATTAACTCATAAGATAAATTTTATATAGAATAATTATATCTAATTATATTAAGATCATAATCATAATATTAATATTACTTTATTATATTATTTCTAAATTATTTTAGACGTTATTATATTAATATTAGACGTTAATAGAGTGAAAAAATAATGTCCACTATATTTCTTTCTTCTAAGAAAATTATCATTGATTAAATTACAGATATAATTAAACATATGTACTTATTAAAAAATAAGTTCATTGAACCAAAATGACGTTAAGAAAATTCTATATAAAACATTATTGGAAACAACTTTCCTACTAGTTCAAGATAAGATTGTGTATTATTATACTTTCTTATATTCCACATGTCAATAGAAATGCTACATGATTGTTGTTGTTGTATATAAAACATTACATGTATGTTTATGAAAAATTTTAATGTGATGATTGTATGAGTTATTCTTGGACTTAAAATTAATATATTTTGATACTATTTATACCTTATCATAATTATAAGTAACTAAATTGGTAGTCATTAATTTGAGATTATTAATATGAGATTTAGCACTCTAAAGTAATTAAGAAGAATATTCTGTTATTCTTAATTAGTATTATTTTAAGAAATATTTAACTAAGATAAAATGAAAATTTGAATATAATTTTTAAATATCATTAAACGATCTGTTAGCAATGCTAAAGAATTAAAATAATGGTACTCAAATATAGTAGATACTAAATTCATACTTTATATTTAACCGAACATTATATGTAAAAATAATTTAATTTTATAAAAAATTATGCAAAAAAATTAGTTAAAAATACTTTAACATTTTTTATGTTTAAGTGATTATGGTTCATTAACAGACATTGCTATTGATTTATAACATAAATTATTTAATTAAACAATAAAAAATAAATTAAAAGAACTACTATACCTATTTTTAAACAAGATTTATATTATAATTTTTTTATTGTCAACATATTTAAGAATTAAATGAGTTACATACAAAAAAATAATTAAAGTGATAAAAGATGATTAAATTATATTAAATTTATTAAGAAATTTGAGAAACATTAAAATCAAATATGACAATTTTGGCTACTAGGTACCAATATTAGATATTATAATTATTTATTAATACTTAATTTACTTTATAAATATATATTGGTTAAATTACTAAAACGATCTAAACCTTATTACAAATACGCGTATGCTTTCTGAAAACTAGCACTTTTGGCATACCCCTCTACATCATTTTGCAAACTTAACTCAACTTATTCATATGGATATTACCAAAGGTTAAGACATGTGTGCAATTTTAATGACTTTTAATAATCTATTTTGAAAATTAGTCTTACAAAAGAGATGCTGAAAAGGCTAATAGAACTTTATAATAAAGTATAATTTTCTATCCATGCTTTTTATTAATTATAAAATTAAAATAATCTAAAATTTTGAGAAATTATAAAATTTTTATTTTCTTTCCCCATGTGATGAGATTGTCTCAACATTTTACTTTTGAAGACTCTATTGTTGGAAGAAATGGGTCGGAGAAATAAGTATGAGAAGCTTAGGAGGAATAAAATGTCAAGGAATACGTGTGAAGTTCAGGAGAGCTAAACGAAGCATTTTTGCCAGGTCCTTACACACTTACTTCTCTTATATCTTTGTTCTTTTTAATTAACATGATATTAATTATATTAGTTAACTTTAATTCATGACTTTTTGGATAAATTGGTTTGAATATATATATATATATATATGTGTGTGTGTGTGTGTGTGTGTGTGTGTGTGTGTGTGTAAATTTATGTAAGTATACTATATAAAATTACACACATATATAATCAATTATCTCATTTTTACTACATAAATTGTTTTTGATAGTAATTAATTTAAAACTGATTTCTAAAACACTAAACACCACGTTTAATTTTAAGATTCAAACATTTTAAATTTCTAATCTTTTACTAATTTTGAAGTTTTCAAAATTTAACATTTTAAAACTTACTCTTCAATTCTATTTTAGATTACCTAATTAAATTTATATTATTTTCTGTTATAAAAAAAGTCTTAATTTTGTAAGAAGTGAGTTATGTTAATTTTTTGTTGTAGTATAAATAAGTCCATAGTTTACACAGAATCTATCCAAGGAAATGGGAACTAGGGTATCTTCAAAAGGGAATATAAATTAAGGTTAATTTCTGCAGTATATACAAGTTGCCATTATTGGTAAAACTCCTAAATTAGATGAGTATATGTCTATTTACAGTATGACGAATCTTGAAACATATTTTGTTTTTCTAGGCAAAATCTTGACTCGGATCGCTGGTGAAAAATTGTGTGACTTGTTCCGAGATTGCTTAAAGTGCGTAGCCATGTTATAACCAGTGCAGAAATAAAAGGAGAAGATCTTTTAAAACTTTCGGAGTCCCAAATGAAACCCATTATTGCTTCAATTGACATTTTCCTCTAGGCCAATTGTTCATATAACAAAAAGGAAAGCTATTCAAGTCAAGCAATTGTAACTCTAGACTGGAATTGATGAAAAATGAACAAGAGAAGAGAATCTTAGGAATAAAGGTTAACCGTAAAAATTATATGGCATATTGATCATTGATCAGTTGGTACAGAAGGGTGTAAGAACTAGAAAAGTCTGTCATATTCAAGAAATCTAACCGTTCTAGGTGACTAGCAGCGGATCTATTCAGCTCTAACGTGACACCATGATAGAAGATTTAGAAACGCACACAATACTGACTTGATGGACAGAAAATTGAACAATCATTGACGAAGCAATTTAGAAGAAATCTGCTTAATTAAAATGAAAAGACACCATGTTGATATTACAATCCAACACCAGAGTAGACCATACATGATCTTCAAAACTCTGCTTACCTGATCCAACGTCAAGAATGACATGAGTCCATTAATATCAGCATTCAGCAGAGACTTTTACCGTTATAAAGTTCCCAGGGTGACTGAAAATCAGTGAATTGATTCTGCAACCAAAAATGTGATAAAGGGTTGCTTAGATATTGAGGAAATAATTTAATCTAGGACATTTCCTGTTTGTATGGTTTATGCATTTTGATTTGTAGTAGTACCTAAGATGAAGTATATACTATTTAACTTCTCAAACATCACCAAAATTTTGGTTTGGAACATAAGTAATTACCTCTTGAGAAATTCCGCAGTTTGGGAGATGACTGAAAAGTGATGAGGGGCTCCACTTACTCATAACCATCAAGGATTCATCAATCATATTGCTTCCCTCTATCGTTGTACGGAAGGGGTTTTGCTCTTGTGAGCTCCTAAGCAGTTCAACCAGCTGATCTGTAGAAGGGTTCATTAAGTGACCATGAGTGGCTGATTCCTCCCCGGTTTCAAAGGGATTCAAACAACTTAATTGGTTCAATTCTGCGTCAGTTGCTTGCTGATGATGATAATGAATCATTGATTCATGCAAACTTTTTCGAATCTTCATCTTTTCTTTTGTTCTTTCTCTTGCCCTTTCTCTTGCTTTGTCTCTTAACTCCCTTGGAAGATAGTGAACTCCTCTTTTACACGATGGCCTGGCCTTCTTCTCCTTGTTAAAGATACGTGGAGTTGGTTTGCCTTTGGAAATATTGGTTCTTTTAAAGAAGGTTTCATCAATACCTGACACAACTTCACACTCGGAAGTAGATGATGCACTCTCGATCGCAACTGTACTGCAGCTGTAGTTCATAATCCCACTATATAGTTTCTTGATTTCAGCTCCTGCCTGTATTAGTAACCACTCAATAGTTTTGCTAGGTTTGTCGAAGTTGAGCCTCTCTTGCAGATCAAAAAAATTAGGAGCAACTTTAAGGGACAGTCTTATTCTCCTATCTCTTGGTCCGTGACGAGTCTCTATCTTGCTGTGACGATCTGGCTTGGAGGATCTCTTTCTTGGAATCTGTTCAGCACTTTGGTGAGGTTTCTTGCTGCAGATTTTGTCTAACTCACCAACGTCGACACTTTTGTTAGAATCCACCATGCTATCGATGGTATCATGGACTGCAGGATCAGTAGCTTGCAAGGGCTGAAGTAAAAGTTCATCGCCTTGTTGGATAAAAAGGTCATGGTCTCCTAATTCAAAATCATCATGAACATTGAAATGAGAGGAGAAGTGGAAGAAAGACGAGAGAAAATCTTCTTGCTTGGAATTGGCAATAATCTCATTGGAAAAGGGTCTGTTGTAAGCTAGTTGGTCGCTGGAAGAGATTGGGTTGTTTCCATTGTTGCTGGAGGGAATCATTTTAGATATGTATTTGCACTGGACATATAACCTAGGTAGGTCAGCAGAATAACTAATTAGTGGATAAATTCAATATTGTATTTCTATCTCTCTCTCCAGGGAATTAAAAGCCTAGGAATTTCATCTTCTTCAAATCAACATCTCTGCAAGCAAAGGAAACCAGTAGGTAGTTAGTGGGAAAGACAGACATTCGTTGATGCTTTGTTAACCCCAACTCAGAAGCAGTGGCTGAGATATATCTCTTGGTACATACTGATCATAACTGCATTTTCGTGTTTGTATATACACATTGTTGAGTTTGTATAGCAAAGCTGTGTGGTCTGAATTAAGTGAGAGAGACGGAGGACTTCCATTTACCTTTGGCCAACCAAGGGTTGAGCTTGAGACAGGCAGCATAGAAAGTTTATCATACGTTGATGATGTGCTGTGGTTGTGGAGCTGGGAGAGAGAGAGAGAAAGAGCTTGGATGCTAGGAGGGGATTTGAGTAATAATTGATTCAGGTAGCCAATGGGTGGAATTTATTGGTTAAAATGAGCCATCTTTTTTCATTTTCTTTTCTTGCCTTGAGAGGAAAAGTTGGGTATTAGGACTTGGAAAAGTATAAAGAGAAGCGCATTTGTTGAAGTGAGTGAATAGGAAATACAAACAAGTAGATGTCAGTTGAGTTCACTTGAGTAAGTGACATATTGACAGAGAACTCAACAAAGGAGCTGCATGTTTGAACTTTGAATAGACGAGGCAGTGGGTTTTGTGGGTTAAGGTTGCTACATCACAGGCTGTGACTTGTTATGTGAAAATTCAAGCTATAATTCATGTTTTGTAATGTAAGATCCACGTGCCTTTGTCTAAGCGTAGAAAGGAAGGACAATTATTTCACTCAAAGGGCATGAGAACCAATGCTCCTTTGACTCTTTGTCTAGGCGTCGCTTTCACTAAAAGAGAAACCTCATCTCATCCCTCTCTTTATCTTTCGTTCTCAAGTCTATAATGTCATGATTGTCCATGTTATTGTTGTTCTTGTTGGGCTCTATCCAAGCCATGCGTGCTTATCGGTAAAAAAGCTGCCCTTCTAACTCTCACCATCACAGACACAAGACAAACACAAAAAAAAGTTGCCAAAGAATGGTTGCTTGGTGCTTATACTATCCAATCAATGGAATGCTATCCACAAGAACCTCTCTGAAAACCCTAGCCAATCACCTCTTGCCATAACTACAGAACCCAGCCCCCCTAAATATGTCGTCATATTTGGAAATGGCAGTACTACTAGTATTCCACACTTGAGAAAGCTATCCTTCTCTCTGTGGTCTACCATTTACTTCCGCCCTCGTGATATTTCCTTTCCATTTTTACATGCCGCTTTCTCCACTATTTGTACAAACCTCTCTTTATCTCTCTATCTCTCATTTCTAGCTGAGCACCACTTCCTTAGACTGGCATTGGCATAATTAAGAGGACGGACCGAGGACCACATGATGTGGCGAGCTGTGATTGTTCTGAAGTTGCTTTCAAGAAGGTGATAACTACGAACGAGAGGTGATGAATTGTACCATTTTTGAAGTGGGTGATAATGAGAGCATTAAACCCTAAAAAGTCTTGGTCTTAGTGCTTTCTTATATCCTTAGTTTTGAGTTCCTGATTCTTGAAGATTTCATTACCATTTGAACTCATAAAAAGCATCTCTTCGTTAATGGACTTGGTCAATCCTGCGATATATACTGTGTTTAACTCTAATCCGAGGTTCCCCAGCTTCTTCCAGACCAACCTATCGTTGTCATAATCAAGTGTGCAGTTATAAATTATACAGAAGAGATACTAAATATTGGCGTAGGAATTGATTGTTAGGAATTTAGACGTTTAAAACTCACACCCAAGGATATTTTATAGTCAAAAAAGTAACAGAAAATAGAGAAATAATAACAATACAAGAAATTTATGTGGAAACTCCCAAACCGGAGAAAAACTACGGGCACCGAGAAGAAAATCTACTATGTAAAAAATCCTTACAATCACATAATTTTTCCTCTCACCCAATCCCCAATACACTAATGCACCCACAAAGAAATACTCAAAACAAATCTTCCAACTCTCACCTCAAAAGAGGAATTTAACTAGAGTCAAATATGTCATACAAATCTTTGACTTTGAATTGTTACTCTAACTAAAGAGGTAGCACCCTCTTTATATAGTCAAGAGTCTTGTCCCAATTGCTTTTCCCAACCAATATAGGACAAACAAAGGAGCCAAACTCAACAATCTCCACCTTGACGACTTTGGCTAATCTCACAACCACACTCCACCTCAATGAAGATCCCCTGAAAATAACATAACTCTCAATGTAGAGAATTATCATGCTTCATAGCATCATGCTCCACCATAAAAGCATACCCACTCAGAATAAACTAATTCTAAGCCTTTCACTTTGGCACATGTCGAAAATAACCTTGCTAAAAAAAATTATGATGAAACTCCCATGTTTGGCTTTCCTGAAAGTTCATCAGCTATCGACATAAATTCCACCACACACTTTGTGGACCTGCTAACAGTAACACATCCTTTATCATGACAACTTTGCGATTAATGACATGCCATGAGGATGTACATGCTCTCTCTTAGAGAGCAAAATCAAAATCATCATCCATGGAGACAATGTTAGCGACATTGTCAGTCTCTCTATTAACTGACCCAGAGCCTCTTGCCGAACCCACTCCACCTCTCGAACAATTTTTCTTCACGTGTCTAAATTGTCCACACATCCAGCATACTATATTTTTCTTTATGGAGTTCTTCTTCTTATATCCAGCTACCACCAGAGCTGAGTCTTCAAAAGGAACATTTCTTCAACCACTCAGCCTTCTCTCTTCTGAAAAGATTTTTCCGGTAACTTCAAAAAGAACTATCTTTTCCTTCCCATGAATCAAAATAGGTTTCAGTGTTCATAGGAAGGTGGAAGAGACTAGACGAGTCTCAAAGCTTGATCCTCATCATCTATATAAATTCCAATTGCCTCCAGTTCAGAGATGATCTCACTGAGAACACTTAAATGATCTGAAATTGTGGTACCTTCCCTCATCCGCAATGTATGAAACTGCTCCTTTAGGTACACTTGATTTGAGACATCCTTTATTTGATACAACTCTTCGAGCTTTTCCTAGAGCTCCTTTGCCATAGATATTCCATGCACATTCGCAAGAACATTCTTGCCTAAACACAGTCGTATCCCACTTACCGCTCTCAAATCTATATCCTCCCAATCTTCATCGCTCATACTAGATTTGTCCGTACTAGCCGTTTTGCCAGTATCACTAATAGTAGTGATGATATCAGGGATTTGTCTGCCTTTCAATGCCTTGTGTAACCCCGAATGAATCAAAACGTCCCTGACTTACACTTGCCACAAGACAAAATTGATTTTCCTGTCGAATTTCTCCACCTCAAACCTGATAGGATTCGAAACCTATTTCCTTACATTTTTTCTGTGCTTTTCTGCCTTGATAAATTTTACCGTACAAATGAACAGTACACCAGGTAAGTTTCCAGGAAAGAGATGTTGGACCTCGAAACTTGTCTTAGAACAATTTGAGCAGTACATGAGAAGTGTGGATAGGTTCATGTTTTGTTTTGGTGATTTTGGTAGTGAGAGAATATAAAATGGGCAGAATTAGGGTGAAAGTGATGAAGAACACGTATATATATATATATATATATATATATATATATGTATGTTCTGTTATTGGTATTCATGATTAATCATAGACTATATTATCTTTATAGATGATATGAAGTTGAAAATGAAGTAGAGAAGAT
>JANZXR010000007.1:16843822-16853835 GCA_027575705.1 Erythroxylum echinodendron
TGGTGAGGTTGAGAGTGATTTTCGTGAGAGAAGAAGAGAAAGATGAAGAGAAAGAAGAAGAAGAAGATGGAGAAATGGAGCATGTGGTGAATGGTAAGTTAAAGACCATGGAATGGTCTTTAATTTAGTAAAAGAATAATAATTGATGAGGTTAGTGACACTTGTCACTTTCTTATTGTCCCTCATTTTTTGATCTATTAGTTCATTTGTCTATATCAACCCAACTTTTCTCTCAATTTTTAATGACATAAGTCATTACATCCCAAAATTAGAAATACAGATTTCCACTACCATTCAGCTCTTCATTCCACTGCTATTTGTCAATTTTCTTACCACTTGGCATTTTTCCTAGTCCAGAAATTACCCCAAAAATTTCCAGAAAATTTCTAAAATTCACTAAAAATTATCAAACCTCATTAACCCTCTCCAATTAAATTTTTTACACAAACAAATCACATTTTTCATAACAATCACATTTATTAACAATATACTGAGAAATGTCATGAATGCATGTACAGTCATTTTTTTATGTGCAAAAATCACTGTTCACGTGTATATGTATATTATATAATGCATGAGCATGAGATGTGTTTTCCTAATTTCTCCGATTGATCTCACGTGTACCAGTTTCTACGGTTCAACCCTACGTATGGAAACGGGATGTTACATAGAAGAAGCAACTAAAGACATATAGAAGCTTGACAAGATGATGACTGGCTAATGCAATGATCATATGGTGTAGGTCAGAGATGTAGGCGATAGAATAATTGAAGAGAATTCGTAACTATCATTGGTAGGAGAATCTTACGGTTACGCTTGGTGTTAGACAATAGAGATTGGCGATGAAAAAAGCAATAGTTGGCTTTGAAAGCGACGACTAGTGAAGAGAAGTACATATTGAGAACATGATTGTTTCATTCTATTATTTAACAATAAAACCAGAGTTTTGTTTATTGTTAGATTTGTTGAGTGACTGAAGACACGTTTAACTAACTATTTTTTATCTTAAAGTAATGGTTCCACTTGACTAAATTTGTATTCTATAGGTGAGTGACTCATGATCATATGAATTTAGAGAAAAAGTTAGGAATATTATATAAGATATGTTTTGACAAGAATTGTCACCTAAAGGGTCCAAAAGTCATATGAGATATGATTGATAATGATGTTACCTACCTAATTTAAGTTTAGTTAGTTTATTGAGTGACTCAACATCAACTAAATTTAAATAGGATCCTAGCCCACTAGAAAGATTAGAGTAGTCTTTCTTAATAGTAGTGAGGGCTATCGTTTCGAATAAAATAGTGAGAGTAACCAAATAAATGGTTAAAGACTTACTCTTATTTGGTTATCATAGAATATAACCAATTACTTACTTTTCTTGCATTTCTATTTTGTTTTGAGCATAAATTATCTTGGTTTAGTATAGTTGATACTAAGAGTTGGTGAACCAAATATCTTAGATATAGGTTAGGTTTGAGAAGAGTTCTCAAATATAGAAAAATATTCCTATTATGCAATATTGATATTAATCCATATTAAGGATTTGTTAAAAATGTTTTAAAGATATGTTAATATCATATACATGATAAAATGTAATAATATTTTGAGTTGACTATTACCTTATAAATTTTAATGATAATATTTAAGATATATATCAATATCATGATAGCATGATGCAAAAGGTTGCATAAAGTAGATATAAAAGTTATAGTAACTTAATAAAATTGTTCCACTCAATTTGTTATACTGAAAGCATAAACATAAACTATAATTTAAGGCATTGGCTTGGATATTATTATTGTTATCATTAGAATAAGAATTATTACATGGATTTCCTTACTTATAAGTGATATAACAGAGATCATATATATTTCTAATTTAAAGCATGATAAGAAATAGATTGTTGATTATAAGTAGTTGATCCAAATTCAATCAAATATTAGTCTATGTTAGATCAGGAGACTTACACTTAATATAACTTGAAATAACACAAAGTTAGATAACCAGGACTATTCTTTTATGCCATATTGGTTAAATCAATATAATGAGAATCATAAAGTTACGTATAAGGATATATGTATCCTTTTGATTACAAAGTATATGGAAATTATAAAACTTGTTAAGTTGAAGAATAATTAAATTAACCTTTAGTTCAAAGATGATGGCGGTATTGAATTGTTAAATTTTATACATATGATGTACTAGATGTAATGACAATTGATAAAAGAATGATACCTGTATTTCATTAAATTTTCTAATGACTTAATATATTATAATCATATGTATTAAATGAAATATTAATTTAAAATTTTAGATTTATTAAAGGTTAATAATCAAATTAACGTTTAGTTAAAAGATGATGGTAGTATTGAATTGTTAAATTTTATACATATGATGTACTGGATGTAATGACAATTGATAAAAGAATGATACCAGTATTTCATTAAATTTACTATTGACTAAATGTGTTATAATCATTTGTATTAAATGAAATATTAATTTAAAATTTTGGAAGTTCAAATTATTTAAATCTAAATAGAAATTAAGTATTAAGAACATTGAAACACTTTGATGAGATCGATGTGGTGAGATATAAAATTTTCAGTTATTTATAAGAAATGAGATTCTTTAATGGGTATCTTTATTACTAAATTTCATAACAGTATGGATTTATGTAAGGAGAAAAACATACTATGAGATATTGTATAATGTAATATTTATTTCTTTTGTAATTATGCCTAGTACTATAATTTACCTTCAGTAGTTCTAATTAAATCAATTATCAAGTTTCATATTAGATATGAAATGGTAAGACTTTGAAAGAGTCAAAGTTAATGACTTTTGGATGTGATGTTTAGTTGAATCATGTATTATCTAATAAATTCGTAAGTAAATAGGATAACAAATGGTTATAAGATATCCAAAAGATTGGATATAATTTTACAGGGTCACTGAACAAAATGTTTATGTTAGTCCCTACCCAAGAGGGGGGTGAATTAGATGTTTATAAAATTTAAGAATTTTTTTAACCAGTGTACTCAATTAATAACAATCAATATAAATATGGATTAAAAATGGCTTAATATAAATTAATTAATCAATTGAATAATAATTTAAAGAAGATAGGGAAACCAAAATTAAAACTGATTTATAGTAGTTTAGTAAATTATCCTTGACTACGTCGACTCCCTAGATTCTTCTTAGAATTCCAATCTAATTCTTCTTTTAAGGCAAATAATATCCATTTTATAGTCTTTCTTGATAAAGAGGAACCAATTTTCTTCTAAAGTGAAGAAGCACCCTAATCCCACTTGAATCACCCCTAAGAATAATAATATGATTATCCAAACAAATCTTATAACTCAAAATAACTCATTTTATCACTTAATAACTCCAAAAAGGCTTGCACAAATATAAAACAATGATATTCAGATGATTAAAAAACACTTATAAATATATGTAAAATACATCCAAATGCTTCCTGATACAAAAAATAATGAGTAAACACCTATTTATAGTGTTTTGGAACCTTTCCTAATTGTTAAAACTAAGAACTAGCCATTAGAATGACTACATATAGTGTATTGGTCAACCAATATGCCTTAAAAGCACCAAATTACTAGTTGTTGAAACATTAGTTGACCAATAGGCATATTGATTGACCAATATAGCACATTGGGTCGAGCAATACATTAACCAATGTTATAACAATCTCACAGTACATCAAATTTAACAACTTAAACCTATATTGGTCGATCACTAACCCATATAGATCACCCAATCACCCTAAAAATCTTGATTTTAATAACTTCAAGTACTCAAACTCAATTTGTTTAATTGAATTATGATTTAAACACTTTCCATAATGTTTCCCAAAGTTTGTTTTAAAATCAAGAGACTTTTTTATTAAAACAAAAAATTTTAATACCTCTTAATAAATGTAAAGGCTTATGCATTAAAGTAAAATGAAATGTTTATACATGATGAGTCTTTTAGAACATCAAATTAACAAAATAATATTATAGTTATTAACACAAAATATAAAAGGACCTTAATTAGCCTTGATCTTCTTTTTTTCTTATTTTGATCTTCCTTTCATCAATGTTAAACTTTAGCTTCTATTTGTCAACTTCATAAACTGTCTTTATGAGTTTAAGACTTTATTTTTTCTTATATTGCATTCAATCAAAACAATAAGCTTATTAGTATTAATTATATTTTTATCATCAAAACATCAATTTGAACCTCCCTTAGTTCAATGGTAACGCATTGTAACTCTATATAAAATAACTAAACTTAAAACAATAGCTAGTTATGAGTTTAGATCAATCTTCCAAATATTAAGTCAAATTACTTTCCTAAGTTATATTTATATGTATAAAGGGGGTTTGATTTGATGCAATTAAGAAAAAAAAGTAAAATTGAACTTATCAAAGAAAATAATATAAAATAGTCAAAAGTGATGAATATGTTAGAATTTGGTTCTTGGATCAATTAAGCCTAAACATAAATAAGCATACGCCATTGCATTATCGTTTTCTCACCTGTCTTAGGACTATTGATCATAAATGAACAACAAGCTCTGTTAACCTTGGTTTTTCCTCAGTTTGCATTTAATAAAAAACAACTTTTTAATTAAACCTAGCTATCGAACAACCTAGAAAAAGCTCTTTAGATTTAATTGGATAGCCACATCACGAATAAGGAAAATAGATCAATCTAAGCAATAACCACACAATAGATTTAATTGGATAGCCGCATCACAAATATGGAAAACAAATCAATCGAAGAAATAACCACATAAGTTCGAGTTATTTAGCCTATGTCATGTTATCTTTATTGATTAAATGTCATTAGCTGCCACAAATGAATCAAAACATAACTTTTACGTATCGTATTCAAAATTCTAGCAATGGGTTTACATAAAAACAGTCCAATAGAGCATTCAGATTTTCTTTCATAATACCCAATTTAATAAGCACAAAATAATGTGAACAATCCTTAAAGAAGGGAAGAACAATGATACACAAATACGATATGTTTAAATGCGTTCAAAATAGCTTCTCTATGTTGATTTCACCTCTGAACCAGAATAGAGAAGCCTAGCCGTCCATGGGTCTTGAAAGAGCAAGTTTTCTGCCCTTCAAGAAGTCCCAAGTTGATTCTCCCCATTTTCCCCTCCATATGTTCTATTTATATGGAAAATTAGGTTTCTGAGCATATACATGGTTTCATACACAACAGTGTATCAAACTGCATAATTAAAAAAATGTGAAACTCATGAAGATACAAGGTCGTATACACAATCTTGTATCCAACTGTGTAAGCCAAAATTTTTCTTCCGAATGCATACATTGTTGTATGAGTATATACATGATCGTGTATCTCTTAGGTCTTATTGAATTGTTCTTCTTTTTGTGATTTCTTGTCCAACCCTCCTTCTTGTTCCACAAGGGTAATTGAGTTTGAACATTAAAATGTTGGTTTAAGGCATCTACTTTTACCCCATTTAAGTTCTTGTGCTTCAAACTTGTACCTAATACTAAATATGACCCAAAATGAGTATCTTAAGCATTTCATAACAATCATCACTAAGTGTTAAGAAGTGAATGTATTAATAACTAAACACATATCAAATTCCCCCACACTTAGCTTTTGACCATCCTCTGGCAAAGCAACAAAATCAAAGTCACAAACCAATCACTTTCACAATTTCCATATTTCCTAAGAATAGCTAGCCATAGGGAAAGAGAAATAACTTCAAAATCATAGCAAGAACTTAACATTAAATTCCTCTCCTTATGATCAATCAATAATTATTACCTTTAGAAACTAGCAATCTGGTGGTAGACTTGGTAAATGTGTTTAAATAGTATTGATCTATAGGTACACTCAATCACAATTCATGATCAAGACATTCCATAATTTTACATATCATTTTATTTCTCCACCACTAAGATTCACATGTATAATCATGAATCAAAAGACTTTTTAAGGTGTAATGTAGGTAAAGGTTAGGTGAGATGTATTTGGGTAATGTAGCATAAAGCCATCAAAGCTAATAAAGTAAAAGTAAAAGTAACACTCAATGTAACATTAAGTGCAAAAGCTAACATTCACTCAAAACTAGGTACCATTAGCTATGATGAATGCAAAAACTATGTTTCACAGCTCAAATTCAAGCCTTCACACTATAAACTACATGAAGTATAACCAATAAGAAGGGATCACTCACAAAAAATCGATGATAAACAATACATTGAAATTATAAGGAGTGAGCCTTCAAAACGACATTTCTATCATATGCATCATACTCAAATCACCCATTGTATACAACTTTAGGAGGAAAAACTAATCATGAATAACTTTATGAAACAATTGCATTTCCTCTTTAATACTTTTATTATATTTTTCTTTCTTTTCTTTTATTTTTCTTTTTCTTTTTCTTTTTTTACGAAAATGAAAAGAAGTTATATTTTCATTGGAATTTATTGACAAGACTTAAAATGACATTCTGACAATTATAACCTACCCTCATATATGCATACCCCCACACTTATAATTTTGTGCATCCACAATCATCAACAATTAACAAATGCTACACTAGCTTTGAGGCTTCGATAGTACATTTGGTTAGGTTTAAGGTATATAATGTGGTCAACACAAAAAGAAAAGTTAAATAAAGCTCAAAGGGGCTTATCAAAAAGGAAAACCATATCAATGGGTAGGCTATTTGGCTAGTGTAGCTTAAAAAAAAAAAGAATGACTATATCATTTCCATGTTAACGCATATGATACAAATGTGGTATTTAATAGAAAATCAAAGCAAAGTCAGGATGTACATTTCATGAAGGTCACACATAAACAAAAGACAATGAGACAGATATGGATGTGTAAGTCTATAAAGGCTCAAAATCTCACTGGCTTGCATCTACCACTAGTCACTACTCTTTTAAAGATAATGTATATTAACCAATCATAAGAGCAAAAGTACATGCTGAAGTTGCCATGAATTTTTCTAGTCAATTCACTCTTTAATTATGATTATACAGTATTAAAACGGTAGAAAAAGAGAAAATGTTTGTTTGTTTGCTTGATATTTTAAAACACCTAAGAAACACATATTTGCAAGAAATAAGCTTTATGTAAACTAAGACCCCCACCCCCACACTTAAAACTTACATTGTCCCCAATATAACATCAACGTAAGAAGTGGAACATTTAACATACACAAAAAATACGAAATTATAAATGAAAAGAAATAAACTTCCCTTAGTTTATCTCCCAAGTAACGTCTTTATTTCATGTTGTTGGCTTGAAGAAAGTGTCACTCAATCTTCATAATGAGGGTTTTCTAACCCTATCACTTCCATATTTTCCACTTAGAATCCTTTATAGAAGGGTTTCAATCGATGAAGGTTGACCTTAAACTGCTTATTCGTCTGTAGACTTTTAATTTCAAATGCACCATGTAAAAACACATTAGTAACAACAAAAAGGTCCAATCCAATAGAAACGTAATTTACCTGGGAAGAGCTTAAGTCATGAATGATAGAGAAGAACGTTTTCCAATGACGAAATTCTTTCTAGCAATAATCTTGTCATGAAACAGCTTTGTCTTTTCCTTGTAAATTTTGGCATTCTTGTAAGAGTCAAGCAAAGCTCTTCCAATTCTTACAGTTGCAATTTCCTTTGTTCACCACTTCGTACATCTTCATATTGCTCAATTTCCACTAGAAGATGACATAGCTTTCTATAAATTTTTTTGGTATGGACACATGCTGATCGGTGTCTTATATACGGTTCTATATGCCTAAAAAGCATCATCCAGTTGTTGATGGCTCCAATCTTTATGACTTGGGCACACCATTTTCTCAAGGATTAACTTAATTTCTCTATTTTACACTTCTGTTTGCCCGTTTGTCTACAAATGGTGGCCGTAGTCACCTTGTGATGGAGGGCCATCCAAGCTTGCAATTGAAGATATGGAAGCCATGGGGCTTGGAGACGAGGTCCAAAAAGAGTAAGTTGAAGTCTTGGAGGAAGAAGAAGTTCGGCTGCACTTGTTCTTAAAGTTCCAGGTGATGTTGAGCCCATTTGGTGACTTCAAAGCTTGTGTTTTTGCACCTAATCATAGTGAGTTGTTCGAAGCCTAGGAGTAGAAGATTTTCTCACATTTAAATTGGGCTTACTTTGGTCTAATTTAACTAGTATTTGGTTTGATATAAAGACTTGTTTTATTTCCTGTTTTATCTTGGCCCTGATTTGTTATTTTGGCCCGGTTTAATGACTTGTTTGGTTTGTTTTATTTTAGCTATTTTGTAAGACTTTTATTATAGGTTTTATTTCTGTTTTAGTCAGCTGAAAAACTGCAGAATAGGAAAGGTAAGGAGCTGACTTTGTGGCTACCCATTTGCTTCCTATTTTAGCTCATTTGTTTCCTATTCAATATTATTCAGAAAAAATATATGGAAAAGTCGAAATTTTCTCTCAATCTTTTGGCAAGGAATTGTGTGGGTTTTGATTGTTTTTTCCAAACAACAATCATTGGGTTTGATTATTTTCCAAAAATAATCAAAAGGGCTTGTTTGTTTGCCGAAAACATTCAATCGTTTGTGTGTTGTGCAATTTCCAGAATTCTGTTCGAGGTCTAATTTCGTTTTCCAGTTACTGTTTCCTGTGTTCATCAAATCAAAAATTTTCCTTCTTAAAGTTTGTTCCTCACATCTTAGATTAAAAATCTCCAGAAGACATATTCACCCAATTCGAAGCCTAGACTCCTCAAAATTCCCGTTTTCGTCATCTATCTTCATTCTATCGCCCAGATTAACATGTCACCAAACAATCCACCACAACTTAATCATTCCTTGTCAGATTAATCCAATTCTTGGGTCTAAATTGTATTTAAAAAAACTTTATACAACTTTGCTTCTTTAATAGAAACCCAATTCCCATCCAATTAACCTAGAAACGTCTTCATATTTCCTGTTCCAGTTTTATCCGATAAAAACCAGATTGCCCAAAACTTTTCCAATAACCACCAGACCCTATTCCGTTCACTTTCAAGACATTCCTCCATCACCTTTTGAATGAAATGTTACTTATTTAAAACATTTCTCACCAATTGATTGCAAAAATGAGTACCCTGTCACTAATCAATGCTCGCATTGTTCCAAACCTAGAAAAAAATGTTAGACTTGATAAATTTTACATCAACTTTAGAATTATCAATCCTTATGGCTTTAGCTTCTAATCATTTAGAAACACAATTCATATCCATTAAAATGTTAAAAAAAAGAAGAAGGAAATGGTGTCCCATAAAGTCAATGCCCTATACATAAAAAAAAATTATATGCAAGGATTGAATCTCTATGTGATAAATTACCTTGTTTCTGGCATTGTTCACATGCCTTACAGAACATATAGGAATCTCAAAAAATATTTGGCCAATAAAAACCACATTCAAGTATTTTCATAGCAGTTTTTTTAGGCCTAAAATGACCACCATAAGCATACAAATGACAAAATTTTAAAATAGATTCACATATATGCTCAGGCACACATCTCCTAATTACTTGGTCAGAACAACACTTCCATAATTGAGGATCATTCCAAATAATATTTGGAACCACTATTTATCCTATTTCGTCTAGCTTTACTCAAATCATTAGGTATCTCATGATTCTCTAGATAGTTTACAATATCAGCATACCATGGAGCCTTCTCTTGAAGTGTCGGTAATTGCTCATCCGAAAATAACTCTTGCAATGATATTGAATGATCTTCCTTCACAACTCAACTTAAGTTGTCGATAACTGAGTTTTTTATAACTTTCTTATCTTTAATCTCCAAATCGAACTCTTGGAGCGAGAGAATTGTAACACCCCATTATCCTAGGGTACGCACCGGGACGCCCGTAGGTCATTCCGATACATATCCTAAGATAAGGGAGCGCTACGTGTGATCACTACAATACTCCACATGGCATCATATCAATTGAATAATTAAAG
>JANZXR010000007.1:16859007-16873403 GCA_027575705.1 Erythroxylum echinodendron
TCCAAAATTCCAATGGCTCAATTCAAAAATTCTTAATTTCATGTGTCTAAGTTTCCAGTGCCATTGGACAGTCAATTCCTCTACTGGTAAACCCCTATTCTGTCACTTGACAATTTTTTGTGTCCGGAAACGACTCCGAAAAATTCCTAAAAATTCTTATAATTCTCTAAAAATTAGAAAACCCCAATGACCCTCTCCAACAAAATTTTTTTACACACACATAGCCTATTTTTCAAAATCACATTTATTCACACTTATACAGGGAAAATGTCATGAATGCCTGTGCAGATATTTTTCATGTGCAAAAATCACTGTTCACAAATGAATGAGCATGAGATGTGTTTTTCTAATTTCTCTGATTGATCTCTCGTGTACTCGTTTCTATAATTTAGCCCTTTGTATGCAAACGGGATGTTACATGAAGGTTCTCCCCTTATATTCAATACATAAAAATCAGCTGGGGAAACTAATTTGTTAACATGCACTAAGACATCCTTTATAACCCTTTTGGGATAAGAGTTAGATCTATCTTCCAGTTGAGTTATGACACGTGTTTCTTTCAAAAACCCCAAATTTAATGAAGTGTAAATAGAATATGGCATGAAATTAATTGAAGCTCCTGGATCTAACATTGCTTTTTTAAATTATGCATCATCTATTTTGTAGGGAATTGTAAATGTACCTAGATCCTTATACTTTGGTGGAAGTTTCCTTTGTATGACTACAGACACATTCTCCTCCACACTCACTTTCTTGTCTCCACTCAATTTTCTTTTAGAAGTGTATAATTCCTTGAGAAATTTGGCTTATATTGGAACTTGATTTATGGCATCAATTAGAGGTATGGTCACCTCTACCTTTGTAAAAATTTCCAAAATTTCTTTATCTTGCTCCTCTTTTGTAATAGTCAGTTTCTTAACCTATTGAGGGATTAGAGTGATAGTCATATGAATTACAATATACTATAAAGAATTGGTACATTTGGGATATGATTTCATTCACTTGCATAACATGAGCATATATATACACATAAATGTTGATTTAGGAAAATTGCACTAAATTGACATATTTTGGGGTATGAAAAGTTTAAAATGATTATGATTTAATTGTGTATTGTTTATGTATTGAATTTTGGTTTGATAGATTGCAAGTAGTAAATTTGGAATTAATTGTTACAATTGGAAAATTGATGAATTAAAATGTACATTTAGTCTAGGAAAAATGTCAAGTGGCAAGAGAAGTTGACACATAGAAATTTAGGATGACTAAGCCTATATGGCTTATAAAATGAGTGAAATTTGGCATGGAAAATTAAGTGGCAAATGGAATAGGAAATTAAGTGACAAATGGTATAATATTTAGGTGAAAAATGGCAACATGAAGAGAGGACATGTAGCTGGCCTAGACACTTGACAGGTGTCCTAACACTAATCACACCATACAACACACACATGGCAAGTTCCTTCATTTGTAACTTTCTACTAAAACTCTCATCTTCTTCTTCTCTCATAACTGAAAGCTTGCTCCTCTTTACATCTCTGCATTTTGCCCAAGTTTTGTTCAATTGCCACACCAAAATCTATGCTTTTATTGTCATAAAGATAGTTATAGAACCAGATCATTGTTGTCCTTGCTGTTGTCTTTTATCCTTGCTGAAAACCCATCCAATTCCTACCTTATATTTAAGATGATCTTGAATGCATATAAGGAAAAGTAGACTTGATGAATTGAGGTAGAACGTGAGATAAACAAGTGTAATAGAAAGTTTATGATGATTGAATTGGGATGGATAACATGTAGTGTTGATGATGAAGTGTGTTGGAAAACTGATACATGAATTGGATACTTTTTTGTTTTGTTTTTGATGTATGAGAACTGTAGGTTATAGGTTGCTATATGGATGATTTATATTGATATTTGAAATTTAAATGAAGGTGAATTTAAGCTAAAGAAAGGTGCTAGTGAAGTTTTCTTGAATTTGGAAAAAAGTAGGACTACATATATGATGAGATTAAGTGAATGAAAGTTTATGTTTTGTTTTTATATACATGATAGATAAATAGTTTATGAGCTGCCAATTGAATGATTTTAAGTTGGAATTGGAGATGAAATTGATGAGGAATTGGAGTATAATTAAGGTATAATTGAGGCATAATTAATGAAAAGTTACTTTACTTTGGTGTATTTGGACTTAATTAAGGCCTGAAATAAACTTAGATTGATGTTTGATTATTTGGTTAAGGGTTTGATAAGTTTAGGTTGTTAATTGATGTTTTAACTTAAGGAATGGATTGTTTTGAAATCAATATATATAAAATCTAGATTTTATAAATATTAAAGGAATGAAGATGTTCTTATGAATGCAAATATGATCCAAAGGACATGAGTAATGTGAATTAGGTATAAATGAATAAGAATTGGGAAATTGTGTGAATATATATTGCCAGAAAAGGTTGGTGAATGTATAATTGATGAATGTAGAGCAATCAAACTTACTTAAGATATAAACTTAATTACAAACTAGATGTGTACAAGCTATAATGTTTGAATGTTCAAGATTTATGAATAAGGATACATACTCAGAAGTCAATTGAGCATGCATATTATATGATTGATTAACTTAGAAATGTGTAAAATATGTGTATATTGCATGATTATCCAGACATTGCTGGATCATCAAGGCAATAGCTTATTTAGAGCATACTGTGAGTTAACTTAGATATTTCTCACTATGATTAAATTGTTTTTAATTAACTTTCGGTTAGTGAACTGTTACATATCTGATTGCTACGATTCTAGATATTGTTGGTCTGAGGAGTTTGATACTTGGGACTATATATGAAAGTGTTTTCAAATTGTTTATGCAATATAGAATGTGTACTCAATTGAATGTTAAATGTTAGACTCAGATTTGAAGAATGTGATAAATGATATGAGCACAATAAATGAAAAATTTTGATAGCATATTATGTGAATTGATGCATTCTATGACATGACATGCATGATCAGATAAAGGAGTTATGACCAGAGTGATCACCGTGAAAAAGAGCTTTAACCTCAGGAATTGTGCACAAAGAGCTACAGGTGTACTTAAAATTAGCCCATTATCTATAATGGATACGGGAAATTAAATGAAATGAGCTCAAAATCCACAATAGATACGGGATAGTAAATAGGCGCTCGGTCATAATAAAGTAAAATGAAAATGAAGTCACATGTGCATTTGCATATATCTAACTTTTACATGTATCATATGAATGATTGAGATGAATTAATGGATTGTTCTGGAATAGTATTATGAATTGTTTATATACGTGTTATACATGTACTTGATGAAATATGACAAAAAGTGATGTGGTATTTGATACTGGATGATGTTAAACTTCTTGAAGTTGGTTATATAATTGACTTTGTGTTCGCAAACTCATCAAAATTGCAACATTGATTTTCAGGTACAAAGGAGTTCTAACTTGTGAGGCAATCTAGTAGAATTCTAGTATGTCATTTTGGGAACAAGAATGGCTTAGAGTTTTGGTCAGCTGATATCTTAGGAGTCTAGTTAGGATGTGTCGTTTAGCTTCTCATTTCATGTTAAACATTTTATATGGAGTAGTAAACTCTCAAATGTTATGTTATGTATATATATAGATTATGGATTGTAATGTAACAATGTAAGTTTATGTTTGTGAATGAAATGGGAAAGTTGATCTTTTTTAATGCTTGTGATTTGTGTGATGCCTTAGTTAAAGTGATTGTTTTAACGTTCCATTCTCGTTGAGTATATTCTCAAATATCCTTTAGATGTTTGGGCATATGCTTTATGGAAGAGGTATATTACATATTTCTTTGATTTAGCAAACTGCTAGGAAAAGGAGGTAAAGTATTAGTAAAGTTTTTAATAACAGGAGATTGAGAGTGTACCTTAGTTTTCATTTCAACTTCTTTTAGAGACACTTTGAGTTCCATTTCAAATTCTTTTTCATCGCCTATAGTAGGAGTCTTATGTGTGGCCTTTATTTCTTTTCCGCTTCTCAAGATGATAACACTTGCACTCTCTTTTGGGTTCACATTTGTTTGATAAGAAAGTTTTCCTTAACTTTGATTTTCCAATCAGCTAACAACAGTAGCTATGTGAATTATTTGATTTTTCCAGATTCTGAATACTAGTTTTTGTTTTTTTTCTAAAATTATAGGGTACAATTTTTGAAATTGAATTGTATTCTGAGCCAATATCTTCATCATTTCTTCCTATGAAGGTTCAGAGTTTGATGGTTGAGCTTGTCTTTAAAGTGGATATTAGTCAGAGTTTTTTTGATGTCCTTACTGTCTATAATTGTTGAATTGAGGATTCTTCCATCTTGAATTATGTGCTTGGGAGTAGTTAGGATCATACTTCTTTTGTGGTTGACCCAAAAACTTCCAAAAACATTCACTAATTTCATGGTTATTTCTTCCAAGGTCAGACAAATATCAATTGGATGTCTTACCATTATGCAAATTCCACATGCTTTTATTTATTGAGTACCATTTGTAGCCACCTATCTCACTAAAGATGTCAACCCATCTATCTGTTGCTCTACTATAGCAGTACTAGCTTCATTGACTTGTAATGGTCTGGGGTTCTTTCATACGTTGAATTGTTGAAAGTTAGCAACCACGTTGGAAATCATATTTTTGGCTTCAATAAGTGTCTTATCTACTAATGCACCTCCATTTGTTGCATCTACCATACTTCTTTCTTGTGGTAAAAGTATCTCATGGTAAAAGTATCTCATAGAAATACTGGACCAAGAGTTGTTCACTAATTGGTGGTGAGGGCAACTTACACACAACCTTTTGAAATGCTTCCAAAACTCATTTAATGTCTCCCCATGGTGCTGTCTAATTACATATATTTTGTTTTAAATATCTATAGCTTGAGTGCAGGGATGTACTTCTTCATAAAAAGTCTTTACATCTTATTCCTAGTGATTGATCTAGAGGGTAAGTAGTAGACTTTAGCAGTGCCCCTAATGAGAAAGAGAATTCCCTTAGTTTAATACGCTCTTCTTGGACCTCAGCTGGCTTCATGCTAGAATAGCCCATATGGACCTCTTTGAGGTGCTTATGTAGATCTTCACCTAGCATACTACGAAAAGTAGGAAAAAGATGAATTAGACTAGATTTAAGATTAAAAGCAGCATCAATAGCAGGAAAATCAATACATAAAGGTTGATGGTTGAGATCAGAAGCAGCAAAATGCTTCATAGTGCAATCATTATTTTGCTTTGCTATGTTATAATCAGTTTCAAAAACAGAATCATTAGATGAATTGGAAAGCAAATCTAAGGAAATTTGAATTCCTAGTGAAGAACCAATTCTCCTATCAGATTGTAACAGATCCTCGAAACTTTAGATAACTTTTCTTTTTGATTTACAAAAAGTTCTTTCAATTTTTAGATCAAATTTTAGTTCACTAGAGTGAGAAGATCGTTTTATGCACCATAACTAAACAAAAAAAAGAAATTAATGGAAAACAAAAATAAAATAAACAAATATATTTAGAAAATTAATCGATATTGATCCCCAATAATAGTGCCAAACTTAGTAGTGCATCGTAACATTATACAAAATAACTAAATTTAAAACTATAGCTAGTGATTTTTTAGGTTGATCCCACGGAGATTAAATCAAATTACTTTCCTAAATTATGTTTATATAAAGGGGGTTTGTTTTGATGAAATTAAAAAGGCAAAGTAACATTGAACTTATGAAAGCAAATAACAGAAAACAGCTAAAAGTGATGAATGTGTTAGAATACGATTTTTAGATTAATCTTAGCTAAACACAAATAAACAAATGTCATTGCATTATCTTTTTCACACCTATCTTAGGACTACTGATCGTAGGTTAACAACAAGATATGTTAACCTCAGTTTTTCCTTAAACTTCGTTTAATTAGACATAGCTTTCTAATTGAACATAAATATTGAACAACCTAGAACAAGTCCTTTAGATTTATTAGACAACTACATTACGAGTAAGGAAAACAGATTAATATAAAAAATAACCACACAAGTTCGAGTTATCTGTAATGATTCATTGTCATTAGTTGCCACAAATCAATCCAAACAAAACTATTACATATCGTATTCAAAATTCTAGCAATGAGTTTACATAAAAACAATCCAATAGAGTGTTTAGATCATTCTTACATAATACCTAATTCAATAAGCACAAAATAATGTAAACAATCCTTAAAGAGGGGAAGAACAATGATACACAAAGACAATATGATTAAATGTGCTCTCAGCTTCGATTTCACCTATAAAACGAAATAGAGAAGCCTAACTCTCCATAGGTCTTCAAAAAGTAAGTTTCCTACCCTTCACGAAGTCCTAAGTTGATTCTCCTTGTTTTCGCCATCCAAATGTTCTATTTATATGAAAATATGTTTCTGGGCATATACACAACTTGTTACACTACCATGTATCAAACCGTATAAGTGAAAAAAATGTGAAACTTGTGAAGAAACACGGTTGCATACATGACTGTGTATTTAACTGTGTAAGCCAAAATTTATCTTTTAAATGCACACACGGTCATATAAGTATATACACGATCGTGTATCTCTCAGGTCTTGCTAAATTGTTCTTCTTCTTATGATTTCTTTTCCAACCTTCACCCTAATCCATCTCGTTCTTGTTCTACAAGGGCAATTGATTTTGAATATCAAAATGTTGGCTCAAAGAATGTGCTTTTATCCCATTTTAGTTCTTGTGCTTTAAACTTGTACCTAATACCAAATATGAGCTAAAATGAGTATCTTAAGCATTTCACAACAATAATCACTAAGTGTTAAGAAGTGAACGTCATTCAACAATCTCACCATTATGATGATGACAAAATATTTGTAATATTATAGAGTAGTATGAAAATTAAACACTCAAAAATTGTCAATATAATAATATGCTCCCTCTTAATTCATACATGAAAAAAATTCAATATTAAGAACAAAAAAGATAAACATTATCAAAGAAATATTCATCTATGTAGATAATATAAATTTACTTTAGCATATCACATAATGTGAAAGAAATATAAAAACAACAAAATAGTACCCTTGAATTTTACCACTCCCGTTAAATCTAATATCACTATTATTTTCCCACCTTTTTGGATTCATAAAAAATAAATTGCTTATCCATAAATGCATAATGTAAAGTTTCATGCATTTAGCAAACTTAGTTAAAAGATCAAAACAAATTTGATTGATATTGGTAAGCTTATTTGAGAAAGAAGGTTATTGAATATTTAAAGAGTCAAAATAATTGCTCAATTTTTGAAAGAAACATCCTTAATCGTGTTTAACTTTGAAAATTCCTTAATTTTAGTATTGTATTTAAAAATTCAATTAAAATAACAAGGGCAAGTTTTGACAAAGTTAGGGGTTGGAATTGTAATAAATACAAGCATAATTGCAAAGTTATGTACAAACATCCCTTAAAGTTTGGACCAAAATTTGTGTAGCATACTTATGTGATTCCAATTGTAGATTCCAAATGTGCACTCTATACAACCTTACAAAAGAACCTAGATCACTTATATTTTAGGTGTGAATATTCAACCCTATTATGGTCTCATCTACTTAGTAACTATAATTTACATGATTTCTATTGTAAATTGGACATAAATAATTGATCGAATTTTCAAAAGTCATTTTAGTTGATGGATTGATTTAAAGCTATTCAAAATGGGCTTTGTTACTTTGGTGTGCTTATTCTATAGGGAAAGGAAAGGTAAGATATTTGGTGATCATACAAACACCATTGAACAAAGTGCATGGAAGTTAATATGTAAAATTAGATTACATGCACTAGCTAGAGACTTAACCTTGGACTTATAGAAAGTAGTATGTTCAAAGCCTTCCTTTATTAGAGCCAATGAGATTATTAGTTTGTACTTATAATTTGTTTTGTCCAGTTTACTGCTTGATCAGTATAGTACTTTGTCTATAAATGAACTATTATAAAAAGATGTATTTGAACTCTTAATTTTTCTTAATATATTAAATTTATTCACTTCCTTTTCAAAAAACACCTAAATTTTAATTAAAATGTATAATTTAAAAAGCCTAAAATGTAAAAAAAATAAAAATATGAAAAACACCCAAAATACCAAAACTTAATAAAATTAAAGATGTATCAATATAATTGAAATAGAAACAACTTTGACTCTTTTTGCAATTGACTATGAAAGCATCAATTTAAAAGATAACTCTTATCAAAGAGAAAATTTCAAAATCCTTAAAGTTGAAATAAGAATGAAAATTTTTTAATTTGATGCAATCTAACAAGGTTTTTATGAAATAGAGGATGAAGTTTTTCAAAGAAAGAGAGGATTGTTTTAGTATCTTTGAAAATATAAGAATAAAATATGAAAATAGAAGAAAAGAGGAGGAGATAGCCTTTAGATCATAGACACTAGTCGACCATAAGGCTTATACTGGTCAATCAGAATTTTCTTAAAGTGGTTTTGAATAGATAAGAAAGTGGCTAAAATTTTGTCTTGGACTTGCCAATTGGTCAACCATAGAGCCATATTGGTTAAATAATGACTGATATGGTTAGCTAGTATGTTAAGACATTTTATTTACAAACTTATTAGAAAGAAAAGTTTATTAGATGAAGGGATATTGGTTAATCATTATAAGATATTGGTTGACTAATATGCATAGGTGATTGACCAAAGGAGGGACCAAACTCCTTACAAAATCATTAAAAAGAAGAGAATATTAGATATAGGGATGTTGGTCAACCACATGAGGGATTGGTTAACTGATGTGTCTATATAGGCAACTAAGCAAACAACTAGATAGTTAACAAACTCACTAGAAAGACAAAAAACAATATTTTGGGTACACTAGTTGACCATATTAGGATATTAGTCAACCAATGTGTTTTGAAAAGCTAGAAAATAGCTTTAAAACTCAAATAAAAAGGTTTTAAAACACATATTCAATTAACTAAATATCAAGAATGAATTAAAACATATAAGATAATAGTTTTCATATAAAATTTCCATAAAAAACAACTAATTCTCTTCTAATTATGCAAAATCTATCACTAATTCTCTTCTAATTATGCAAAATCTATCTTTATTTAATAGTTTAGAGGAATTATTTTTAAATTATTACAAATTCTAGTTTAATAATCTCTTTTTACACATAATCTCTAAGTTTACGAACTAAGGTTCATATCAAAAAGACAATTAGTAAAAAAACTTATTCAAAATTCGAACAAACAATCAACATTAAGGATTTATTCTCAAATTGATAAATAGGATCATTATATGACAAAATTTCTAAAGTATGAATTAATAGTTACCTCTTGTTGAACATCACTCATGAACGATTTAAATCAAGATTCTTTTTGACTTTATAGTCTATTGGAGGCATCCCATCTGTCTTATCATCCTCACTTAGTTCAACTATTATTTCTTTTGAAGAGAACTTGACCATTCTTGCTCTCTTTAAGGATAATTTTATCCATATTCTACGTAAACATTTTGAAGACATTATTAGATACAAGAAGGTTAAATCTATTAAGATGAAAGAAGTAAGCTCTTCAAAATAATAATTAATTCAATAAATATCTTCTTTACTACATACCATTTCCTCTTTAAAAAACCGATAAAATAAGATAATCGATGTCTTTTAGGTATCAAAGTAAGCTTGGTTCCTTGATTGTTAGGCTCCTTCTTCTTTTCATTCCATACTTTCAATGGTTTTCTTTTCATTATTTGTTTGAGAAGACAAAACCTATCAACATGTCAAAACTTACCACAAAAATGACATACTGCGTTATATGAGTTATGATTATGCATAAATACATTACTATGTGTATTTGAATAATGATGAAACTTCATTTGGACATTAAAGATGTTGAATGGTTTTCCAAGGAAGTGAAATAAGCTTCCATGATTATAGATATGATATCTACTATGAATGAAAGTTTGATGTATAATTCTTTGAGTCCTAAAAGGATATGAGTGGTTTGCATGTTATCATAGAAGTTTTTCCTATTCTTCCCTTGATAACGTTGAACTTTATGCTTAGGTTATAAGCCATATATGAAAGCATAATGCTTTCTTTTAGGATTAGTCCTAGTGGATGTTGAATATACATGCATATGCTCTGATATGGATTCTCCTTACTCATTTATCACATTAGGCAGTGGTTCTTTATTATGCAAATATTTTTACTTAACAAATGTGGTTTTAAAATTGCCTTCAGTTCTATAGTTATATCTTATTACATGCTTTTCATTGGAATTCTTTTAAGCTCTTAGCATATGTTCTAGTTTTTGCTCCCTTAAGTAAACTTGGACAATGAGTCCTTGAGGAAATCTACCTCTTTATTTAATTTTTCAATCTCATGCCTTAGGCATTTAAGTCATGATTGTCTTTAATAATTATATTTTTAGATGCTTTAATGCTATGCAATTTATTTTTATGATTTCTTTCTCATTCATGCATACATCCAACTATTTTTGTACTTCTTTAAGTTTATAAGGAAGTTTTTTATTTTTTTTGCTTATAATTTTAAGGCTCTCAACTAGTTCATTATATGTCAAATTAACATCATGATCATTTTCATCCAAATTAGGGTTAGATGTTACTTCATCATGATCCATAATAGCAAATTACATATAAGTTATCTCTTCTTCCAAATGTTCATTTTCATATTCATTTGTATCATCCTAAGCTGATGCTTTAAGTGCATTTTTTGTCCTTCTTCTTATTCTTATAGTTTCTTTCGTACTTCTCATTATCTTTTAGTAGAGAATATTGTGACTTTATATAGTCAGGTTTTCAACATTCAAAGAAAAAATATTAAAGGATTTATGTTTAAAATATTTTTTATCTTCCTTGAAGTCTTTTTTTTAGAGAATTTTTTCTTCAAAAACTTATTGAATTTTTTAGTAATTAAGCCAATGTCTTCTTCATTTCTTTCATTAGTTAATGTTTCTTTATCTTTGTTTAATTCTTCTTTTAAGGCTGACAATGCTAAATTCTTTTTCTTTGAGAGCATCATTTTTTATTATGTCTCTTGGAGCCTTGATGAGTGTTTTCATTATATTTTTACCCCTAATGCTTAGTGATTAATGTTATGATGTGCTTAAAATACTTGTTTTGGTCATTATTTTGTTTTAGGTACAATTTGGAAGCACAATAACTAAAATGAGCTAAAACCATATCCATGGAGCCATCCTTTTGATGTTCAAACTTATTTGCCTTCGTAGAACAAAAAGGAGATGAATTAGGGTAAAGATGGGACGAAAAAATGAAAGAAATGATGTTCTTGCAACCTAAATGATTGTGCATAAGACCATGTAGCTCTCTGGAAACGTGTAGGATTGTTTCAGCACCTGTTGCAACTTGCACGACCATGTATATACTTACATGGCCATGTAAATAAGCTATATGTCCATGTAAATGGCTGTGTAGCTCACAAGATCATATAAAAACACGAATTGGAGGAAAATTTTACATACATGGTTAGCCATACACTTGTGTAACTAATTGTGTATGTTCCAGAACCCTAATTTTTTCCATTAAAGGAAATTTAAGAAACTAAACAAATTATGAAGGGTTTTAGAAGCAAAAAAGTAGGTAAAACACTTAACTCGTTGAGATCTATAAGGACTAACCTTCTTCTTTTACGTTCAAAGGGGAAATCAAGGCCAAAGAATACATTTGAGCATCTCTGAATCTTGTAGTGTTGTTCTCTCTCTTTAGAAATTGTTTATTAATTGGGGTAATTTTTAATCTTATAACCCCTCAATATTTTGCATGCACATGATTTGTAGCGTAGTATTAAAAGAGTCGATCCCACGAGGAAGGAGAGTAATCTAATCCTAAAATCTAAGGCCAAAAAAACTATAAAATTAAAAATAAAGGATGCATTAGAAATTAATTATGAGAATTGGGTTCAACCAATCAAATCAGAAATTAAACACAAAATTATTAACAAGTGAGCAATATGCAATCACATTAGAAATCAACGTAAGGAATTTACCAATTTATGAGGAAGGGTATCTTACTTATCATTAATGCTAACCTAGCCAATTATGTCAATGGAGTGTCAGTTCTAGACTATCCTAGGGCTGATTACTCTCTCTTGAGTTATAACCATTAAACGCTAAAATATAAACCCTAATCAGATTATGGAAGCTGCAATCTCTTAATTCAAAAATTATTAAAATCCATAATTAGATCTAAAGTACTCTAATAAACTGTCGAAACATCACACGATATCTCTCTCTGTACAATTACCAACATGATTTGACACGGTTTCTATTAAATCACTTAACTCTCATTAATCTGATTTAACAGTTTCTCATATAGTTCACCCTCTCTATTTATTATTGAATTATGCAAGAACACAATCAAATCACGATATTCATTTAATAAACACAATCGACTAAATAATCATTAAATCAAAATAAAATCACAAAGGAGAGTTTAAAATATCATTAATATTCCAAATGCTATCATCATACTATCCATCTCAATTCTATACATAAATAAAATCGAAACGAAAAGGAAATAATGACTTAGAATAGATGAAAAAAGGCAGTGATGTCAGGAAACCTCCTAATTCGAGAAGGACATCAAGTCAACTTCATTTTCCTCTTCCTTCTTCTTCCTTTACTTTCTCTTCGTATTCTCTTTTTAGGGTTTCAAGTGTGGTTGATGAAAAAAAGCTTCTTTATGCTTCTTTTAATGTTCTTTAAATGGTCTTTCATGTTTTAGGTAACCTTAGGGTCTTTCTGGGGTCCGAAAGGTCCAAAAAGACCCTTAAAATGTGAAGTTTATAAGCGATTGCACATCTATCAGCCACGGTCATAGCCCACATCTAAGCCTTCTGTCACAGTTGTTGTTTCGGCCCGAATGTCTTCTAAAACTCCTTCGTTCTTCGATACTGACCCTGAAATACTAACAAACACATCAAGGTACCTCAAACATATAATATTTAAACTCAAAAGCTTGTACTAACCTATAAAACACTCACAACAAAAATAATTAACAAACTAACACAATTTTAACCTAAACACATACTAAATGATCTGATAAACGGCTAAACACATATCAAACTATGCCCTAAAACACGATGTAATTTACATTTATCAACATCCCCAGACTTAAACGTTTGCTTTTCCTCAAGCCAAGAAAACAACAAACAACATAAAAACAAAATGCAATAATGAGGCAATGGCTTCAACTTCATGAAACAAATTTAACTCTAAACACAATCATTCAAGTTGTTCCAATTATTAACATGCAAAATTCGCCTCTAGAAACTCTAGACTAAATATATATATTAATCAAAACTTAAATGTCAAGTTTGTTTACCCCTTTTAATTGTACACACATTAACAATTATTTGGTCAATCAAACTTTGTAACTTAACCTAAGTACATTTTCATGAAACGTTAAGTGACTTACAAGTTTGACAGGTTTTTATTAAAAACATTCTTTTTTGTTACTTTTTGTGGATATGGACCTAATCTTTTTACACGAAGGCAAACATTGATGATGAATATCGATCCAGTTACTTGACTAAGTTATGTTTTTAGTAAGTTGCTTAGTTGGAACGTCATTATAGACTTTTGACGCAAAAGTACACATTTGTGATGTGTGTCGATCTTGTTACTCGACTACATCACATTCTCAACTGGCTACTAGCTCTATTCATAACCTGAAGGCTAGATGAATAGTTATTTATTTAAAATTTACAAGCACTTTTTCTTATTTTTTTAATACCTATCTTATTGCTTTAGCTACTTGTTTTCATGAAAACGTACTAGCAAAGCTACTTAGTCGAAAGACCTAAAATAATGAATGAATGTGACAACTTATAGGGTGATAAACTAACACTAGATCCTAATTAACTTATACATTTTAGCCAAAGAACCAAGATCACTAATTTCGCAAACTAATGACTCTTTATAACCTAATAGGTTATATTCAAAATTAAATTGAGTTCGTTCCATCTAAGTTATTGATACATTCGCACAATTCACAACATACAACCTAAACACACTAACATAACAATATGTAAAATTCACACTCAAAGCAAAACACACAACCATCCCCACACTTGAATAACACATTGTCCTCAATGTGAGAAGGAGATAAACAAACACACATGGAAGGAAATAACGTAAAATAAAATAAAACAAAAATAAAGACTAAATTTAAAAGAAAAGGGCTAGAAACAAAACCTTACAGTGATGGAGATGATGATTGTTGGATCCCGCTTTTAGGATTTTTCTATTTTATTTTATTTTACTTATTTTATTAGATTATCAAGCATGGAAATAAATTAGAATTTATGAATTAGAAATTTTTGG